>CM021110.1:85769322-86369322 GCA_007115665.2 Sequoiadendron giganteum | reverse complement strand
CAATTTGAATCATATGGGTCATCAAAAAAAGCAGCATCATTAGCATCATTAGATGTGTTTGGAGGCAAAGATTAGGGTTGGAATGAATATTTTATTATTTAGAAGTCAACTTTTGGTAAAAAAAATATAGAATTGAAAAAAAACGCACTTTTTTCTGTTGGATTCGCATTGGATTTGCCTCGGATTCACTTGGGCATATCATGGATGAATCCGTAGAGGCGAATCGAATCCGCAACGAATCCACAGTCAAAATTTCGAATCTTGTTTGAATTCGACCCGAATTGAACCTGAATTTCGAATCTGGTACGAATCGTATCATATCCGGAGGCTGGGAGTGGCGAATCGGTAACTTAGCCGGAAAAGCTTATGAAAAAGCAGAATAGACCCAACAGAGTAAAATTGATCTTTTTGTGATTCTGACTGCACCAGCCTGATGAGGAAGTATTTTAAGCCAATCAAAATTAGTCTTAACCCTATCGGCCAAACTTTCTATTTTTAGAAAATTTTACAAGTATCTGTTTCGTAAGAAACCCAAAAAAACCTAGAAAAACTTAGAAAAAGTTTATATTTTTAGAAAATTGCTAAAAATAGAAATTTTCCTAAAATTTAGGGATGAAAAACTGAAGTCTGGGTATTGTTGGTTTGATCGTTTTGAACCGACTCGGATTGTCAGATTTTGAAAATTTCTAGTTTTTGACCCTCGTGCAAGACATGCAAACCCCAATTTTGACCTTTTTAACAGATTTAACAATATCTTGACTCATTTCTTCAAAATACCTAAGTGTAGCGAAAAATTTAATTTGGGGTACAACACAATTTTTGATTTTCGCCAAACTTTTGCCCTCTCCAAATGGTCATACAATTATGCTTCTAACTTTACTCCTTTGCCACACTTTATTTCTTCTGGCAATTTCTTTAAATGGCCGTACTACCTTTGATGATTGGGGCTTGGTGAATTTTTATTTTCTTCACTTTAATTGGCCATATTATTTTTAATTTTTCAACACTTTCCACTTTAATATTTTATTCTTCACTTAACACTTTTCCTTTAATTCTTTTAATTTTCTCCTTTTGGATTCTTTCTCTCTCCTTCGTCTTTTTTCTCTCTCCTCCGTCTCTTTTCTCTCTCCTTTGTTTTCTTTCTTATTGTCTTTATTTTCTTTCTCCTCTATCTCTTTTCTCTCTCCCCCATCTTCTTTTTCTCTCTTTGTCTCTTTTTTCTTCTCTCTCCTCCATCTCTTTTTTTCTCTCCTTCGTCTCCTTTTTCTTCTCTCTCCTCCGTCTCCATTTTCTCTCTTCATTTTTAATTCTTCTACTTTATTTTTTTCATTTTTTGGCTCCAACACAAATTTTCCATCTCGCACTTGTTCGGATTTGTGGGCTGGTGTATCGTTCGATTTTGATACTCTTTCTTTGTACTCTCCATACTCGGTTGGATGTGTTTGGCTGGACGTGCCCTGTTTCTCTTCTTCCTTGATTTCCCCGATCTATAGCATGTTACACTCTCGGTGGAACACTTCATAGTCTTCCATCTGCCAATGAAATAAGCCATTCAGCGAGCTTGTCTCGTCCTTCGAACAACTCTCGAGTTCAAGTACGCCTTCGGTGTTTGGTTCCATAGCTTTCCTTCCTTCGTCCACATGCAACTCACCTCCATCCAATTCTGACCCGAAGGAAGCCAATTCTTCACTCACGACCTGGTTTTTCAAGTCGATGATGTACTTCCGCTCGTTGTTCTCGATCGAGAGTGTGTTCCTCTTCCAATTATGATTTGCCTTGGCGGCTATTAGCCATCCTCTCCCAAGCAGTGCATCGTATGCTTTCCTCTGTAATGGGATGACAACAAAATTTAGCAAAAACTGTTGTGTCCCGATCATCACCTTCTACGCCATCAGCGTTCCCAACGGCTTGATACCATGTTGATCAGCACCGACGAGTTGGAATGTCGATGGCCAGAGTGTAGGCTTCCTGAGGCTCTTCCATGTGTCTTCGAGCAGTACGTTGACTGTTGATCCTCCGTCGATGATAGTATTTGTCAAGATATTCCCTCCGATCTCCATCTGCACAATCGCCGACATTTTCTCGATGTTCGCCGTGAGTAGTACGGGATCAATGGTTTGTTCACCGTACGGTGGTGAATCTGGTACCAATTCTTGCCTTCGATCCTCCGCTCACGATTGCTTGACATCCTCAAGGACGTTTGTCATTGGCAGTCCCAACTGCGGCAATGTTTGGAGAACGTCAGTTACTTTGATCAGTACGGTGGTCTGCAGTACCTGCCGTACGATGTTGGTTTCCGCCTCCAACCGCCGAGAGGTTTTTGGCTTCTCCAGATATATTTTGTTCTCCTTCGCCATCGCCTGTTCCACTTCGGCTTTTGCTTCATTCATCCTTTGTTTTTCCGTACGTGGATCTGGGTAGGTTGCCTTCTTTGCTTGCGCTCTGGTGATCACCAGTACCTCTTGTTCTTCTACTTCCAACATATGGATACCCTTCTGCTTGGGGAATTCACTATCTTCATGGTCGCTTGGCCCACACCACTTACACAATCTTCCTCTCGAACCTTGGCCGTTTTGGCAGTCCATGGCAAAGTGACCCCATTCGTTTCACTTCCGGCATAGGATCATGGGCCGTCCTTTACCGTCGTATTGTATTCTATTCCTCGGACTCCTGTTGCTCCGGTAACCTCCAAGGATACATTGCTATTGTACTGGGGCTTCGGTGGTGTGTTCGGCGGTGTCGACGGTTCTCCTTGAGCGAAGAGTACTTGTGCACTTTTGGCTTTTAAATTGTATGGGCATTCCTTGATAGAATGTCCCATAACTTGGCAGATATTGCAAAACATCTTCTTTGGACAGTTCGCTTTTGTGTGACCTTCCCCATTGCGCTCTGTACACCACAGTTCTCGTGCTTCCCTTGTACTTTCTTTGTCGGCCTTCAATTCTTTCATCATTCGCATCATATCTTTTCTGAGTGCTTGTACGGTCTTGGATTCACCGTCATTGTTGTTCGTACTCTCCTCGTTGTCCGTCTTCTTTTTCCCTCGGGAGGATGTTTTGTTTTCGCTTTCTATATCCATCGCCCAAGTGTATGCTTCAGCGTACGATGACGGAGGCACGACTTTCATCTTCTTCCTCAGTGATGGAAGCAAGCCTTCAATGAACCATCACTTCTTTAGCCCATCGGTCGGCTGAACCTCCAATTTTCCCAACAAGTCTTTGAGTCGCCAATTGTATGTGTGCACATTCTCGTGCTTTCCCTGCTTCGTACTATAGATTTCTGCTACAATCTCATTGTCATCCCTCAGGAGTTTGAATTCGTCTTGAAAGGCCTTCTTGAGTAATCTCCATGATGCCCTTTGTCCTTGGTCCAATTCTGAGTACCAATCAATGGCACTGTCTCTTAGTGTTGTTGGAAATGTTTTCGGCCAGTGATCCGGATTGTCCTGTCCGTTTGCTATCCAGATTGTTTCACATGTTTTACAATGTCGTATTGGATCTGTTGACCCATTCCTCGAAAACTTTGGCAGCTTTTGCCGCTTAGCTGGAGTCACTATCTTTCCCCACTGTCCTCCTTGTGTATTGGACCCGACTAGACCGGTTTCCTCGCTATGTTCCGATGTGTCACTTGCACTCTCGGCCACGTACAAGTCACTCTCACGTCTTCCGTCAACGTCCTTGACACCTTGAGTCTTCTGGGGTTCCCTCTGGTACTCCCTTCACCCTAGGGTCTTGGGCTCAAATCTTCTAGTCCTTAGCCCTTCGTCGTCGTCCGATATAAAAAACTCTCGAATGCGTCGGATGCTGTTATCAAGTTCTCCACTTAATTCATTTTCATTTTCAGTGATTTTGTACCTTCCAACGTACGGAGTGCTGAAGGGTCCGTTGTCCCTTTCGACAAAATTTTGATGTGCTCTATTGATTGATTGGTCTATTTCTTCAAGATTCTCACATGCTCTTCTTATACTTCAGTTTATTTCAATTAAATCTTCATTAAATTCTTTCTGAACTTGCCGCAGTCTTTGCCGCCGATTTTCTTGCTCTTGTAGTTTGAGTGATCGCTGAACCCTCTCCTTAGTTTCGTGCCCGATTGGTATTCGGTTCTTGTCTTTGTTTGGCCGTACGGGCATTATAGGTCGTTCACGCGATCATTGTTGGTTGCCAGGAGTACGTCTCTGGCTAGTGTCTCGTTCCTCCTCTTCCCATTTGGCTCGTTCTTTGTACAACTGCAATATTTGTTGCTTTCGACATTCCTGATCCCTCTCAACCCGGAGATCCTGTAAGTGTTACACCGTGGTTGTATAGCTACTATTGCATAGGGCAATTGAGTGTAATGTTTGAATCTTTGTGATGGATAAAACATGTTTTTATCAAAATGAATAAGTTCTATTTAAATGTGTGCCTCATTTGATTGATACTTCTATTGATGTTATGTTGCATGCATAGAATTAAATTATGAATATTCTAACTTAAGATGTTTTGTATACTGTTGATGTTGTGAACAAGTAATTGCCGAGATTGTATGTCTATGGTTGCAGGAACATGAACTATTCCTCCAGGCGGAGGGGAGACATCACTAGGGAGAGGGGCTTGGTCGAGTAACCGGTAAAGTTGATCATATGAGCATACACACACTTCACTGAGGGTTTTTGGGAACTAAGTCAGATTGAGTTTCATAATAAGTCATCCTTAGGCTTAGGAGTTTTGGATTACTTCTTTATGCTTTATGAGTGGTGTTACTTGTTAACTGACTTACTGTTCTGTGAGCCTTGAATGTGAAATGTGAACTGATAAGTGTGGTATAGATAGGATGTATATGCGTATACATGTACCACTCATATGTACGTAACAACATGTATGACATGTCGATACAGATGTATGATGGGCAATTATTATGCCATACACATGTGTCGACATGGCATACATACAGATACGTATACATGGCTGGCACACCTATAAACATATGCACACTAGCTATAATGTTGTTATAACGTTATATTGATGCCTGGAATTTACAGTTAAATGTATATATACATGTTTGTACAAATAGGTGTATTAAGGGTACGCTGACTGGCCTGTAATACACGTATTTGGATAATTAAATACAAATATGTATAGATATATTTAAATGTAAATATTTGAATGTGTTATATATGTATTTAATATAAACATTATTATAGTTTTACCTGGAATAAAATATATAGATATATCTATAGTAATATTTAAATATTACATAGATATATACATATATTTAAATACAGTAAATAAAACTATAATAGGATATATATTTAATATAATGAAAAATATAAATATAATATCTTGTTTATATTTTAAATAAATATTACCTTGAAAATAATTAAATTTGACTTGTATAGTCATTTGGCAAATAAAATGCATTTACCATAAGTAAAGAAAGTATTTTCGACTTCTATAGTCCATTGAGGAAATACGTTTGAAATGCCATGAGAAATTTAAATGATAAACATTTGAGACTTTTGAAAGGTTTAAGCAAATACGTTTAAACCTTAGCTATGCTAAAAATCACGAAATTCCTTCATATGGAAAAAATGCGAACTGTAGAAAATGGCGCAAACTGAAAATGTTGAGATGGAATGAGAGTTTGGAAGGAGGTAAAACCACACAGCTCCTCATGCCATAAGACCAGGTCACGATTTGCATCCTCCATTATGGAAATGCGTGTGCGGAATGAAGCCAGATGGCTGCGTTTTCTGCTTTGACGTTTTCTTACTAAGATTAATCCACCATTGCTGGGTGCCTATGAAGAGTAACACCTGTAGGTGTCTGCCATTCGTAATTTACCATGTGAGAGTTGAAACATTCTTCATTATTTATGTCAAATCATCTTCCTTTTTGCTGAGTATCATGCTAGATTGCTGCCATTGTATAATTTGACATTTTCAAAGAGAAAGGTGTCGAATTCTCATGCCTAAAATGTAGTAAGCATGAGATTTCGAAACCTATAAATATAGGAGTTTCTCTCATTGTGATACACACGAATTTCCTATCTGTTTTTGCTTAAAAACGAATTCATTTTGAGAGCCATAATTTGACATTGCTGTAGAAGCATTTTGAGAGCCATATTTTGACATTGCTGTAGAAGCATTTGTTGGATAACCATACTCTGTCATTGTTGTAGAAGCATTTGTTTGAGAGCCATACTCTGTCATTGCTGTATAGCATTTGTTGAAAGCCAACTTGCATATATCCCAACACCATTTCTGAGAGACTGGTATTTATATGCTGCAAGCATAAAATACAAAACCAGTAATAGAAACCAGAATTGAGAGGAGTGAAACTAAAGGAGGAAGAGAAGTAGCTGCAGACTGGAATCATTTACAGCAGGGAAACAGGCATGTGAAATGTCTTTGATTAGTTTTGTATGTTAATTGATTTGCTTGAATTAGGATTTGCTTTGAGAAAGGAAGTAAAATAGGAAAGTACTAGAAGAAATTCAGTTGGAATAGAATAGCTTGTTGTTATGAAATAACTTAGGGAAAGCTTGTTGTGAAAGGTGAAAGGATTGCTGGTTTATGAAAAGGATAGCTTGTTATTAAGAAATACTTAATTTCATTGAGAAAGCTTCTTTTTAACTAAATAGCTTGATTTCATTAGAATAGTTTGAATTCTTGGGATTGACTTGTTTATAAAAGGAAAACTCGTTTATAAGGGGAAAAGCCTGTTTGTAGCTTGTTATGAAAGAATAGCTAGTCCATGTTATAAAGGGTAAATAAAGCATTCTAGAAAAGTAAAACTAGAAATTGCATATTACATGATTGCATTATTGAATGAACTCCATATGAGGAGACTATGTCTTTACTAGTTAATATATGCTAGGATCGGAATGAGGACAGGAGTCAAGTATATTCAAGCAGCTTAGAGTTTTAGATTAACTGAGATAGGCTAAGGAACTCCTAGGATAAAGATTTCCGTAACAGGAGAGAAAGAATGAACTACTTGTCAAGTTGGATTATTTCTAGTAAGTTAGAATGTTGTGGGTTGGTCTGGGATGATTGATAATCCAGTGAAGGACTTGAACCTATATTTGTTGTCTTGGATTAGACTGAAGTAGGATAGTCTGGGATGATTGACAATCTAGTGAAGGACTTAGCCTACGCGTAGTGTAAGATAGCCTTAAGTCAAATCGGCCCTGAGTAGTGTATATGATAGATGACCTTCATTCGAAGTACTAAATGAGAATACTTTGGCCAAAGTAGTGGAATGTACGACATCCACTTAGTTGTGAGATAGTTGAGACTACATTGTCAGTTCATTGTGATCCATCATGCTAGTTCGGGATTGTGAAATAGCAAGTCCTAGATGTATAAGACACAACACTATGCTCAGTTGGGTTGTCGCAGCTGGTTACTTTACCAATCTCTTCGTTCGAAGGGAGGGCCATCTATCGAATGGTAGATGTGTGGGGGACCACATTAATAGTCCGTGGTTGGCGGAAAAGCGCCTGAGTGATGTTTCTCCTCTACAAAGGCGACAGATACACCAAAATTTGAAAGGAAGGGAACCTAGACCATCTTACTACTATTTGTGCGAAAGCTTGCGAGCTATGTATGTAAATGTTTTACTTTTGTACTCTGATTTATATTTACAATGAAAATGGAATCATGTGGAAATATATATTGTAACTTGCATGCATTTATCAATAAAGAAAGGAAGAATATTATTGCAATGTCTTTGTTACTTGTTTGAAGTGAAATGTTAGAAAAATTTTAATTACCCAAGGATGGGGTCGTTACAGTAAGATAATGTAGTGGCGTGCTATCAGTCTTGGCAGTTTGGTAAGAAGGTGGTTGACCTCTTCGTTGACGCGCAGTCTATCCCAAATGACCGCCTGAGGGATTTGTCGCCTGAGAGCCTCCCTTCCTACGTGGTCCTTTAACAAGATTTCCTACAGACTGCAGAGGTCTTCCGTCAGAGCATCTTCACGATCCTTGTTTGCTTGTACTGGCCCTTCGGTTGGCTACCCCATCACAATGACATTCACCTGTCTGGGTGTTTACCGGATTCGCTTAGGCAACGACACCAAATGTTTACTTGCTACTGGTACAATGACGTACGGATTAAACAAAAATATAAAATAACAGTGACAACATATAATAGTGACATGGAAATTGCACAAAACATATATGTTTTGCTTTATTTAGTATTCGACAATTACATCATAATGTCTCCAGACAGAACAGAGCATAGCATAGTAGAACCGTAATGTTTCTCGACTACATGACTCAAGTACATATAGTACGCTGGCGGGTGGTTGAGGTACCAACCGTCGTGTCCCTTCATTATAACTAATTACTTCATCAGGAACTGTTCCGGAGACAACTAACTAACATGACATGTACATAACATAATTACATGGATTATTAATATTAACTAAAGTCTTATACTTACGACTCATAGCCGACCAAGTACACTCTCGGTCGACTACATCGACTCACGGCCGACCAAGTACACTCTCGGCCGACTACAACTTCTAGGGGACTTTTAGGAGTCTCCCAACTATCCTTGAGACTCCCAAGTGCCCCCCATGGTAGGAAAATGAAATGGTCAACATTTTCTAAAAAGCCAAAGTGTTTTTGATTTGTGTGCCACAAACCCTAACCCTGATGGTCTATGGGCCACACTCAAACCCTAAACACTTACAAAAAACTTATAAATAGGCATCCAACTTCTAGGCCTCATTTCATATCACTAATAAGCTTCAGGAATAAAAAATAGTAAGGACGTGGTGTTGCAAAAAGAAAATGATAAAATTGTGAAAATGACATTTGCCATGAAGGTTTGTGTGGTTTTGAAGGCCTTAACGCCCAAAACCTATGAGGGGCATTGCCCCTCAACCTCACCTAAGGTTTTTCCCTCAAACCCTCCTGAGGGGTGTTGCCCCTCAACTTCAATGGGGGCTCTACCCTTAGACCCCTGCGAGGGGTGTTACCCCTCAATCCTGCTAGGGGTCAACCCCCAACTTCCATACTCCATTGTTAATGTTCAATGCAATCATTACAATGTTTTAATTGTTTAATAGTTTACTTAGCATGCCAAAGTTTAATTTGTAATTCTTAAACTTATTCCTTAAACATCTTTGTACAACTAATTTTTCAAGTACTATTTGCATTTGCATTGCCCACTTGTTGTCATATGTTTTCCCCTATAATCCCCAAACTTAGGCCCTTGGTCTCCCCATCCCCTAAACTTGCCCCCCTATCAATAAACTCCACGGAACATAGCATATAATCCAATTTTTTGACCATTGCCTTTGGCAATTTGACAAATTTTGTAATTTTGTACATTCTTTTTACATCTTTGTACATCTCTAGTAATAAAATAATGCTCACTTGCCAATGCCATTGATTTATCCATCCCAAAATGTCTAGTTAATCCACCACTATGCTTTTCTTTGATCAAATATTCTCATTTAAATCATAGGAATGTATAATTGATTTCATTTGAACAATAAATCATGTTGAATCAGTAATTCAACCATTTTGTTTTACCTCCACTTACTAGTATCTCATGTGCTTTCCATGCATTAACAAATTCAATGTCAGTCTCATGCAAACTCTTAAGTTCATCAAAACTAGCAAATTGAATTCTTATTTCCGTTAGCAAATTATGTCTTCTACTCAACTCATCATGTAACATCCCACCTCATAATACTCGAGTAAACTCAAGAATTTACTAGAAGGTAAATAAACTTAAACATGGGAGATAATTTTTTTTTTTTAACATAACATTTGCATAAGCACAAGAAATTGAGTACAACATTTCTAGTTAATTTCAAACTTGAAGTCATATATAATCACAACTGGAATCAAAGAGAAGTCCTTACACTTTTCCATTATATTACATAAAATACAATTGGCAAAAGAATAGTTTTACCTCATAAGTTTGACTGTCATAAGCCATAACATGGAGTTCATTGCATAAGGAATGTGGTTATCTATCTTCACGAGCCTCGGTGAGTCTTCTACTATAGAGGGAGAGCATCATCCAAGTGTTTTTCCTCCCAACCAAAGACCTACTGGTCTCCCGTGTTTCTTCTACTGAAGAAACCCGTCCCTTCACGAAGGGTATAGATATAAGTATCTATCAAGTTTCTCCATCTGAGTCCTGGTGATGTGTCCTACAAAACTCAATCGACCATACAACTCTAGATCCCTTCTAGCTAAGTATGTTCGTTCTGATTGGTCATGCCATCTAGACAGACACCTCTGACTCATCTTAGATTTTATCTCTTCCTATAGTTTTACTTACTTTACTTGGTACTTTAGACACAAACTAGTCTGTACAGAAAATCCATTCTAGCCCATCTGACTTAGAACTAATCCTTTATCTAGGATATACATGCAATGTAAAGATTTATGTATTTCAACCTATATTAAAAATCCCTTATTACATTCTTGCAATATCTAGGATTTATGACTTCCTGTCATTTTACTCTCTAGATTCACATACCAATATCTTTGGTGCATTAAACCAAGTTTTGACATTACCATGGAATCTCTTAAGTTATTATAAAGACTTCCTGTCTTGATCTATGGTTTTCTCAACCTTTTGCTATCAATCAATATATATATATATACAATGTCATATCCGACATAAGGGTTATAGATTTCCTATACCTTCTTGTTCAATACCCGGGTTTAGCTTCCCTTATCCCAATACATGGAAATAACAAACTTCCTTGTTTACACAAAGATAATAACATAAGCATATCAAAACGTACGAACAAAATGCTTATAGTCTTTCCTAGACAACTTGGCATGGCCCAAGTTCATATTTCATGTAACATGAATAAGAATAGTGTTCGAGGTAATTCCTCACCAATATGATATCTAAAAGAATACTATCATTTTATATTATTTGTTTGACCTAAGATAGTCTTTCAACCCTAAAAGGTTGGTTTATAGAAGATAATAATCTACTTTTGACCCCTTGGTCTACTTGAGTCTATTGACTTTCAACATAGGATAAGTTATGAACTCAAAAATAACTTCCTTGTCCCATAAACCTTTATTGATCATAATAGTTTACCACCATCATATGGAATTGAGTTACAAATCTCTCCTTATGCCCCACCCTGAGGTAAATCATTCTAGTGATACCCAATCTTGGGCTATCTATGTTTTTTGTGCACTTGGCACTAAAATAAGTTCTATTGAACAAGAACTATGAGATCTATATCTTTGCATTGCCTAGTTTACTCTCTCTCCTGAGACAACATAACATAAGTAATAATGGTTAATTGAAAGGGTATCTAAATTTCCACATCCCTGGATCACCTATTCTCCTGGATTTGTTTTACAAAAATGACATGCAAAACTTAATTTCGTATAAGGAATTCTATATCCATAATGCAACATTGTCGCTTCAATATCAAAAGGTTATTATCTTCACTGAACCTTCCAATCACGTAAATAGCAAAGATATGCTTCTAAAAGCAAGAATACATCTATTGAGCTATCCTAGTCTTCATCCTAGATATTCCATTTAACCTTATATTTCTCTTTTAAGGGTATACTGATTTGGTCTTTCCATTCTCTAGAACTTGTACCGCTTTCCCTTTAAGGATGCATGTTCAACAAACTAAATAAAGGAACATATAGATTCATCCTTCCTTTCTTGTAATAAAAATTTGTTAAGATATACCCCCATAATAAACTCTTTATTTGCAAGAGTGTAATAAGTTAAGGACAGAGAAAATCATGCCTGTATAAATGATGTTATTTTGCACTCCGTACCGACGATGCTTCTCCAAGCTTGTAGAAATAAATAGATTTATGACCTCTTCTAATCCTTCTTCGGAGCAATCAAGGGTCAAACTTTTGTAGGAATCTCTTAACACCTTGCGTTAGCCATTCTTGGAATTTCTTCTCAAAATCATAGAACTAGCACGTCGCTTCTCATTAGTCTATAGAGATGTTGTTACCCCATAGATGAGGAAATGATCTCAATGCTATGAGTTTGGTAATACTCCTGCATACGTATTTACATTTTTGGAAGTCTCAAAAGCTCTTTGGCCAATTCGTTTTTTTGCATATCCTTCAATCTTTTGTCAATTATTAGAATTCATTTTGGCCTTAACGTTGTAGGTGGTAGATCCTCGACTTGAATTTGATAGTCTTTTGACTTGTTGAGTCCTCTCCTTCTTTTCCATGGGTCGCAAACCCCTTCTTAAGGAGTCTTTGACGGATGTTCTTTTCTAGGAGGGTTGTCGAAACCTCCAACCGAATTAGAGTGAGGAGACAGAAGCTGAATCTCCTCTCTACCTCCTGCGTAGCCTCCCGTCACCCTCCTCCAAAACGTCCTCTCTTTTCCCCCATATCTGTTCGCAAGAAACAATTAAAGTAGGTTGGTTATGCCACCTCCGCGTGTGAGAAAAACCACGACCATAAAGAGGTAAGAAATGTATTACAAAATGGTGACAAGATTTCGCCACCTTCCTTGGGTTTTCACACCAATAGAGATAACTCCTTTACAAAAGTGGTTAAGGTCGTCCTCCACCTGTTCTTCCCTGGATAACATATATTCTTTTAATTCAAATACATCCTCCATAATACCTGAGCAAGAAACAATTCAAAATTAGTTTTAGAACGGTTAAAAGCAATCATTTATCACTTCCACAAATTGTGGAGATAGCCACGATGCCAATCATGGTAACACTTGACTTACACATGGCTTAAGCATGCACCATCCTCAAGCATTATATCGTGGCCTTGTAATAGCTTTTCAAAAGCATTCCCATTGAATTGAAACTTCTTTCACCTTCAAATATTATGAAGTCGCTAAAAGGGCTTTACGTTGGAATTCTAGACATTAGTAAATATATATATTTATATATATACTTACTACCATAACTTTCTATTAAGCTCCTCATTAACGAGTTGAGCAATTCAAATATAATTTGTCCCTCTTTACTAAGAGTTGATCCGTTGTTAACCCTCGGCATATGTAGCCATTGTAAATTGTCAACATATAGTTTAACATAAAAAATCATTTAAGAAGTATTAGTATCATAGGTAAGGTTGACGACATAGGTCGTTACATCGTCGAACAACCGTATTCGTTGATTAGATGAACGAACTCAACTGCGATCCAAAATGCTCTTGACGTCTACTTGCAATATCATTAAGAGAACCAACAAGTAAAAGTGTTTAAAGATCACGTGCCACACATTGAGGAAAGTGTGAGGAGTTAGTGGCCTATGTAAGAGGCATATATTTGACCTCCATCAACCTCTCAGCACACTTTTGTCACATGCGACATTAAGATAACATTATTCATTGTCACTCATTAATATATATCAGATATATATAAGAAAAAGTAAATGTACTACTCTCTTTGTATTATTATACACACATTTATATACGTAAATGAGCATATATACACCAACGCTAGACCTAAGATGGCGATAACCTTTTATTTTCCTTGTATCTATACCCTTCTCTTTGATGATGCTCTCCCTCCCTTTCTCAGAGGGCGAAAACCTGTTTCTTGAATGCAACTTGCAAACACCAATTCGAGATTAATGTATCATTAATCATTTCACAATCCTTATGCAATCATCACATCTTGACAACTTTTAAACACATGTCAATTTTAGTCAAATTAACATAACTCATGAAAACATACATTTTTCTAGACATTTTTACTAAACATCAAATCATTAAATCATACATAATCATCTACTAATTACTTCAAAAGTAAAAGTGAAACATAGTTAAAGTTAGGGATGTAACACATTAACTACATAATTGCATTCATAGTTGGCAAACTAGGCTAGTACTTGCCACTTTTTTACCTTGCCGAGTTACTCGTGAGTTAGACTCGTTGAGTTTTTGGCAAGAACTCACCAAAAATTTGACAAGTTTGACAAAAAACTCGCCGGATTCATTGAAAATTCAAAACAAAAAAGAAGAAAAAAAGCAAAAAAAAAGTCAAAAAGGTCATGATTTGCCCTATAAATGCATGAACACCCCTCACACTTCCTCACATAGCACTTGGAGAGCAAATAATACCTAATTTCTTTCTTAAGTGATAAAATTGTGAAAATGATGTGGGACATGAAGTTTTGTGTGGTTTCAAAGACCTTAATTTGGGCTTGGTGGTAGGGGCACTGCCCCTCGACTTCGCCTTGTATTGCAAGCATTGCCCCCATACCTCTCAAGTGACCTTATACCGATCGTCTTGTATCTTCCCATCCATAAGCTTGCAAGCCAAAGTGTTCTTGGAGTACTCAACTAGAATGTGAGATTTCCAATCCGCAAAAATCTCAGACATGGCACATAAAGTGGGCCTCTTGGACAAGGCATCTGCTACTACATTTCTTTCCCCTGACATACTCGATATCAAAGTCATATACCTGTAGCTTGCTCACCTACTTTGTTGTCTCTCATTGAGAGCCTTCTGCTCAAGGAAATATTTGAGCTTGTTATGATCCGTCCTAACCACAAATTTTCCTCCCTTAAGATATTGTATGAATTTGATAGGGCGTGCATTATAGCAAGCATCTCTTTGTCATATGTGTAGTAATGTCTCTCAATCTCCCCGAGGTTCTGGCTCTCATAGGCTATAGGGTGCCTACTTTGCATAAGCATTGCTTCAATTCCCTCTCCTGAGGCATCACACTCAAGCATGAAGGGTTAGGAGAAGTCTAGAAGTCCTAATACTAGACGAGTGCTCATGACGTCCTTGAGGTGACCAAACACTTGTTGAGCTGATTTTGGCCAAGTACAATCTCCCTCCTTTGTCAAATTTGTAAGATGTGTTGTAAGCTGTGAGAATCCCTTCACAAATCTCTTCTAATAATTGCACAACCTTGATGAGGGCCACACCGCCCAAACCCGCAAAACACAACAATAGATACCAACACAAAAGATGCGAAACAAAAATTAACCCACTTTCAATTATTTTTCAGAAAATGAAATTACAGATTAAAACTTACATGCTACAGCCTCATGGGCTTGATTCATTACAACAAATCAACTCTAAAAACAAAATCTATTATTTGGAGCCACAATCTGCACTAATGGAGCCACCCTCTACAACACCCTCATATCCCTTTTTATTTTACCCAATAATTGCCCTAGAATGTTTTAGAAAGTGCAACTTTCCCTTTTGTTTTGGCGTCAAAAGTCTTGCTGTTTGATTTCTGGCCTAGGAAGAAATTTGAATGAAATTCACTTTTTAGAGGGGCAACTTCGCGGGGCCATAACTTTTGATCCGAGTGTCTGATTTGCTATTATTGCATATCGATGGAAAGCTCTTGAAGACATCTACAACACGTGAACCAACCGTAGGCCGGTTCGTCCACTTTTCGAGCTGTTTCGGGACTCGTAAAGTTTTATATTTGAATTTGAAGCTGCATTGGAGAAATTTCTCGAGACAAACTTTAATTTCTCGCAAACCGTTCAGGGTATTGAGTCAATTCTTTCGTAACCGGAAATGGTTTTCGGCTTTGCTCCTTTGGGTAAATTTTCAGGGCCATACGAGCCCATTTAGGCCGACTTACTAAAAATAGTAAGTGCCCGTTTTTCGCTATTTTTGACTTCTAATTGTCTTATACCCTTTAAGTGCCATCATGAGACTCAAAACAACTAAAGAAAATAAAGAAAACAATTTTTTTGGGTGATGCACAATTGCCCTACACCATCGGATGCTCTTGCATTAGACACCCAGGGTAACTTGAAAAGTGACCTTGTCACTTCTTAGGAGTTAGAGGAAAACCAAGACGGTTAACCTCAGCCTTCGACAACCACGATGAATCTTCAACAGGCCTTCCTTTCCATTTAAATTGATATTCTTCATACTGCCTTTCCCTTGTACTTCTGCCCACACGGCTATCCAAGATTTCTTCTATCTCCTTTTTTGAAGTAGGTGCTGGGATATTCCACTATGCTATTATTTCTTCATCAATTCCTCCTTCATGATATTCTGTTAAATCAGAAATGTTAGACACAAGTGAAATAGGAATTTCATCACGCAACTCTACCCTATATGCATTTCCTGAATCATGCTTCTTCAGGATCTTGCATGCTCCAAACTTCTTTATCTTTATTTTGTTGTATGTACCAACTGGAAACCTGTCCTTTCGCAAATGAACCATGACTTCATCTCCTATCTAGAACTCCTTATACCTCCTTTTCTGATTTGCCTTAGCCTTATATTGCGAGTTCATCTTATTGATATGTTTTCTCACTTCTTCATGCAAATTCTTCAGGTGCTCAGCAAAATCTTCAGCCTCAACACTACTCTTCTCCCCCTTATCCATCTTCCTTAGTTCAAAAGTAGTTCTTGGACTACTCCCATACACAATCTAAGATGGTGATTTACCAGTGCTCCTGTTGACATAATTATTGTAAGCAAATTTTACCTGTGGTATAATCAAATCCCATCCCTTGGGATTATCTCCTACCAAGCATCTTAGCAGGTTACCCAAACTCTTGTTAACCACCTCTGTTTGTCCATTAGTCTGTGGATGGTGTGCAGAATTGAACTTCAAATCTGTTTTCAACTTCTTCCATAATGTCCTCCAGAAATATCCAACAAATTTAATATCTTTGTCTGAAACTATACTCTTCGGTAGACCATGTAGTCTCACCACCTCTCTGAAAAACAACTCTATAATATGAACAACATCACTGGTCTTATGAAACGAAATGAAATGTGCCATCTTTGAAAATCTATCCACCACCACAAATATGGAATCATGCCCTCTTTGCGTACTTGGCAAGCTAAGAACAAAATCCATGCTAATATCCTCCCATGGCCTCTCAGGTACAGGTAATGGTTGATATAATCCAGTATTTTGACTTGTTCCTTTCACCATCTGACATACTCTGCAACTTTGTACAAACTTCTTCACATTTGGTTGTAACTACGACCAACAATAATTCTCACTAATCAAAGCAATGGTCTTATCTCGATTGAAATGTCCAACCAATCCTCCACTATGCTTCTCCTTGATTAGGTTCTCTCTCATAGAACTCCTTGGAATGCACAATTGGCTTCCTCTAAACAACATCCCATCTTGGATTAAGAAATCCAACCATGTTGTCCTAACCAATGTAACAGGTTCCAAACAAGCCTTCCAAGCTTCTGCAAAGTCTAGATATTCAGGATACAAACTCTTGAGTTAATTGAACCCAACAACCTCTATATTCATCTCTATCAACAAATTTTCCTTCTACTTAAGGCATTTACAACTCTGTTTGACCTTCCACTCCTATGCTTCAAAACAAAAGTACAACTCTGCAAAAACTCAACCCATTTTAAGTGCCTTTGATTTAACTTTCCTTGACTATTGAGATATTGCAAAGCCTGGTGATCAGTAAATAAAACAAATTCTTTTGGCAACAAATAGTGTCTCCATTTCTTCAAAAGCCTGAACTATAGCATAGAAATCTTGATCATAGACAAAATATTTCTTCTTAGCATCATTCAATTCTCACTAAAATAGGCAACAGGCTTACCTTCTTGACTCAAAACAGCTCCTATGGTAGTGCCACTAGCATCACAATCTACCTGAAAGACCTTGTTGAAATCTGGAAGTGCCAAAACAGGTTGCTTTGTAACTTTCTTCTTCAACATATCAAAACTTTTGGTTGCTCTTGTAATCCACTTAAACTCTTTTCTATCCCCTCTCATTGCTTCAGTTAGAGGTGCACAAATACTACTGAAATTCTTAATAAACTTTCTGTAAAAACTTGCTAGACCATGAAATGATCTTACCTCTGTAACACTCCTCGAGGTAGGCCATTCAATGATAGCTCTCACCTTCTCTGGATCCATTTTAAGACCCTCTGCTGAGACAACAAATCCAAGATACACCAATTCTCTCTTCACAAAGCTACATTTCTTCAAATTAATTAACAACTTATCCTCCCTTAGCTTTTCAAAAACTGTTCGGATATGCATCAAGTGCTCCCCAATGTCTTACTGAAAATCAAAATATCATCCAAATAAACAATAACAAATATTCCTAAAAAATCTTTCAATACCTCATTCATAAGCCGCATAAATGTGCTCGATGCATTGGTTAGCCCAAAAGGCATGACTGACCACTCGTACAAACCCTCCTTGGTTTTAAAGGTTGTCTTCCATTCATCTCCTTCTCTAATCCGGATCTGGTGATATCCGCTTTTCAATTCTATCTTAGTGAAGTACTCAGCTCCACTTAAACAATCCATAATGTCATCCATTCTCGACAAGGGAAATCTATACTAGATGGTGATCTTGTTGATGGCTCTAGAATCTGTTGAAGTTGAGAAATACAACCTCATAGAACCCAGTGAACACCTGCAAGCAAAAAACCTGTCACATAGAAGAGAACGAAAACACAACAATGGTGCTCTGCAAGCCGTGAAGCAAAAAATGCATAAACAAGAATTATAATAATTACAAAGAGATCAATCCTTATGAAAGAAGATCAAAACCCTAAAGTGAGAACCCTAGGATGAAGATTAAATTAGCACGTGACAAGTGTCAAGATCATAATGAACGAGATGACATGACTAATTTAATAATGCAAAATAAAGATTCCTAAATTTAGCTTAAGTGAAATAAAGTAAAAGTGATTTAATTGATTAATCAACATGATTAAATTAATCAAGTAAACAACTTATTACTCTAACACCCCCCCTTAAGATGAATTTAGGGGAAGCTAAAAAACTAAGGACAAATGCATGAAAGCAAAGATGGGTCTTGGCAAACAAGGCTTGATGAGGTACCCATGTACAAATGTAAAAGATCTCTCACAATAGGAGAAAAGGAGAAAACCTCATGGAAAAAACTCCTCTCCAAAAGAGAAAAATACAAGTGGAGGACTAAGAAGCCTCCAAACAAGAGGGAAGGACGAAGAAGCTCCAATCAAGAAGAAATTGTCCCAAATGTTAGGAACAAAGGATGAACATGGAAAACACCATTGAAGCATGAAGAAGCTGCAAACATTGTTGTAGAATGATTGCTGAAGTGCTGAAAGAAAAACCCTCTTTGAAACAAATGATGATCAAGATCGAGAAGACAAGAATCTGCATGAGTGCCCTCAATAACACTACTCGAATCTGATGGCAAATCAAGACAAAACATCAGGAACTTGAAGATACAGATGACACAAGTACCAATAGTCTGAAGAGTCGATCAAGTGAAAATGGAAGGTCACCTCCAAAAATAGGAATGCAAGAGTGTCCATATGGTAAGTGCTCCATCTCACCGAAATGCATGGGTAATCAGCCTTGCATCCGCCTAGCACATAGGAACAAATATTGTATACATAGCTCACTCCAACGCGAAACCAAAGAAGCATTAACACCAACAGTAGAAACACCCCCATAATGCTGACAAGGGAGAGGTATGACAGGTACACTGAAATGAATACCTGAATGTAGTGCATGAAGAAGAACCAAAAACATCTAAATGTGTAGACATGAAAGTACAAGCAAATATAAAGGGTGTGAAAACAAAAGTCACACACGCATGAGAAATGTATGAAAGCAAAACAAAGGCAAACATCAACCCCCATGACATTTTATAACATAGTGCGAGTACAATAAGGCACAAATTGATGTGCAAGAATCTCAATACTATACATAGAAAGCTGAGACACTTTATTTCAGTGCGTTTACAGATGAAAAATACATGCGATGTGAGCCCATAAGGTCCAAAAAAGACTACAGCTGAGAAGAAGGATTTCTAGAAAAAACCAAAAATCAAATATGGAAACCACCTGCACCATTGCGAAGAGCTCGGAACCAGCTTTTTGACGATATCTTGTTTGCCCATTTTTGACATTGTATGCAAAAGTTATGCCGAAAACATTGAAGGCAACTCTAGAAAAGAAGATTTGACTTTGACTGGAAATAATAGGGACCTCAGAAAAAATCTCCGAACAATACTTGCACCATTGGAAAGTACTCTGAGTCCTCTTTCCGACAATATCTCGTTTGCTCGATTTCGACATTGTGGGCAAAAGTTATGGCCTCCGGAAGAAAACCACTCTCAAAGGGCAAAATACACAGTTTGAAGCATTTAATTTGACATCCAAACGACCATCACAATAAAAATATTGATTTAAAATTGATGGCCAAATGGCCGTTGTTGCCTCTTTTGCACAATTCAGCTTATGTTAAAAATTTTTAAAAAAAAAAAAACATTTATATTAATTTTTTTTTTAATAATTTAAAAAAAAAAAATTGGGTGGGGGGCATGGACCCACCCCCACCGCTCCCCATAAGGTGGTTCCCTAGGGGCTCGTACCTTAGGTTGCAGGTATTCTACATAGGTGTGCAGGTACGATGTGCAGTACCTGCAAAGTACCTTTTTTGTTTTTTTTTTTTCAAAAGACTTTCAATAAATTTTTTTTGGGATTTTTTTTTTATAAAATTTCTGAAAAGAAAAGAAAATTAAAAAAATAATTCAGAAATGTAAAAAAAACCCAATTGAGATTTTTTTCTCGATCTGCATGCAGACGATCGTATAGGGCCGTACGGGTAAATTTTCTTTGCCTCGGAAATTAATTGCTCGGTTTTCGACAATTTCATAGTCAATCTTAGGGTTTTTTGCCGCTGCGGACACAATGGTGAGGTCCGTTTGGGCTCAAAATGCCCCAAAATTGCAGGTATCGTCTGGATTTGAAAAAACACCAAATCTTCAAACCTTCACAGATCTGACAAACGAAAGCCAAATTGAACAAAACAAAGGTCAATCTTGACTATTCCGACAACTCTGGATTCAATGGATAGGTCTGATGTGACCCTGGATGCATTGAAAAACTGCTTCAAAGCAAGATCTCACGAAAAAGGAACAAGAAGCTTGCAAATCTGGAGCTCTGATACCATGTAGAAGTTGAGAAATAACAGAACCCAATGAACACTTGCAAGCAAATAACCTGTCACATATAAGAGATAATGAAAACACAACAATGGTGCTCTGCAAGCTGTGAAGCGAAAAATGCATAAACAAGAATTAGAATAATTACAAAGAGATCAATCTTTATGAGAGGAGATCGAAACTCTAAAGTGAGAACCCTAGGATAAAGATTAAATTAGCACGTGACAAGTGTTAAGATCATAATGAATGAGACGACATGACTAATTTAATAATGCAAAATAAAGATTCCTAAGTTTAGCTTAAGTGAAATAAAGTAAAGGTGACTTAATTAATTAATCAACATGATTAAATTAATCAAGTAAACAACCTATTATTCTAACAAAATCTATACACATCCGCCATTCCCCATCCTTCTTTGGTGTTAGTATTGCAAGTACTGCACATGGACTCAAACTTTCTCTGATCAATCCCTTCTGCAACAACTCTTGCACCTGTCTGTTCAACTCTTCACTCTTTGCTGGAGTCATACGATGAGCTGCCTTATTCGACAAATTGGGTCCAGGAATTAGTTCCATCTGATGACTAATCTTTTTTACTAGAGGCAAACCTTCGGGTACATTATCAAAAATAATAACCTGAAACTCATTCAACAAATTTGAAACCTCTATAGGTACCTCATTAGTATCTTCTTTATCAACTCTAGGGATCAATGCAAAACACATATGCTCATGCCTCATACCTTCTAGGAACTTTCTTTCATCAACAAAACAAATTCTTGCATTACTGCATACCTTTTCCTTTGCCTCTTTCAAGGGCTTCAACTTATGACGAACTCCATCCTTTGTCAAAGAATAGGTGTTGGCTTGTCCATCATGTATTGCTCGTTAATCAAACTGCCATGGTCTGCCTAACAACATATGACAAACATCCATAGCCATAATACCACACAATACCACATCATGGTAATTTCCAATCTTGAACCTTACCAGACATTGTTCATTTACCAAAGCTCTATGGTCCTTTTACAACCAAGCAATCTGGTATGGATTCAGATGCCTTTTCTCTCCAACCGCAACTTACTAACCATCTCTTATGAAACAAGGTTATCAGTACTACCTCCATCAATAATAACATTGCAAACTTTACCTTAACACTTACATCTGGTGCGAAACAAATTCTTCTTTTGAGTTGGCTCTTTCTCCTCATTCAACAAGGCTCTTCTAGTAACAAGAACCTCTCCTCTTTCTACATCCTTAGAATGTGAAGACTCAACATCTTCATCTACATGTGCAACTTGTGCATTACCCTTAGGTCTTCTATTTGTCCTTGATGTTGAGGACATTCATAGGCTCTATGTCCTTTTCCACACTAGAAACAGGTTCCACGAAAGCCTCCTCTTCTTGGTCCATGTCCAGATCTTCCTCTTCCTCTTTGGTCTCCATTATTCTGATCACTAGGACGGTAGGTGTTATCTTCATTTCGACCTCCATATGACCGTCCACTAGTCTTTCCACCATGACCCCCACCTCTTTGCTTGCTTTCAAATCTTCTATTCAACTTTTCTTCTACCTTCAAAGCAAACTGATATGCATCTTCAATTGTAGAAATTCTTACCAAACTCAGCTCTTCTTGAATGCTCGGCTTCAACCCATTTATGTAACGGGCAACTTTGTCCTTGTTGGCTTCAAAATGACTTGTTCTGATCAGGACTCGGTAGAATTCTTTTGTATACTCCTTAACAGATTTTCTTGCTTGTTTGAACCCTTGCATCTTCTTCAACAAATCCAACTCATAGTCCCCAGGAATGAACTGTCTTTTCAATTTATCTACCATCCTATCCCATCTTGTTATTTTCTCTTTTCCTCTTCTATTTCTTTCCAAGTGGACTTCTTTCCACCATATGCTAGCATGGCCTTTGCAAATTTGACCCTATTTGGGTCTTCTATTTCCTCATACTCAAAATACTCTTCCATGTCATTGATTCAATCGATTAGCTCCTCTGGATTTTGGTTTCCAGAAAAATTATAAAATTCTATCTTCGGTCTCTTTCCAATCTTGGAAATGGCCCTAATCAGTCTGACTTCTCCAGGATCCATTACATGCCATGCTTCCTCTTCGAATGGCTCCTTATTTTCAGCCTCATCCTCAGTTTCATCTCTTCTTTTGACATCAACTCCTCTATGCAACTCCTCCTGCAACGCTTGAACTTGTCTCTGGAGGGCTCTAAAACCCTCTTTTGTTACCCCAACATTTCTTCCACCATAGTTTCTTCGTGGAGACATCTTTTCTCACAGACCCACAACCACAAGTTTTGGTGTTTATTGCCTCACGTTCGGCGATCTGTCTACACACTCAAGAACTCCCGCTTTGATACCACTTGATGAGGGCCACACCGTCCAAACCCGCAAAACACAACAATACAAAAGACGCAAAACAAAAATTAACCCACTTTCAATTATTTTCAAAAAATGAAATTATAGATTCAAATTGACATGCTACAACCTCATGGGCTTGATTCATTACAACAAATCAACTCTGAAAACAAAATCTATTATTCAGAGCCACAATCTGCACTAATGGATCCACCCTCTACAACACCCTCATATCTCTTTTTATTTTATCCAATAATCACCCTAGAATGTTCTAGAAAGTGCAACTTTCCCTTTTGTTTTGGCGCCAAAAGTCTCGTTGTTTGATTTTTGGCCCAAGAAGAAATTTGAATGAAATTCACTTTTTAGAGGGGCAACTTCGTGGGGCCATAACTTTTGATCCGGGTGTCCAATTTGCTATTATTGCATATCGTTGGAAAGTTCTTGAAGAGATCTACAACACGCGAGCCAACTATAGACTAGTTTGTCCACTTTTTGAGCTGTTTCGGGGCCTCTAAAGTTTTATATTTGAATTTGAAGTTGCATTGGAGAAATTTCTCGGGACGAAAACTTAATTTCTCCCAAACCGTTCAGGGTATTGAGGCGATTATGTCGCAACCGGCAATGTTTTTCAGCTTTGCTGCTCCGGGCAAATTTTCAGGTCCATACGAGCCCGCTTAGATTGACTTACTAAAAATAGTACGTGACTGTTTTTTGCTATTTTTGACTTCTGACTGTCTTATACCCCTTAAGTGCCATCATGGGACTCAAAACAACTAAAGAAAATAAAGAAAACATTTTTTTTGGGTGATGCAAGATTGCCCTACATGGCTAGATGCTCCTACATCAAACCCGAGGAATCCTATTAAATGCATGATAGTCTTCTGTGGAGGCCAATAAATGATTTTCTGGATCTTTTCTTGATCCACCTTGACCCCTCCAGCTCTAATCACATGTCCCAAATACAATACTTTTGTCATCCCAAATTCACATTTGGACATATTAGCAAATAGGGATTGTGCCTCCATAATACCCAATACCTCGTCAATGTGCCGAAGGTGATCCTCCCAGGTTTTTCCCTAGAATATCATTGAGGAATACCAATACAATTTTTTGCAACTGCTTGTTGAATATGTGATTCATACATGATTGGAAAGTGGTAGGAGCATTGGTCAACCCAAAAGGCATGACCAAAAACTCACTGTCCATAATGACATCAAAAGGTTGTCTTATGTATGTCTTCTTCCCACACTTTGATCTGGTGATACCTCAAATGAAGATCAATTTTAGAGAAGTAGATTGCCCCATGAAGTTCATCTATGAGCTCATTAATTCTAGGAATAGGATACTAGTTCTTTCTTATTGAGTACCCGATAGTCTGTCTCATCAATTCTAGGAATAGGATACCAGTTCTTTCTTATTGAGCGCCCGGTAGTCTATGCACATTCTCATTGTCCCATCCTTCTTAACCAACACTACTGATGAAGCAAAGGGGCTCGAGATGGGCCTAATATGCCCCATATCCAACAACTCTTCGATGGCCTTCTTTATCTCCTTATGTCTCCTTGGATGATGGTAGGGAGTGGTAGTCACTGGCTTTGCTCCCTCCTCTAACTTAATCACATGCTTATCCTCTCTCAGGAGGCTTGCTCGGAGAAACTCTATTAGAAACCATGCTAAGCTTATCTAGAATAGATTGGATGTCTACATGAAATGTCTTGTCTTGCTTCGAGGTATCCTTAGAAGAAATAAAACATTGGGCTGCTCAAGCCACATCACCATGTCTGAAGATGCTCTCCATCCTCTTAGTTGTCACAATCCTAGGTGCACCATTTGACATACCTTCTAGGCCCACTTTCTTTCCATCCGCTTTGAATTTCAACTCCATAGTACAAAAATTATGCGAGTACTTCCCCAATGATTGTAACCATTGGACTTTGAAAACCACATTTGTCTCCCCAATGCCTACTACGTAGAAATCATTTGTCATTGTGTAGTTTCCCAACGTTATGCTCAACTATGGAATCCATTTGGTACAAGTCATGGTAAAACCATTTTTGCCACCATCATATTGAAGCCCTCGAAGTCCTTTGCTTGTAGACCCCTCTTGGCCACCAAGGCCTCATCAATGAAATTGTGGGTTGTCCAACTAGCAATCAAAATTGTCACTCATTGCCCCTATAAGATGCCTCTTACTTTGAATGGGTTGTACCTTGGGGTACTAGAAAGAGTAGCGATGGTTCCTCCTTTCACCTCCTTCGGTGAGTGCTCATTTATATCCACTTGATCCTCTGAATCACCCAACTCACTACTTGTGGCTCCTTTTACCTTCTCCTCTTCACTATCTAAGATCACCTTTATATAATGTGCCTTCCCTTCTCCCAAACACCTATGACTATGCTCAAAAGGTTCTTTGCAAGAGAAGCACAACATTTTCTTGTGAATTTCATTTTTGACATCATCATCCAGATTGTTCCTTTTTGGCCACTCTTTTTGGAAAAACTTTTTATCTGTTTTTGGTGGAAATGTTTTGGGCTAGAATTTGTTTCAATGGGTTGAACTCTCCATGTTTCTAGCCCTAGTAATGACATCCTGTAAGGTACTTGGATCAAATGCTTTGACCCATCCTCAAAGTGGTTTTGCCAACCTTCCACAAATAGAACAATCAACCTGTGCTCACAAACATCAGTGACCATAACTGAAAGTTTTTGACATTTAGATACATAGGAGTCAATCGATACCACCTGTTTCAACTGTGCCAACTCTCCAAAGTGCAGCTCCAGATCCTTTTTTATCAAACTTGTCAATCAGTCTCTTCGTGAAGTCTGCATAAGAAGTGATACTGTCATGTCCCAAGGTCACCAAACCATGGTACCACCACTCAAGAGCCTCTCCATCCAATGAAGTGTGGCATACATAATGGCTTATATCTTTAACATGGGGTTGAGCTGAAAGTATGTGCCTAATTTCTGCATCCACAAACGTGCAATACGCTTGGTGGAACCATCATAACTGGCAATGGACAACTTGCCCACTCTATGTTGCAACTCTTGGTTAGGTCCTTGTCCCCTATCACCTTTGGGCCTATTCCTATACTTCACTTGGCAAAAATTTCCGAAGGACATAGCTGCATGAAATTCATCACCTAATGATTGGTATTCCCTCAAATAGTTTGTAAAACTTTCACCTTCTCCTTGCTGTCCTGCTTGTCCCCTTGGCGGTGTATCTAAGAAATCAGGCGTTAGAGGTCTATGTGTTGTTCTACTTCTACTAGCTGCCATGGAGTTGTTGTTGGGAATATTAGTGTTACTTGCCTCCCCATGGTTGCCATTGTTTCTAGTGTTGCCATTATTACCTGCATTGTTTTGGTTGGCATTATTGTTTTGCATCATCTGAGTGATCAATTGAACCAATTGCAACTGTCCTCTAGCCAATTCATTTAAAATTTGCATAGTGCTAAGATTTAGTTGGTCATTCCTATCACGCATGTTCCTTGCAACTCTATCAACAAACAAATCTGCAATAGGTATTTCTTTTTCAATCTCTTGCTGATTTGGCAGATTGTTTGCCTTTCACCTACTCTAGCTGCATAAAAAAATTCTGCTGAAAAAAAGACTCAAATTCCCACTGGCTGGTAGGATGCTAAGCTCTGATATCATTGTAATATACTGTTCAAAAAGTTTAAACCAAAATATTGCAATTTTCACAAGTTTTGGTGCACAGACATTTCATCAAACAGTTTGTATTCTAGCTATTATAGGTTTGATTTCCACTTTTTTTGAGAGATATTGCAAATAATAATCATAATATCAACTTTCCAACTTTACATATTGCTAACAATTCAATTTGTACCAAAATTATTGCAAAATGTAATTAACAAAAATGTTTTTATTAAACTTGAATACTGTTGTTACAAGCTGAAATTCTCAGAAATTACAAATAGCAAATTATCTTCATTGAAAACTCAATATTTAATTTCTTTAGTGCTGACCTGGACTTTGGAGTAGTCAACACTCCAATCAGCAATCTATTTGCACCCCCTTATAACTTGTACGGTCAGCTTTTACATAGTATGGCACCCATACATAAAGTACGGCAGCATATAATAGTGTTGTGACTCCTTTTGGGAGGCAGTGATAAGTGTAGAAGAGCCTTTTTAAGGCTGCATCGACCAACCACCAAGCTTAAAGGCTTCAAAGATGCAACACTCCTTTTCTTGTGACAAGTACGACTCTTTTTTTGGAGTCTTTAATATGTACAGCCTCTTTGGGGAACCCCGGAACTCCAAAGGGGTACGGCTGGGAATCAACTCAGCATTAAAATAATATTAAATAATTACCCCTTTCACTGCACACACATTCACTTGTAATTTTTGCACTCTTTCACCACTTGCACACACCACATTAACAAATTAATTATTTGCCTGCAAATTTCAATTAATTTGTACTTGGTATTTTGATGCTGGCAACTGTGAATAAAAATCTCCTCTTAAGCACAATTGTGAAACCTATGTGATTCCATTGGCAAATTGGCTAGGGTAGATGTCTCACAACCGAAACTAATTCCTTGAGGGTTTTCGTTCTAGGGTTTGCTCTCGTGAAAGCTTCAAGTCTCCACAAAGAAAATAAAATCAAGCATTTTTAAATGAGCTTCCAATTCACCTTTTATATTTTCCCCATAGAACAATCCCAAAGGTACTTTTTTTTTTAATTCTCGCTTTAAAATAAATCAATAAAGCATTTTTATTAAGTGACTTTATAATTTTTGTCCTTTTAAATCACTTAAAATCACCTTTTTAAATTAATTAAAATAAAGGCATCCGGAAAATTACCTTATTGGACAACTTTATTTAATTAATTAAATTAGCCTACAAGAATTAAATAGGCTAAAAGGGACACTTTTGACTACTCAGCCAAAGGGGGCATTACACAAACAAGTGGTACAAGATTCAAAATGGTTGAGATGCTTCCTCAGTGTGTCAATATATAGGTTAATTAACTTGGACATGCCTAAAGGAGTGAGTAGTCAAGAGCCATATCATATCCATAATGAAGAACACTAACACTTAATTCCAATGGGGTGAACTTTCAGTTAATCATGGTATGGACAGCATGTTTACCATATATTATATAGGACATAATCATAAGGTACAGTTGAAATGTTCCATTAAAGTAGTTTTTAAATCTTAAGATTTTAGATTTTCAGTCACATACAAGGGTACACGGAGACGCGTCCCCTACCCTTTTGCCCTCCGTACCCGTACTGGGGACGTTTCGGGGACGGGGGACGCCTTAGGGACGTTTTTTAGGCATCCCCAAAAAGTTTCCTTTTTTTCCAAATGTCCCCGATCAGCGGGGACGTCTTGGGGACGGCAAGGGGACGACCCGCCATCCCAGGGACAGCCAACCGTCCCCTTTTTTCCAACAAGGTTTTACAAAAAGAAAAACTCTGAAATTAAAAATGCTTATTTCTTAATTGTTTTTAAGTGGACCCCACACCCTCCCAAGCCTAAAATGAAACATAATACTTGCTTTCAAAGCCATTTGAGTTAATTTTTAAATTCCAAAAAAAAGTTGAAGCTAAGAGGAAAGTGAGCAAGAGAAAAATTGGCAGTGACTCAGACTCTGAGTTTGATTTTGATGCAATGTTGGCAAATGTCGAGTAGAGGCAGCCATCATACTTTCTATTACTATGGTTTGGACATTTGTGACTTTGTCATTTTGAAATTTGTAGTGCAAACTTGTAGCCTTTGGGCATTTTATTTTTAAAATTTTATATCATATGCACATTGATTGTTTGACATGAATTATGGAAGCAATTAAGTAGTTGTAGTATTAATTTGTTCGACTCTATAATGTATATGTCAATATGATTGGTGATTACATTTGCAACTTTATCAATGTTCATTGTTAAATGTTATGATTATCATCACTCATATGAATATCTGAAATATCCATATATATATATATATATAGCCGTCCCCCCGTCCCCAAAAATCCCCTAAAAAAATGCCGTCCTGGAAAAACGTCCCACCGTTCCGCCATCCCCCTCTACCGGAAACTTGGTGGAACATAGTTCACATATAATATCATGTATCTTGATATCACTATTTAATGTTTTTATAATATTTTTCCTCTAAACTTGAGCTGTTGTACGAACTTTAGCTCAAGTGTATTGTATGGTGCTGTTTCTAAATACAACAGTCCTTCCAATTATTTTAGGATATATCTGCCTAGTTTTTTGCTTCAATACATTCTTGTATGGAATTCTAACAATTTATAAGAATTCAAACATAATAAGTAGAGAGGTTTCCCATTCTTCACTTCTTGTTTGTCTTTACTTTGGTTATATCCATTCTATTCTTATGCAAGCTATTTCTAGGTGGCTGCTGGAGGTACACACTCTGTAGTGCTTACACATAATGGGCATGTCTGGACATGGGGTCAACCATGGCCTCCTGGTGACATGTAAGTTTTTCACCGAGTCTTTTATTTCCTGTTCAATTTTAACGTGTGTATTTTTAGCTATAGTTCAATGAGTCTTTTATTTCATGGTCAATTTATAATATATGCATTTTTAGCTATAGCTTCAACTTTTGATATGCCATTGCTTTTTAAATTTGAAGTGAGTACAGTAAGATGCAACTTTACATATAAACTTTGGTCTCACCAGAAAACAGATTTCCACTCCAGTGCGGGTGCAAGGTTTGGAGAATGTGCAGCTGATTGCAGTTGGTGCTTTTCATAATCTGGCACTTCTAGAGGAAGGGAAAGTGTGGGCTTGGGGAAACAATGAATATGGACAACTTGGGACGGGAAATACTCAGCCAAGATCACAGCCTGTTCCTGTTCAAGGACTTTCTGATCTTATAGTGGTTAGTAGTAGTACCGCATGGAGAAACCTTTTATGATGATTTCCTTTTTCAAATGTATATAAATCTGTTAAATGAATCTGAAGTGTATTTAACTAAAGCATATGATTTTTTAATGCAAGTTTTCTGATTTGGAGCTGGTAAAGCTCAGAGCTCAAACAGTAGCCCATGCTAATTAAGAGAGAAATAAAAATCTGTCATGATCAAACTATAAAGGCTACATATAAATGAAGCAGGACTCATAACTATGATCTTGCTATGATATAATGATACATTAGCTCAGAAAACATCTCTTTCATCAATTCTCTGATAGAATCAGTAGTTCAGCATACATTTTTTCCATGGACATGTTGACCTGTTTGTTTTGCCATATTTATTTTTCTCAGTCTCATACAAATGGAAGCAAAATCAACCTTTACTTATGCTCTGAGAATGAAAGAATGAAATCAATTTAGACAAATGTCCCCTGACATATCCCTGATAAACTATGCGTATTTGCTTCTTTACCAAATTTAGATCAGAGTTTCAAATTTAATAACAATTTTGCTTTCAAAGATTTTATTTCTGATTTAGTTGTTTGTTTTCAAATGAATCAAAATAAAAGACATCATATTGTTTTTCTTGTGTCCTAAAAGCAGATTTTCCCCAGCAAATATATTTAAACCACTAATATGTGAACAGTGTTGTACCCAAATCAAATTTTTTGCTTCATTAAGGCATTTTGCTTAAAATGGTCTAAACCTTGTAAAAATGGGGTCAAAACTCAGTTTTTGGGCAAATCAAGTATGGGCTTTTGGTTAGTGTGATGTTAGGAAGATACTAGCAAAATTTGAAAATTTTGAAAATTAAGGTTTTTGAACCCTGTTTTTAGGTCAAAACCCTAAAAAATAGGAACTTGTCAGAATTGGCTGAAATTAATTTTGATTAGCTTATTTTACATCATGATCACAGTGGTGAAGTTAGTTTCAGTTAAAAGTCAGTTTAAGCCTGGTGGGTAGTTTTCAAAATTTCAGGAGAAAAGTTAGGACCTCCAAGGTCGTCAATGGCAGTTGGCCAAGTACCAGGTATCAAAATCTAAGCCTGAAATTCAAAGCAGAACATTCTATGATGAAAGATGCTGAAAAAGATGCTTCTTGATGGAGGGGATTTTCAGACTGGCAAAAAGTGCAAAAATATTATGTTTGGAAACTTTTCACTATGTAACGTGGGAGACGCTTGCACAATCAACGTGCAAATCAACTTTACGCATCCGTACATGTGAAAATAGTGAGATACAGTCATGTACACATGTCAGCAGTGGTAACATCTCTACATGGTCAACCTCAGCAACTGATGTTGTGTTTACAAAGCACGAGGTGGTGAAAATGGATGAATTTTCAAGCATAAAACAAGATCTGCGCCCTTGTAGCTCAGGGGTGCCCTTCTTTTTGGAGGCTCAGATCTTGTTGCATGTGCTTGCTGATGGATTCGGTCTCTTCAGAATCAGTTTGGCTTTCCGATGAGCTATCAAGCAGAGGTGTGCGTAGTGCAAAACTCTGATTATCAAGGTCAAAAGTTGAGACTACAAGCAGGATGCATGTCATAGAAATTGAAGTGTTCATGGTTTAAGCGCCCCTGTAGCTCAGGGGTGCCCTTGAATTTGGCTTCCCAGATGGATGAAATTGCAGATGAGGTCTTCTTGAGGTCTTTTCTAATCTAGTCTGGTTTCGCAATGCATCAGTTCACAAGACGATCCGACATTTCAAGTGACCGTGACAAAGGTTCTATCAAGCACGTAAATCAGAGGATGGAGAAATGTAGCAATACACAGCTACACATCTGTAGGCTAGGGGCGCCTAGTCTTTAGGCCTGCTAGATGAGGTTATTTGCATTCACAGTCTTCACAAGACTCGTGCGCAATTACTCCAGCTATTCAACGAGTCTAGCCGTTAGCCTCCGGAATTTGGCAAACGCTCGTACGTGCGAGGTTAGTGTGGTGATGCTGAAAGGTGAAAGCAACCAAAAAATGGCTAAGTATGGGAAGTACCAATCTCCTTGAAAAAGGCGCCCTTCTTGTTGAGGTCTTAAAAGCAGTTTTCTTGCTTCGTCACCTCCAAAGACATTTCTTGTAAGTTGACTCAACTATGTAGATAGATAGACGGTGCGTGAATCGGAGCACTCCAGCTCCCGGTGTTAGGGCTCAAAGTATGGTGTCTGGATGAAAGTTACACTTTTGTCAAAATAGTGTTTGCACCTTCACAGGCTAGGGGCGCCCATCTTTTGAGGGTTCTTGATGTAGCTTTCAGATACCTTACGTACAGTCATTGGATGCAGAGTACTTTCAGTCACGTAATGAACCTATCATTTAGCCAACAAGGTTCATCGTTCACTGTCAGCGGCAGTTTGAAGCATCAGATGGCAAAACGGAGAAATGGCTAAGTTTGATGACCTTGCCTCAATTTAATCAAAAGCGCTGTTATCCTCAATTTTTGACATGACAAAAATTGGAGCAACCTACCAAAAAATTTGAAGTTTTTCTAAGGCACGTTTTACGAGGTGTTGAGGTCAGAAAACTTCAGGTTTCAATTGATGATCCCCTTGGGCATCCTTTCATCAGCTTCCCTTTCCGTTTTTGTAAAATTCTGAGTCATTTTTCTTGTCTTTTTGACCAAATTCGGGTTTTTTAGGCAGCTCAGCAGAATAGGGAATTTCAAGCCTCAAACCCGAAATTGCTTAAGTGATGAGAAAACCCGAAATTGCTTAAGTGATGAGGAAACCCAAAATTGCTTAAGTGATGAGAAAACCCGAAATTGCTTGAGTGATGAAAAGTTCCGATTTTTTGCTTGTATCAAATTGCTAATGTAACAAAAAGGTCTGAAATTGCTTAAGTTGTTCAAAAACCCTCATTTTGTTAAAGTGAAAATTGTTATAAGAGCTAAAAAGTCCGATTTTATCCATTTGACAAAAATAAAGTTGCTGAGTGAGCTAGAAAACCCGATTTTGTTTGTTTTTGTTGTTGCTTGGTTCTTGAAACCCGATTTGAAGAAGTTCACCCAGATTTGAAGAGTTTGTGTTCCAATTTGATTGCTTTCCTCTTTCTTTGGGAGCTTTCATAAATTCTGCAACTAGAATCGCGCCCCTAGCTTGAATATTTAGGCTCTCATCTAGTTGAAGAGAATGCGAATTTTATAGGGATCTTCTTTTCCATTTTTCAGTTTCATTTTTCAGGTATGGTTTCTTTTTTCTCATCTTTTATTGTTTTCTTATCTTTAGCAAATCACGTTTTGCTGGGTATAAGTGACAGGGGTTTCTAAAAAAAAAAAAAACGTGTTTTTCCATGATAAAATTGCGATTTGCTTGGCGTTTTCTGTTACTGTCTTTGTTTTAATGTGTTTTCTAAGTTTCTTCCTACTTATTTACGTTTTGTTGATGGCATTATCATTACTCATCTTCGACTTTAAGAATCGTCATCTCCCCATTTAGGAATAAAAACGCGTTTTTGGAGGTTTATTTTAGCTTCTTTTGTCATTGTTTTAAAGTCATCTTCTTGTTCGTTAGTAAAGTCGGTTTCATGAAGGACTACCGGTATCTTAAGAATGAAAAACGTGTATTGCCATTATCTCTTTTGTCATTATCACAAAAGTCATTTTTCCCTTGGGTGATAACGCGTTTTTCATCTTCTCCTCATTATCTTCAACCTCATTGTTCAATAGGATATCTAAAAACAGCTAAAGCATATTCACTCTTTTCATTTGCCCTCGTTTTCATTCTCCATTTTTCATTCCCGTTTTCCTTCGCCAAGTTCGCCTCACACCATTTTATTCACCCCATTTATTCACATCCATTTCCCTCAAATCTTCATTACCATTTTCCGCAAACATATTCCTTAGCTCAAATTTGGGTTTTTGATATCAAATAGCAAGTCGGAGTTTATCATGAGAATTGCAATTATAAAAGTTGCAAGAAAAAAAAAAAAAAATTGTTTAAGTGGCCAAAAACCCCGATTGCACTTTATAAAGTTGTTGAAAACACTAAAAAAACCCGAAATGCTCCAAAAAGCCCAAAAGTTGAACTTTTTGACTTGACTTCAAATTCAAGTTAGAAAATCTTTTTGACTTGCTGTTCCAAAAAGACAAAACATTGTTTTCAGTCGCAATCATTCCACCAAGATCCAAATCGGTTTTTACCATTCATTCTCCATCATCATTCAGAAAGCAGTTTCATTGCCCTAGGTTTTAAGTTTTGTTGTTAATGGCTACCATGTCTTCACACATTGATGCTGATGATGTTCTGACCTTATGGGGTTTTCACCGCAGCCTTGCAGTTTCTTGCTCAATGACAGACGAACCAACTTCTCCAACGAACAAGAAGATGAAATACAAATTTGATAAGTATTAGAATGAGATTTCTCCATCTCATGTGGTCTCAAACATAGATGAGATCAAGGACACAGAAATTGGGCATGTTGATATGTCCGAGTTTCTTAAAAGGGCAGAGAAATTGACTTCTCACGATATGCAATTGTTGCTAAGGAGTCATATTCACCTGGTATCTTCTTTTCCTGTTGCTACCCTTGAGCCAGAATTTGTTCTTGCATGTGCATCCCGTTTTGATAGTGAATCCAGAACCATCAAGGATGATGATGGCAATGTGGTTATTAGACTTGATTCTGAAACTATCAACAGAATCTTCAGAGTTCCTGATGCTCCTACATATTCAGAGATCACAGTAAAGAGTGCTCATAATCATTACGAGTAGAAAAAGAATGATTGTATTAAACATATCAATCACAGGTGGCTTCTCAAATTACGACCTTGTACGACCCGGATACCCAAATTGTATCGGTCTGATTTTAAAGAAGAAATTAATGATATGATCACTCTCTTGAGCAGAATAGTGGGGTTAAAAGTTTCCAATATGTTTGAAAGCTCGATGTATAAATTCATCGTGGTTATCAGAAAAGCACATTACCCAATCTTTTGGGGTGAAATAATCAGTGATAGTTTGTGTGAATAGCTTGCACAGGTTCCTACCACACTCACCTTCTACATGAACTCATATCTGGTTTATATAGCAGCTTCATTAAGGTAGTTTCCAGGCCTTTCTACTAAAGGTGATAGATCATTGGTTCCTATATGGGAGTATTATGATCAGCTGACTTTAAGGCAAAGTCGAGTGCATTATAAAAGAGTTCAAGATGCCTTCTTTGGTCATCTCATGTGTTTATTTGACAAAGCATTGGAGAACAACAGGGTATCCGAGGCTGCCTAGAGAAAAGTAAATGAGTATGGTTGCCTGTTTCTTCAATTCCCTACCTTCACTTATATGAGAGTTGGCTGTTTTGAAGACCAGCCTTATATGCTTCCAAGGTATTCAACAGATAAGATCATTTTGATGGAGCTGGGAAGGTAGTTGATGACAGTACATGCACGTCAAGCTACACAACATAAGACTGGAGTCAGTATTTCATCACATAATCCATTGATAATTGGGAGGTACTCTTTGACAGCTTCCTCAAGGGCAAAAGCAATGGAAGTTGAACTTCAGGAAATAAAGTTGAAGAAATTCCAAGCCAGAATGGAATTTGACTACAGAAGAGTGAAAGACAAAATTAAAAGAGCCTTCACTCATGTGCACTGCATTGAAGACATTTGGGCAGACCTCCGAACAAAAAAGGATATCTATAGAATGGATTACTGCAGGCTCACAGTGGAGCAAGTTGTTGATCTTAATCTGACCTTGGTTCCAGAAGGAGTAATTGATAATGGGCAGGTTTTAGATCCTGAATATCAAGAACAAGAGGTGGCTAACGCTCCCATTCCTGCAATCTAGTGGTCTCAGAAGGAATCTACCTCTATTTTTGATAGATTTCAGTCAGTCTTAGCAAATACCAACACTTGGCTTAAAAGCATAGGTGTTAAGACTATAAAAATCAGAATCAGAATTGTGGATGATTCAGCTGGGCCCAAAGGATTGAAGTCAGAGGTTAGAGACAAATCAAAAGAAGGTGCTTCCTCTTTAGGTACTAGAATCAAATTGAGAGTAAACCGGGCTGTGGAGATACCATTGGAGGAAGAAACACTGAAGGGGAAAGAAGTTCAGGAAACACAGTTTCAAGTTTTGGATCAGCAAGAAGAGGAGGTTCTTGAAACCTCTACTATTCTAAGTGAAATGTCTCCTCATGTTGAAGCTCCAATACCTGTTTCAGCAATATCCCCTATTTCTCCATGGACAGTGATGTTGATTCTTTCTCCACAGTATTTGTTTCTTCCATCCCACCTCCAGAAGCTATTCATCATTCCTCGGCTACATCAATAATGAATACACCTGTGAGAAGCTTGCATGACAACTTGGAGAATGTTTTTGATACAAATCCAATCTTTCTGGCAATATCAGAGATAACTCTCCCAGAGATAGATACATCAACAGCAAGCTTTGATTGTTTCATGGCTGATCCTAGTCGTAATTTGTCTTCTAAGCAAACTACGGTTGCTATACAAACTGAGGCACCTCCTAGAATTTCAGTTGTGACACAAACTGAGTCCATTTCTACGCAGACTGCAGTTGCTGTTTCAGATGTGAGAACCTTGGATCTTCCTCCATGGTTAAACTCAGTTGCTTCGAAAAGAAAGAAGCAAGCAGTCTCTCCTGATGTGTTTGATTTCCAGAAATTGAAGAAACCCAAACCAATGGTTGCAAAGAAAGCAAAAACAGTATCACAGGTATTTGTTGACAGCAACAAGATGAAATATGCTGAGATAGCAGAGCCTCTTGTCGACAAGCCACATGAAGAAATGCAGGTTTCTGATTACAGATTCACTAGGGTGGAATTAGGCAAGCAGACTCATGCTAACATGATGCAAGATGCTTAGAGTTTAGTGACAGTCTTGGCACAAAGCTACAATGAACTTCTAGCCAAGAAGGAGAAGCTCAAAGAGGAAAATGAACAACTTGTTTTAGTTATTCAAAGGATTACTGGGTCATCAGAAATAGTTGGTTCACCATCTTTGTTTGCTCCTAAGGAATCAGTCAGACAATTAGAAAAAATTGCGCAAAAAGATAAAGCAGTTGATTCCTGGACAACCCAATTAATTGGTCAAGGGATACCAGTGGCTGAAAAGGCTTTGAAGAATTTAAATACTGTCAAAGCAGCAAGATTCAAAATGAATCAAACTCTGGAAGCCTTTTAGCAAAGTCTACATTCTCTTGAGAAAGACTTAAAAATCTGGCATGAGATTGATCAAGTGAAGCTGGAAATTCTATGCAGCAACTCAGTAATTTCAAAAAGGGAAAAATACATAGAGTTTGAGGAACTTATGACAAACAAGTCATTAGTTATTCAAGATCTTATCAAAGATGTCCAGGCTACCCTTGAGATGAGTGCTGAAGTTGAACATGATATGCTTTCAGACTTTGAGAAGATCCCTTGCAAAGTTTTAAGTCATGAAGGGGAATTACTTGCAGCCAGTGATGTTGTTTCTCAGATTACTGCGAGTCTTCACCAAGAGCTAGATTCAGATCAGTTTTCTATGGATACTATTCATAAATTTGTCAATCACCAGCTAGTCTTTAACAAAATGCAAGCTGCTTTCGAAGAACATAGAGAGGCGATAGTCAGATACTATGATGTTATCATAAAGACCGTTGCTGTTGCTAGAAATACACTTGGTCCCGATCCTGATGAGTTGCAGGGAATTATTAGCAAGTTTCTATCTTTCAAAGCTAGGAACGGGCCGGAGTGAAAAATATTAGGTTGTTTTATGTATTTTACTTTCGACAAAATATATGTAAAAACAAGTTTTGCAAATTGCAAGTATTCTTTTCTTGCAGTTTTGGAAAATGTGATTACATGTAAATTCTTACAAGACAAATCACAATTTGGATTGTAATTTTGAATAAGTCAATTGCAATTAGTTAGCGGTTGAGAGATTTTCTCAAGTTGGTTGAGATCCTCCCACCTTTTTCTCAAGGCCTCTCTCCTATAAATACTTGAGGAGGTCCTTTGTAATTTTTATCTTTTTAGCAAGCAAGAAATCTTTGCAGAATTTTGTACTCATAAAGACTTTGAGCTTTATAGTTATAAGTTGAGAATTTTCAAGTAATATCAAGGAGTTGGAATTTCAGACTTTGTGTTGAAGCCTTACTTTGCATCCTTTGTGTTCTTATATCATTTTGGAGCATTGCTTTGTGATTACTTGAGAATTGCGGAATATTGCTGAGGAGAGATTCAATTGAAATATCTACAGTCTTTGTGCTGTAAATGTTGAAGGTTGAATTCATAGTTAGTATTAGAAATTGAGAAGAATTGCAAGTCTTTGTGCTAGTAGTAGTTCTCATATAGAATAGTTAATAGATACATCATAGTTACAGACTTTGTGCTGTTTTATGCTGTATATTTTCATTAAGTAACCATTCTAAAAAGGGTAGATAGGATTTCATTCCTCAAGACTTTGCGCTTGTTGGTTGTTTTCCCGTCCTGGAGGAAGTGACGAAAGTCTTTGTGCTTTCAGGAAACTTTATTTCCTCTTTCTTGGTTTCACTGCATAGCTGCTGTAATAAGTTTTCTTAACATTTGCTATTGCTTTTCCGCGAAGAGAAAAGAATATAAGATTTCCTGAAATAAGAGGAACGATTGCTATCCTACCCATATTAGTTTTGTTTAGTTGAAGGGGGAGCCTTCCCTTAATTAGGAGAGTTTAACTCACGTACTATGGTTGAAACCACAATTTTATATACTTTCCCAAGTTTACAAAATTTTCAACCAACAGGCGCCTAATTGTTTGAGGTGTCAGATGTTGGTTTTAGCAGTTGCAGTTCCCGATGGACATTTCATCCTTGCTATGTATGCTTCGCAGTTGATATCTCAACTCAGTCACAGGCTCACTCAGTCACCCGAAAATCAGAGCTGAACGTGGCCAAGTGTAACTTTGCAGTCAGCTATAAAATAGGAGATAGTAAAAAATCTAATAACTCTTGCAAATGGATGCCTAGAAGGTCAAATTTGGACTTTTTGGAATCAGTAAAGTTTGCCGAGCACATCTAGATGCTATTTTTGGCTAAGTATTTAAAATTATATTTTAATATTTAATTTTTGCATGCATATACATTAAAAGGCGATTTTCTTCAAGGAATTAAATATTGGTGCCTCTTTTAATGTATATTCATAAGTTTGCATGTTTCAAATGAAATATTATTTTTATTCACGAGACCTAGAGTTAGTGGCAGTTTAGCTGGTGGAGGACCAATCGAATTATTTCTTCCAGATTTAGGGTTTTGAGCTTGTAGTCTTGCTTTTATGGGACGACTTGGTCTATTTATTGCATGTATGGTGCCATTTCTCATTCATCCAGTTTAGAGAATTCAAATTTCTTCAAGAGATTGGCGAATTTTCATCAGACAATCAAGTTCAAAGGCAGCAAAAATATTCTTTTGCAGGTACAAGTCCAGATTCAACAACAACAGATTCAAGGTAGAGTGGCGATTTTTGAAAGAGGAAGACAAAAAATAATAAAATAAAATAAAAAACGTCTTTCTTCTCTTCTAGAATTCTTCTATTTTCTCATCTAGAATTCTCACATGTTCGAAGAATTGGCAAATTTTGGCAAAACAAAATAGCTGGATTGATTCAGATGGATTTTCTCAAACAAACCCATGTGCTAGAATTTTGAGGAAAATTTGTTCCAGAGCATCAGTTCTTGAGGCTCTAATTTTCTTAACTGAAATTCCTTTGCATGGTTGAGTAGAAGTCGAATTTTTACATTTTTGACGTTCTGGGTCGTCTTAGAATCATTTTTTGAGCAAAACCCATATCTCATAAATTTTCGTGAAAATTTACATCCGACAAGCTATTTTTAGCCTTAACAGGCTAAAGTTGTCAAAATATAGCCGTGTTCACAGTCAACAGGCGAGTTTTTCAGAATGCAGTTTACTCAGCTCGAATTCAAGACCAAGTCGGTCTTGACTCATGATTTCATTGGGACAGTTGACACGAATCTACATAAGGTGCTTCCAAAAGCAGTTTTAGATCCACTCAAGATCAGAGATTCGATAATCTAGAACATTCAACAGTCCAGGTTACTTGAGGCCACTTCCATACCTTTCTCAGTTCATTGCGTAGAGTTCGTAATGTCTTGTATTAAGCATTACAATTCTGTTGCACGGTAGATACAGTCAGTAGATGGGCGTGTTATTTGCAATCTCAAGCCCTTGGATATCGAGAGAAGTCTGGGTATTCCTCAACATCCAGATGGTCTAGTCATTTCTATGAGTCAGAGTGAGCAAGCATTCAATGCTGAATTGGATAAGTGTCAGAGCAAGATGACAGAGAGGTGGTTGAAACAGAAAAAGACCAAGTTGCCAAACAATGTAGGTCGTGGTGAATATAGAGATGAGTATGCGATTCTGATTACACTGCTTAATCGTGTCTCAGGTCATGCAGAGGCAAACAAATTCCACCCATGGATGTATTATATCATTGGTCGAATCATCTCTGGACAAGAGCATTATGATTGGGCATCCTTCATCAGCGATGCTATTCATGAGCAAATCACCGGTTTCCTAGTTGCGCACCAGTTTCATATGTGTTCCTACCTCGTGTACTTGATCGCCTATCAGGGTCAGTTTAGAGGGTTGAACACGGTGGGCATACTCAGTGCATGGAAAGTCTATCGTTACTATGATCAGCTTGAGTTCACGAAAGCTGAAAGACATTTCAAACGTGTGCAGGAGGCTTTCTTGACTTATACAGTGAGAAACTTGGACCGAGAGTTGCACATTCGTATCTCAGCAGTTGCTAGAGCAGCAATGGAAGATTGGGCAGACTGGTACATTCAGTTCCCTACATACACCTACATCCGTGTTTATGGATACACTTGAAATCCAACTATGCTACCACGTTATCCTTTAGATAAGACAATATTCATGGAGTTCCTGAGGCAGCTGTATGAGGTTCACAAACGTTTGCGCCACAAGCATAAACAGGCTGCCAACTTTCCTTTGTAGTTCGGGATATATTGGTGTAAAACAACAATTGATGCTAAAGCTGCAGGACAAGAGTTAGAGAATTGCAAATTCAAGTACCTGGTTGACACATGCACGTATGATCCTTGGGGACATTACGCAACACGCCTTGGTAGTCGCTCTTATCACAAACCTACAATGGAGGACTACTGGGTGAATTGCAAGGATGACTTCGAGGTACGCAGGCGCAGCTACAATAGGTTCTCTCTTCCGTAGATATTTGTCTTCTTGGCAGAAGAGGTGGAAGGTTTGTCAGAGGATGAGGGAGATGCACTTCCTCAATTTTGCAGAGAACAGGTTGATGGACAACCACTGCCGACACTTGATTGGTATGCCAAAGAGTTCTCATCGGTGAAGGAGAGGTCGAGTAGAGTCATCCAGAATAGTATGCTTTATCTAGAAAGCAGAAGGACCAAGAGAGTAACTATGCCTAGAGCAGAGCCGCCACCAGTGGGAGCTGTACTACCTTCCTCGTCAAAACCCAAGCAGAAGAAGAGGAGTAACCCTCCTAAAAAGAATCCGGTGCCTAATAACTCAAAGGGAAAGGTAGCCGTTGCTGTTCCACATGTAGGGCCTGTCAGAGAAGTTGTTTAGAGTTCACCACAGCCTGAGGTTCAGCCACATATGCCGTCACCGACACCAGAGAAGCCTCCAGTTCCAATTCACATCGATTTGGACTTGGACTCTCCGCCTCGCAGTAACACCTCTACACATTCACTTTCGTTGGATCCTCTTATTACTAGTACAGATCATTCTAGTGGGATTAGTCAGGATTCGTCTTGGCTTGAGTCAGTTGGGAAGAAAAAGGAGACAACCATCTTATGTACTTGATCATTTAGATTTCAATCATGATACAAATGCGCTTGACAAAAGGATCAAGAAACAGGTCCACATTGAGAGGAATGCAGGAAAGGAGATCGTCGTTGAGACTGCCACACTTCCAGAGGATAAGAGTCCGAACGAGATGGAAGCTCAAGACTTCGAAGTGATCACAGTCAACTTCGGTAGAAGTACTTGCCAAACGAAGATTGATCTCTTACAGGTTGCAATAGATAGTGCAAGGGATAGAATGGTGAAGGATGGAGAAGATAAGTCAGCTCTCAAGGCTGAAATACAGCAGCTTCGCCAGTATATTTCTAGCCTTGTTCACAGAACAGGGAATGCTGTCACCGCACCCCCACCAATGTTAGAACCTCCAACAGAATAGGGTCAGCTTGATCATTTGGTTGCATATGGCAAGCAATTAGATGAGTGGGAGGAGTTTGTTACTAGAGGCCGCCTTGTACTTTCAGAGTTATACTAGTTGCGGTATACTGCACGTGAGCTCCATCTACAACTTCAGGATGAGGAGCGTGACTTGGTTATTAGTAGACTCAGGGATGAGATCCTGATTGCTAACCTGGGGTTGTCATTTGAATCAGTCACAGATGCACAAGATAAAGAGGATGTCTACACTTGGAGAACATAGTTGATCTTCAAGGCTAAGATAGAAGAAATGATAGCATCGGAGTTGGCTGAGAGTAGAGAGCATGTTACTAGTGCACTCCGCTATGTAAGAAACTTTGTGTCTCAACTACCATGCCAGTATCAGCGTGTGGGTGGTGACTATGTTGAGCTTGCTGACATTCAGTCAGAGCTCCAAGCACTCATTCACGGTATTTTTAGTGGTGAGACCATTGGCTGTAAAATGAATCAGCTTACAGTCATGTCAACATTGTTTGATGAGGCAACCAGGAGTAAAGGTGAGTTTCAGTGTCAGATTACTGGTGGAGAAGACATGCTACATAGGCATGGGATACTTCGTCAGAGCTTCAGTTCCCCAGAAGGTGACACAATCAATGACTTCGTGGATCGGTTGATTGCTCGAGATCAGGGCTAGTAGACTTTAGTTCCAGCCTTTCGGGATAGACTTCATGCATGACAGTTAACTTGATGTTTCTTTCCAAGTTAACTCGCTGTTTCACATCTCACGCATGTCTATCTTGGAAGTATCTACATTCACTTGGAGTTTCATCTAGGTTTTTACGTTAATTGATGGCAGTATTCCAGTTAACTTGCTTTCAATAAGGATGTGCATGCTTGCACATTGTCCACTTAGATTAGATGTTTCGGTTAACTGATGGTAGCTTGTCAGTTAACTGTATAGTTTCCATTATTAGGGTTTAGCAATAAGATCTTGCATGCACTGCAGGACTGTAGTTGACTCAAGGTGATTTTAGGGTTGCCTACACCTTTGATGTCTATAAATAAGAGCTTTCAGCTCATTTGTAAATAACTTTTGCATGAGAGAGCAATATATGTTGTGCCCACCTTGCCTGTAATATTGCCTTTTTGTATCTGTTCACAAGTATTTGTTATGATGATGAACTGTCATGCCACTTGGGTTTCATGCAGTTGTTATGATGAATGCTCATCTTAGTTAAATAGGGTTGCTGGTTTGATCGTTGTTGTATGCGTGTCTCGTCTATGCAATACACTGTCCTAGTTGCTTATCTTGTGTTTTGTGTTCAATAAGCCTATTCAGATTGAGAAAATTGTTGTGTCACCTTGCTTTCAGGTTTAGAATCTGTAACTAAAGCCTATTGTGTGATGTGTGTGTCAATAAACTTATTCAGCCAAGCTAATAGTTGTGCCACCTTGCCTTCATGTTGTGAGTCTGTGCTTAGTTTATCGTATATTTGTTTGTTCTAATAAACTTCTTCCCAGCCAAGCAAATAGTTGTGCCACCTTGCCTTCACGTTGTGAATCTTACCTGAAGTTTATCATGTAATCACATTCCTGCTCCATTTCCTCATGCTCTGTTTACTTTAGGAAATTGGATAGATTTAAAGTAGATAGTTTAGTTGTAGTTAATGATCTATGAAACCATAAAATCCTTAGCTGCAACGTTCTAGGTTTTCTTAACCTTGTGCCTCTTCTAGCTGAGATAAAAAAGAGAGGATTTAGAATACTTTACTTTTTCACACATATCGGCAAAAGAGGGAGCTTCCCTTGCTAATTTGAAGAGCACTCATTACGCAATGTGCATAGCTGTCCGTTTTAACTTACACACCAAAGGTGTTAGTTATTACGCCAACAAACAGTGGAATGGCTTCTTCCATAAGGACTATTTAATGGTGTTGCCCTACTAAAGGATTTATTCTATATTTGAGGATATTGGATATTAGGGCACCTTAGCCCACAAACATCTTGTGTTGTGTGATCTCTTTTATTCAGTGTATTATTGTTATTATTTGAAATATATATGCTAGTATATATGTTAGAGCTTAACTTAATCTTTCCTTGGTTGATGACCTCTAGTATCTGACATCAAATCTAGTCATTCTCCCAAATGAATCTGGGGTATAGTGGACTATTTGGAAATGGGAATCTTGGAACTAAGTCAATTTAATATTTTACCGTTTAGTGTGCTGGAACACCTTTTGGATCTTTATTGACATCTTCATATTGCTGTAGTAGTTCATTAAGTTGTTGTTGTTGTTGTGGCATGGTGCTAGTGTATGCTTACTTTGGTGCTTAGGTGTGTCTAGGCAAACCATGCACAACACAAATGTTTGTGTGTGGGACACAAGCTTGCAGGATTGCTTGGTTGATACCAAAGTGATTTTGGTTTTCAGATGGATTTTGGAATATTGATAATGCATTCGTCGACCTTGATGGTCCAAATTTGTTGATATCTTTTGTTGGTTCAAAGCTTAATGTAGATTGCACAATTAAGGATTGTCACACATAGCATTTAAAGTTGCTATGAGTAGTTGTACAATGGTGGTGACACCATTTATCCTCTTGTTTTCTCTTGCCCTTCTTTGATGTTTAAAGCATACATTAAAAAATCTTGATGTACTTGAGAAGCTTGTGAGAAACTCACCATGAGCTTGGAGAAGTGGAATGTTGAGTTTGTGGTGCAGGCTTGCTAGATGTGGTAGACACATGGATGCACCAAAAATGTGGAATTTTAGCCTTTTAAACCCATTTTCCCTGGCAAATTTTGCACACTGCATTTCCAATCTTGTTTGAGCAATCAAATGAGTTTGAAGATTATTCAAGGAGCTAAAGTTTTGCAATTTTTGAGTTCCAAGTCAGTTTTTTTAAATAAAAATTTAACCAGAATGGTATTTCATTCCTAAATGTTACATTTACATGTTTAAGCATGTTTGCAAACCATTCAATTCAGTTTCCATGCCTTTTAACATTGGTTTTATTTTATTTTTTAAACGGAAATGTTTTCTCTTTTCACCAGGGTAGGGTTTATCAATTTATGCTAAGTTACCGATCTTGGTACTGACCTTTGGGTTCGGGTTTGCTAAATTTTTTTTGGTTTGTGTTCATTCGTGTTAGATACATATATGCTTTGTGGGATCCAAATTCCTTATGTCCTCTGAATGTCTACATTTAACTTTTTAAACCATAAAAGGTCTTTGCTTAAAAAATAAATAAATAATGGACTTTCCTCTCAAAAGATTTATAATATTATTGATTAAGTAAAGCTAAAATCAATTGAATTAAAATTGAAAACAGATGAATCTGTGATTAATTGAAAAAAGTGCCAAATACAGGATCAAAACAAAAAACTATCTTTACAAAAGATTGAACAAAAAATATTGAACAGTGAAAAAAGTATATTATAAAAATATTTCTAGGCATTTATCAGCCTAGGAAGGATGCACTAGCAATGGAATAATGGGAGACTTTACACAATAATTAGAGCCTTTAAGCCCTTGTGAGAAATAATATCTACATAATGCGATCCAATGCCATTTAACTTGATCAACATGATTCTTCATGATTTTGGGAGGGAAGTTAATCAAAAGTAGCAGTGCAAGCTTGGATGCAAGATAGAATGATAAGGACATCTAGTTTTGCAGCATGGACATCACACCATGGATAGATCTTTGACAAATTCACATGGAATAATAATTAAAAAACTCACGGGTTTTTGACGGATTTGAACAAAAAAAGGCCCCCTGTCAGAATCCCTGACCAAATCAACTCAGAATCTGAACCAGACCTGGATTTGGAGTCTCCAAGGTATGAACTGGTAACATAGAATTTATTGTATGAAAAAATGTTGTGTTACTTTAATTTTTATGCTATTCATTTAATTTTTGAAATGCAAACCATTCAATTTAGTTTTCATGTCATTTAAAACTGATTGTATATTATTCAAAATTGTATTTTTACAATTGTAGAGTTTGCCAATTTATGATATTAAAAACCATTGTTTTGCTTCAATTTGTAACACTATTCATTTATTGTTTGAAATGCATGTGAATCTATGTTGTTGTTTAGGATTTAAAATGTTTGTAAAAAGATATTGTTTTTATTCATTAAAATTGTCAGATTAAAATGTATTTTTTATTATTTTCTCAATGCCAAGTTTGCACTTAGCATATGAGGGTGAAAAATTATTTCAAGGGAAGAACTTTGACAGAGAAGATACTGGTATTTTCTACAATATAAATTGTAATAATCATCATGGATAATAATTAAAAATTATTTACATGTGCTAATACATGTATCTTGAAAAACTGGTTTTGTCTTAGCCAGTTGTCATCCAACTAGAAATTTGGTGTATTAGTGGGTCTGTCGGACTTGTTATTTCAATAAAACTATTTTGAAGACTTGCAAATGCAGATACATGCATTGGGATCTTACAACCAACTTTCTCTCGATTTGAGAAAGCATACCCTCAGCTGATGACTGTTACAGCATTGCATAAACACCTTTCAGTAATCATTTAAGCCCATTATGTATAGATTATCTTAACTAAAATATTGAATCAGAGAAATTTGAATGTCTTTCTGCTACATATGGATCTTTAACATGATAATTTTGAACTCCCAAAATATCACATCTAGAAATAAAAAAATGAATTTAAATTAGTAGCTTGGGTTTTAAATTCAATTGGCATGGTATATGCTCTATTCTTAGTCAATAATAAATTAATGTAATAAAAACATTGTGGCAATTTTCTTTTTGTGTCCTTTTTTTGTAAAAATTTGCTCCTTACAGCTAGCCATCCTTGGGACAGTTTGAGGGACATCTAGGTGTCCCTTGGTCGTCCTAGGATGGTTATCTGTATTGTGATGTTTCTCTGGTGCACCTGAGATGTTTCAATTTTTTTTAGAAGAGATGGCCCTAGGGCTGTTTCCTACCCATTCTTGTGTCCCTAAAACATTCCTGGTTTGGGGATAGATGGCAAATCCTAGGGGAGATGGCCCCCATGGAACATAGGCATGAAACCATAGGCTGAAAAACCATCTATAATGGCCCCAATTGTGGTGGGATGTAATGCCTATTAGGGATGTAAACATTCTAAGCATACAACACATCCAAATTATGCTGGTGTCATCAACACATCTCTACAAGCTTTTTGGTTATATGGGGAAATTCCCAGGGGACACATCGCCGTGGAAAATAGGCATGAAACTATAGGCTGGAAACCATCTATAAGGTTCTCAATTGTGGTGGGACCTAATGTATATAAGTGGTGTAAAGATGCAAAGCATATGATACATCCAAAATTATGCTGGTGTGGTTGACACATCTGTACAACCTTTTTGGTTTTGTGGGTTAAAAATGAATTAGTTGTCAAATTTCTCCATGAATTGGTTTTTCACAATGAGGGTGGGGTGGCCATACAAGTCATCACTGTTCTATGGATTTATATGTAATGTATTGTAACTAAATCCAACATGTTTTTTATTTTTGACATAAGGTTATTTGTGTGTATGTATTCATTCCCAAGAAGGAAAAAGTGACAAGTATAATTTGTTTCTTCTTGGTTGCATTGGCTATTTATTACTTATAGCTCAATCTAGAATTTCAAGAAATTTACCTTTTATTATTTATCTGTTCAGAAATTCAAGTAAAATTGATTTTTGTGAATGCAGGTTGACATAGCTGCAGGAGGATGGCATTCCACAGCATTAACTACTAATGCAGAGGTCTCAAATGCACAACATCCAAAAGTCATTTTCTATGTGTTTCTTATATAATTCATTTGATTTCAACAAGATTTTCTATTGGCTTCTTTTATATACAAGTATTTCGATGTTATATCTACTATGAATGTGTAAGATGAAGTTACACAACGTACATTGTATGCATATCAGCATTTATGTGCATTTTATAATTTGGCTGTTTTCATTGCTACAACAAAATAACTCTCAATAAGAATTAGCAATCATGTTAATATGTGATAAAATTATTGCATCTCATCTGGCTCTGAATCTCTTATCTTCAGCATATGATAAGGAAATTTATAGGAATGATGATTTTTCATGCACCATTCCATGGCTTCTGAAGAGTCCACAGATCTCAAGGATATGCATAATTGAACAAATAGGAATACCAAATCAATCAAGAAGTTGGGAAATAAAAGAATCACTAGTATGCATGGTTGGACAGCTCAATAATAAACTTTTGCTCTTTAGAAATCTAGTTTATGCCTCAAATTTTGGCGTGCTTCATGAATATGTATGGGGGACAGTAAAATCTCTGGCCAATCCAGGGGTTAGTAAGCAATTCTGGCTGTAGTACTAACTCTAGAACAAAGTTTCAAAGTTTAAAGAATAGTGGGTATCATCCTAAGGAATTTTGTTTGGGAGGTTCTAATAACTTGGGTTATTGTATGGAATATTCACCGTTGGCAATTCCTCTAGGAACCACTTTAGAAAGAAAGAATGAAATTATATTAATGTCCATGGATAGGAAAGGGGAGAAAGAATGAAATAATGTTAATGTCCATGAATAGGTCAATGGAAGTTGAACATACAACTGCTACAATACTGAACTACTAGTGCCAAAAAGGCCCTAGAATCAAATAAAACAAAAATAAAGCAAAGAAAAGCAAGAAAACAATGAAATAGACAAGTGGGGTTAAACCTGACATGGTAACCCCAAAACAAGTACAACTCAACATATCTGTTTGAGAGGAGGATCCCTCAATAAGGATGGAGCTGATGAAGATCAAAGCTGCCAACCAAGGCTGAACACAAATACCATGAGGTAGTTGTACCTTGGCATGCATTGGAAGAGTCAATGACATTACCATCTATCACTCTGGGAGTACCAATGCAGGATCTAAGGATGCTTGCCAGGAAGAATCCAAGGCTAAGGCGGCCAAGCTGGAAAATTCTAAGACCAGTTGATTTGCCCTAGAACCTCTCCTAACGTCCAAGACAGAAGAACTAATAGTGGTAGAGAAGAAACTAGTATTGTGAGCTTGCCCTTGAGACCTGTCCTAGAGATGAAATGTGACCTTGACATCAATAGGAAGTATGAATCTTAGAATGAGAGATGAAATGTCAGGGAATCCTAGTAGTAGTAGATTGCAAGGATAATATCTCACTGATGTGGCCCCCTATGTTTGTGAGTCAATAACCAAGGGGTGCTTAACATCTCCAGTATCCGTGATTGACTGAGAAAAGCAAGTAATCAGTCTCATAGAGAGAGAACCCAACAATGGCATATTGAGGTTGCCATTATAAGTTTTGCAGTCTCCAAAATAAGGCATATTTGATTTAAAAGGATTGAATGAATAAATTTAATCAATGCATATGAAGATTTTTAGGAACCACAGACACAATGCAAGTACATATACCTCTACAAAGAAGCTCTCTCACAACTTTGCTTGAATACACTCTGAATAGGTAAAAGTACAAGAAGCTTTATCCAGAACATGGTAAGTTATGTCATATCAAACTAGTTAGAAACTTGTTTTGGTATCCAGTTGTTGTTAGTGTTTCTTTAGATCAGATTAAACAATGAAAGCACTTAGAAATATTGCAACACATAAGACAATGAACACAACAAGATACCCTGGGAAAACCCTCCACTTGAGGGAGAAAAACCCAGCAAATAAATCTCTTAATTAAAGTGAAACAAGAGCAGAAATCTGCTTACAACTTAGGCCCAACAATGGCCAATTCTTGATGCAAAGAAATCGCTCTTCTTCTAAATGCAAACTAATGATAACTATGATATCTTCTTTGAATTAAATCTGCTGCTATGAAAGTGCGAAAATCTGCTCTGCTCTTAATTGCAAACTTGCTTAGTGGAATAGATGATTTACAATGACAAGAAGACCTTGTATAAATACAAGAGAGGTGCCTCTTCAAGTTAGGTTGGCCCCTTTAGGAAAATACATAAATAATGATAAATACAAATTAGGGTCGGCCCATGAACAACCAGTAAATGCGAATCTATTAGGGTCGGCCCTTTGACATTAATAAATGTTATAGTCATGAATTAAATAGTCGAAGACTATTTATTTAATTCATATACTTCTCCTTGGAATTTGTGCAAAGGAAGTGCAGCCCGTAGCTGCTATAACATCAACACTCCCTCTCAGCTAGGGATGAACTTCCACCTGCACAAGACACATCATATCAGAATGAAAACAAAATAGAATATCACCTCATTGTGATATCAACCATTATGGCTACCTCCATAGATGGTATGAACAAGTGCTCATCACTTAATGTGATGTTGTCACCTCAACGTGACTTTCACCATGGCTCTCCCAAAGGGTGATACACAAGCACAAATAAATCATCACGGATTCCCTCACGTGATGCTGTCATGGAGTCACACACATGACATCCACCATGGCTCTCCCAGAGGGTGGAAACAAGGGCTTTCACCTCAAATCTCAAAGAGAAATGCATTTAAAAAATCATCACGGATTCCCTCACGTGATGTTGTCATGGAGTCACACACATGACATCCACCATGGCTCTCCCAGAGGGTGGAAACAAGGGATTTCACCTCAAATCTCTCTCAATAGAGAAATGCATTATCAATCAAGGATCATTGATGTTGAGACTCTTTCTCAGTCAAGGCTGCATTCTCCACCATACCAAGCTTGTCTCGAAAGTACACAAACTTAATCCTGGAGAGAGGCTTGGTGAGAATGTCTGCCGTTTGCTCTTCAGTGCTGATATACCTCAACTGTATAGATTTCCTTTGTACCATATCTCTAATATAGTGGTACTTGATCTCAACATGCTTTGTTCTGTCATGAAACACGGGATTGACAGAAAGCTTTACACAACTCTGATTATCATAGTGTATAATGGTAGGCTCCATTGATTGTCCAAACAATCCTGCAAGGAGCTTACGAAGCCACACTGCCTCACGAGCTGCCACACAAGCTGCTATGTACTCTGCCTCGGTTGTGCTCAAAGCCACTGAAGACTGTTTCCTGCTACACCAAGAAATCATAGTAGTACCCAAACTGAAGCAACAACCAGAGGTAGTCTTCCGATCTAAGACACATCCTGCCCAATCAGAATCAGTAAAACCATGCAGCTCTAAGTCCACACCTGAAGAATATTTCAATCCATACCCAATTGTGCCACATAAATATCTCAGGATATGTTTAGCTGCTACAAGATGTATTTGCCTTGGTTCACACATAAACTGGCTAAGTGCACTTACTGCATAGCAGATGTCAGGTCTAGTGTTAACTAGATACATCAATGAACCAATCAACTGTCTATACATCGTACAATCCACTGGTTCTGAACTAGCTACAGCCTCTTTCAACTTATCTAGATTAGTCTCCATAGGTGTCGACATGGGTTTGCAGTCAATTATACCAAACCTTTTGAGAATGTCAATGGTATACTTGCCTTGACTTAGAATCATCTCGTCTGGCTTTTGCCAAACTTCTAGGCCAAGGAAGTAATGCATGAGACCTAGATTCTTCATCTCAAACTCTGAAGCTAACTCCTTGCATTTTAGAATTAGATGTTCCTCACTAGTGATAATCAGATCATCAACATATAAAACCAGAATGAAAGCTTCACCCTTTACTACCTTGAAGTAGAGGTTAGAATCTGCATCATTCTTTGAGAAACCTAGGCTTGATAAATACTGATCAATCCTTTCGTACCAAGCACGAGGAGCTTTCTTAAGACCATACAAGGCCTTCTTCAGCTTACAAACATGAGACTCCTTCCCATGTACCTCAAATCCTTCAGGTTGCTCAATGTAAACCTCTTCTTCTATTACACCATTTAGAAAAGTTGTCTTTACATCCATTTGGTGAATCTTCCATCCTCTAGATGCAGCAATAGCAATGATGGTTCTGACAGACGTATATCGAGCCATAGGAGCAAAAGTTTCTTCATAGTCAACTCCCTCTTTTTGTGAGAACCCTCTAGCCACAAATCTTGCCTTGTGCTTCTCAATGCTCCCATCAGCTGCATGCTTGATCTTGAAGAGCCACTTAGAAGACACCATAGATTTGCCTTTGGGTCTAGGAACTATATCCCAAACATTGTTCTTAAGTATGGACTGATATTCCTCAGACATGGCATCTTTCCATACTTGTTGACTAGAAGCTTCTTCGACACTTGAAGGCTCTGACTCAATAATCTGACTCATCAAGGCGACATAACTAGAGAACTTGTGAGGTCTCTTGCTTTCTCTGAAAGCTCCTCTTGGAGCTGCAAAACTTTCTGCCTCCTGCATTGTCCTACGAGCCCAAAGAGGTCTTTTCTTTCCAATCACAATATCTAGAGGCCCATCAGTAGGATCCAAGGGTTCAACTGGATCAACATCTTCTTTAGGTTCTGGAGCCTCCTTCAGGTTCTCTGGAATATGGTCAACTTCCATATCTTGAGGAGGTTCTTCTTCATCAATCTCCATAGGAGTGCCCTTGGACCTTCTGAAAGCAACATCTTCCTCAAATGTGACATCTCTACTAATCTCAATAGACTTATGTCCTGGTATGTATATCCTATAAGCTTTTGATGTCTCATTGTAACCTACAAGAATTCCTTTCTTCCCAGAAGGTTCTAGCTTTGTTCTCTTTTCCTTTGGAATATGAACATAGACTGGACAACCAAAGATCCTCAAATGACTAACTTCTGGTTTCACCCCTGAGAATGCTTCTTCAGAAGTCTTATTCTCCAAGATCCTGTGGGGACTCCTGTTCTGAACATAGACGACTGTCCTCGATGCCTCAACCCAAAGAGAGATTTGCAGATCTTGATCATGGATCATAGCTTTAACAGCTTCCACAATAGACCTATTCTTCCTTTCAGCAATATCATTTTGTTGTGGATTATAGGGAACACTAAACTCCCTCTTAATCCCTGCTTCAATACAAAAATATCGAAATGTGCCAGAGGTGTATTCTCCACCATTATCGGATCTCAAAACTTTGATCCTTTTCCCAGATAGGTTTTCAACCTGTGCCTTGAATTCTCTGAATCTTTCTAATACTTCTTCAGATTCTTTAGATCTCAAGAAATAAATCCAAGTCTTTCTAGAGTTATCATCAATAAAAATAATATAATACAAGAAACCACTAGAAGATGCAATAGACATTGGACCACACAAATCAGAATGAATGAGATCAAGAATACATTTAGATCTACTTTCACTAGAATGAAACGTACCTTTTGTGTTCTTGCCTAGGGCGCATCCCTTGCATGTACCTCCGTGTTCTTGATTGAATTTTGGAAGACCGGTGACCATCTTCTCCATGATAGGTAGAGCACGAAAGTGAATGTGAGCCAATCTTTGATGCCATAGATCGCACATGCTGGAACTGTTATGCACAAGTGCTTGAGGGGGACGAGTGCATAACCTGTAGAGACATTCATGTCTAACACCAATTACTTGAGCAGTTTTGAAGTTGGAGTTCTTTGCCCATATAAGAACTTTGCCTTTAGAAAAGGCAACTTGATAACACTTGTCTTCTAATGCCGAAATTGAGACAAGGTTCCTCTTTATCCCTGGAACGAACAGTACTTCATTCGACTCTAATGAAATCCCGGAATCCAAGTGAAGAGTGGAGTTTCCAATTCCTTTCGCAGAATATCTAGCATCGTCTCCAACAACGACTTGATCACTAGAGTTGCTCTCCACTAAGTTTGAAAGGTGACCCCTGAAACCGGTGATGTGCCTAGAAGCACCACTATCAATCAGCCAAGTGTTGGCGTCGGTAGATACATTGCTTGACAAAGCTGAATAGAACAGATAATCACTGGAGTCCTTTTGTGGAGCGATTTCTTCAACATTTGTAGTGGCAACTTGTTGCTTAGGTCTTTGAGGACAATCCTTCGCAAAGTGACCATACTTATCACAACGGAAAAATTGAATCTTGGACATGTCTCATTTCCTTTTGAAAGCAGGAGCACCATCATTTCCGTTTTCTCGATTCCTCTTGAAGAAGCCTTTCTTAAAGCCTTTTCCTTTCTTTGACGAATGAGAGGCAAGAACTTGTAATTCTTCATTCTTTAAACTTTGACCAATGCCCCTAGCCGTTAGTCTTGACTCCTCTTGGATACAGTCAATTCTCAATCGATCAAACTTGGGAAGTTTAGATCTTGCACTGATTCCTTGAATAAATGATTCCCATGAAAGCGGAAGACCATTGAGAGCAAGCATAGTCAAATCTTTGTCATCAATCATGTGACCAATTGTAGAGAGCTGATCTCTTATCTCTGAAATCCTCATGAAGTATGTAATAATAGATTCTCCTTTCGCCATTTTCACATGATGAAGTTGTTGCTTTAGTGCAAGAGCTTGACTAGTGTTGTTGATTTCATACATCTCTTCCAAGGTTGTAAACATCTCTCTTGCCGTATCCAACTTGAAGACGATCAGTACAACATGATCCTTGACGGAATCAACCAACACTTTCTTTGCCCTAGTGTCTTTCTTCCTCCACTGCAACTTCTCTTCTTCCTCCTCAAGTTTAGGAACTTTTGTTTTCACAAACTCATCCAAATCATTCTCTTCCAATGTGAGCATGATCCTGAACCTCCATGATGTGTAGTTCGAAATTCCTTCGAGTCTATCCTCGATTTTCAAACCGTTCACCATCTTGAGAAATTTAGAAGATAGACTGAAAAAGAATAAAGTGAGTGTTGTAAACTAAAAAATCTGATCACGATCTTTTTCACACCCGCTCTGATACCATGTTAGTGTTTCTTTAGATCAGATTAAACAATGAAAGCACTTAGAAATATTGCAACACATAAGACAATGAACACAACAAGATACCTTGGGAAAACCCTCCTCTTGAGGGAGAAAAACCCAACAAATAAATCTCTTATATAAAGTGAAACAAGAGCAGAAATCTGCTTACAACTTAGGCCCAACAATGGCCAATTCTTGATGCAAAGAAATCGCTCTTCTTCTAGATGCAAACTAATGATAACTATGATATCTTCCTTGAATTAAATCTGCTGCTATGAAAGTGCGAAAATCTGCTCTGCTCTTAATTGCGAACTTGCTTAGTGGAATAGATGATTTACAATGATAAGAAGACCTTGTATAAATACAAGAGAGGCGCCTCTTCAAGTTAGATCAGCCCCTTTAGGAAAATACATAAATAATGATAAATACAAATTAGGGTTGGCCCATGAACAACTAGTAAATGCGAATCTATTAGGGTCGGCCCTTTGACATTAATAAATGTTGTAGTCATGAATTAAATAGTTGAAGACTACTTATTTAATTCATATACTTCTCCTTGGAATTTGTGCAAAGGAAGTGCAGCCCATAGCTGCTATAACATCAACAGTTGTTAAGTGTAGCTTCCTCTCTATTATGTGATGTAGCTGCCTACTTTTTCAGCAGATAAGCTCAACAAACTGTGTATATTCTTTACAGATTACAATAGCTTTCCTTGTCAGGTACTCTCCCTAGCTGGGTCGGCCAACAGAGAGAAAAATGTGTTTTTTAACACTAATTTAATATATGTTTAAAAATATATATAACAATAAAATATTTGAAATTTAAAATTGGGCGCCTAGTTTTGGGCTGATCCATATTTTAATAAATAAATAGAATTAAAAAAAAAAAAAGGTGTTATTGGCAGTTCGGCCTTTCTTGGCCCTAGTGCCCTAAACAACTATATATATCCATTGAATGCAGGGCACTAGGATAGCTGTAAAATTGGAGATGTTTTGGGAATTAATTCCTAAGTTGGCTTGCCAGGATGCAAACCCTAGCAACCAGCAAAGGTTGGGATGAAAACCCCAACCTTACTCTATCAATTTTCCTTTCAAAATTGTATTTTCTGATCAAGATCCCTATTGTTCATCCAAGTGCAGGACTGGTTTCAGATGTTGGACGCCATTTTTAGGAGATTGTGACAGTCAAGGGCACAATTTTTTGATAGATATTGTGGCTGAGCATACAGATCAGGTCAAGGTTTAAGCAAGTGTATTCCTTGAAAAGGGCGAATAGCAGCAGATCAAGTACAGCGACCTATCGTGGTGCTGAGTGTAAACAATGAAAAATTCAACAAAGATTCCTTGTCACCCTACTAGAAGCAAATATCAAAGATTTTTTTACATCTGGATCTATGTCTTAGTTGTGCAGATCTGAAGATCCTGGATGACATCCAACCACATTGCAGGTGACAGCCATTGGTAATCAGGATTTGGCTGTGTCTGAGGGGCTTATACCAGCAGAACGCACTATATCTAATCCAGCAACAAGAGGTGAAGGACCCCAGGGCCAAATCTCAGTGAATTTTCACTTAGACAGGATGCAACAGCCAATATTAGGAGGTCTGTATGCTAGTGTTCATTTCAAAATATTGTAATTCAGCTTGTTTCTATTGCTTGTGTCTACTATGAAAGTGGCCTAAACTTAGGAGAAAACTATGTCAAGCTTCTAGACTGTGAATTTGGACCAACAGTTGCAATCAGAAGTCCAGTTCACCTCATCAATAAAAAGAACTTAAAATAAATGATGTAAGGAGTTAGGCCTTAAGTGATGAAGTTCTTTTTGGCTGGTAAAAAAATGGATCAGAAGTCTTGAGGACTTTGGTGGTCACGTGCAATGCCCATATTGCTCTGAGAGTTGGCCTGAGTTGGTATCCATTCCTTATCAAGAAAAAAATATTTTATCTTTGTAACACATTTTAGTGCTTTTGTTTGAGCATAATGGAGTTGTAGCCAGATCCTATCATGACCTGTGACCTGACCCTTGGCACTTTTCTCTTGTATTGGGAATGCATCGGTCTCAGATTCACATATGGGGATGTCTCCAGATTTTAGTAGAGTTCAGATGAAATTTCTTTGCATATGCATCTCCTAGAAATTTTCATTGAAAATTGGAAACTTCCTATAGATGCTTTATATATAATCTGTTTTCCTTAACTGCTGACATTTGGTTGACAAGAGCTAAAAGAATTAAAGAAATACATTAAGACATAATTTTCTATTGTTTGTATGGAAATGTTTTTTCTTTATTATATTTCTAACAGAAAATCTTCTTTTTGAAGGTCACTGAGGTTCTAGTAAGAAGATAAACAATAAACAGAATTAATATGTTGAAGTGCACTGGAGTTTTATGAATTGACTAACAATATAACCATCTCTCAGTATCCCCAGACCATGCTTTTACGTTATGGCATTTCCGTTCTGGTTCCCATTCACTGCATCTAGGTGATTATTGTTAAAATTCAACTGTTTTATCTCATGATGATGATTAAAATATCAATGAATTAAACTATGCTGTTGTTGACATTTATTTTACGACTTTAAAATGTTAGTTTTTAAATTTTTTTTAAGCATTTTATACCTTTTGAAGTTGTATAAACATTGTGTATTTTTTTCTAAATCTAAATATTTAAATAGCTTTTTATATTTGTTGTCTGCATGTACCTGTCCCGTCCCCCTTTTTTTTTTAAAATGGCATACTGGTAACTGCTCATGTCTCACATACCAGTACCAGTCACCATTTCCTCGTAACTATGTATATTTCTGGTGTTCTCACTTGCTGTGCATTTAATACAAATTGTTAGAGAGTTGCAGTTTCGATCAAATCTTATGCATAGTCAATGTGAATTTAAGTTCATTAGTGAGACTTGTCTAGATATATATTTTAAGGATGGGCATCACACTTAAATATTCTCAATATTTTGAAACAATTGTAAAATATTTAGTAGACTTGGGATGCATTTGTATTAGAGGAAGTCATATTGAATTTACAATTTTGGGGTTATAGACTGAAATCTCTTAACTCAGAATTATTGATTTGGTCATAATGCCTCATTTTAAGTGGAAGATACCTAACCAAGCGAATCCTCCCAAACATCTCAAAGATTTTGTATGTCATGCTAGACCACCTATTATTCACCCCAATCATGATTTTTCTTTAGACATGGTGATAGCTACAATTATTTGTCATCAAATTAGTTGGTGATAGCCACATAAATTGGAATTTACATCACTTTCAAATCCATGCATTATAGCGGCCCATTACTAAAATGGATTTGTTTGATGAAGTCAAACATGGAGCATAGTGGAACAACGGCTGGTCCACATCCTTTGATGCCAATGCCACCATCTTTTGAAGGAGAGAATGTTTCAGTTTCACGAAAAAGAGGCTCATTGGACAAGGCCTTCAAAAATGAAATTAGGGAGGTTGTAGATGAGAGCATTGCTTGTTGCATTTATGGCAACGGGCTTCCTTTCAACATTGTTAGATCACCTTGTTGGTAGGATATGGTGAAAACCCTTTGCAATGGACCTCCTAATTATGTTAGTCTTGGGTATGAAAAAGGTGTGAATTGGGCGAAGGAGAAACTTTCAATAGTGACATCATTGAGAGTAATCAAGGATACATGGCCCGAAACAAGTATGTCCATCATTTTCGATGGATTGGAATATTGCAAAAGTAGAACATTGATCAATGTTATAGCAGTGTTCCCTAAAGGGGTGATGTTTTTGAAGGCAGTGGATTGTGAGGGGCAAGTAAAAGATGCAAGTTTCATTGCCAATATCCTCATAGATTCCATTGAAATGGTGGGTTCTAAAAATGTTGTCCAAGTCATAACGGACAATGCTAAATATTGTAAGGCCATTGGGTCTATAGTGGAGGGTCACATTTTTTGGACACCATGTGTAGTCTACCAAGTTATCTCGAGCCAACTAAGAGAAGTAGGATAAATTAAGGTTCCCATACCACTAATCGCAAAGTTTATTGATGTCTAATGCATTTTTGGTTGCCAATGCATGCTCCTTGACCTGCTAGTGTCAACTAGTCTATACAATCCATGATTTTCTACACCAAGAGCAATAGTCTTCTTGGTCTCTTTGTCAACTATGTTGCATTTGTCGTTGGTAAAGATGACATTTAGATGTGGGCAATGTCTCATAATTTGACTCATTGAGAGAAGATTAAGCTTCGTTCCCAACACATAGTACACATTGAGAAAAGTTATCATTTTCCCTCAAAAGTATATGTATACATTCCTCTGCCAACCATTGTGTACTCCCCACCATTGAAGATCTTTGAATCATTACAAGTGGTATACTAAGTGAACTAGTCTTGTTTGGTGGTGAAATAATGTGATGCTCTTGAATTTATGTACTATGCAAATGACTTGGACTAATTTATTCATATTTTGGCCATGAAAGCATAGAAAGATTGATTCCTTTGAATGCTTTGCAATATGAGCCTTTTATTGGGGCCCTCCATGGTTGAATTTTTTTATCAAGCAACCTTTTTTTCTAGTGCTTCTTCAAGTTCATATAACCCATCTTACCATGATAATGACATGTGATGTTCTTCAGATTCTTATTTGCATCGTCAATGTTGCCTTGTCCTTTCTTTTGTGACTATTTGCCTTTGCCATTGTCTTGGCTACAAAGGCTTGTTCTGTAAAAATACTATCTTGTATATATAAATCTTCATCTACAACATCTCACCATGCTATTGCGATAGTTGTGTAGACAACTTTTATAGCTTTTTTTTACAAGAGCAGTCAAGAGCTATGTGACGAGGCTTGTTATAGATATAAAAAATGATAGTTTTAGATTGGCTCGAGGCATCTTACACTTATGCATGTAAGTGTGACATAGAGTGTAGGAATGGCAATGATTAAAAGAATGACATTTAAAAGATAGTTTGTGGGCTTTGATGTTTTTGTTGTGACATTTTTGCTTGTAGGCTTTTGTACTAAAAGGCTCACAACCATAGGTTTTGCTTTCATCAATTTGGGGAGCAAGTCTTTTAGCTTGATGCTTGGTGACTTTTGGACATATTTGTACTGATTGATGAATTGCACATTGTGTCCCCTTGCAAATTGTGCAAGATTAGGAATGGAGAGGGTTTTAATATCAAGGACATAGACATGGATATATTGCAAAACCTTATCATGTAGGCCATAATGGAAACCGGTTAAAAACTTTGATTTAACAAAAAGATCATTAGCAAATTCAGCTTTATAAAGTATTTTTTTGAAATGGTTTACATACTCGAATTTTTCCAAACTACACTATTTAAGGTAGTTGAGTTCTTTGACATTATTTTCTTTAAATTTTTCTTCTTTAGGACAATTTATCTATCAAGAGATCATAAAGACTATCCATTGGTTCATCTTGATCATAGACTAACTCATCCTTTTCGGCATCATTGTGGGTATGCCACCAATATTTTGTAATACTCCATAGATATTGGACATGGAGAGTAGTAGTTTGTTTTCTAGTTAACTCGCTCATTTCCATAGGATTCACTTCTTCATTTATATCTAGATACCATACAGTAATTGGGACAAATCCCATCATTAATGTAGTTGGAGGGCCACTAGAAGAAGATTTCTTCAATTTTTTCTCAAACTTCCCATGAGAATTTGGAAAACCTTATTGAGGGAGCATTAAAGCTTTAGAAGACCTTTTGTTTTCTTCTTCTAACCAATTAAGACTAGCTTCAAGGGCAGCAAGTTTAGAATTTATAGCTTGGAACTTATCTTTTATTTTATCAATATTATCTCCAAGAGTATGGAAATTATTCAAATGCTACTCTACCTTTGTATGTGTTGCAGAGCAATGATTTGAAACATCTTGGACACGACTACTACTTTCTAGAGCAAATTGTATAGTTTTATTGGCTTTAGCATTTAGTTTATCTATAGAATGCTTAATGTACAAAACATCTTTATAGAGATCATCAAAATTTTCTTGAAAATGATGAGCAAATCTAGCCAAATATTTATGTTCTTATAATATTGGCTAGGTTCCTTTCTTTGGCTTCAATCTTTGAAAAGCATAATGGAAATGATTAATTGAACCATTTGAGGATTTGTGCAATCCTTTTTGTGGAGGTCATCTTACTCCATTGTACAAAGAAACATTATTTTCTTCATAGAATTCTAGGGTATCATCCCTAGGAACAAGCATTGACATGTTTGTGATGGTAGAGATTCATCTTCCATTTCTTTTCTTTTTGCCGCAAGGTTTGGACCTTGATTTATAGTTTCTTCTTCTACCTCAACATACAATTGTGTTTCTTCTTCTCAAGTTTTCTTCAAACTTTGGTCTTCTGAAAGAAGATTTGGCTAAGGTAAAATTAGGGGAAGGAGATGATATAATAGCATAGTTATGAGACATACTCTTGGGTAATACTTGTATGGAATTGCCTTGGATTTTATGAACAAGTCTTTTAGGTTTTGTTAACCTAGGAGCAATTTTTTTAACCATACAATTTTCCATCCTTGAGGGGTTTCAGTAGTATTTATGTGTCCTTTTTTCAACTAGACATCTCCATCGAGCCTTTTAACATAAGAAAGAGTTTCTAAAATGCTAGGGTGGTTTGTATATGTCATATTATATAGCACCTAAATCCTATGCTCCCCCAAGTTTCGGGGATGGGGACGACGAGTGATAGTGGGATGTGTTTCTGGTACGGGGTACTTTTTGGCCAGATTTTAGGGGACTGTAGGGGTTGGCAATTAAAAAATAGGGGTTTTTTTAAAAATATAGAGAAATTTCAAACATTCATATCATAACATTGATAAAGCATTCATTATAGGCATTATAGAAACTTAATACATAACATTAGACTTGAATTGAGGTTTCACATGCGAATTGACAAACAGATTAACAAAATTTAAATTCTTTCATTGTCAATGTGCATACTTATTATATAAGAATTAAAACAAAATGCCGAAAGGCTGCAAGTATCAACTATAAAATGGCAAAAACATAGAAATATATGGCTGCCCCTAATCTAAATCAGTAGATGCAATTGGTGGGTCTGTATCAAAGTTGGAGCTCGAGTCCAAGTCACTACCAGAATAAGGGGTGCCTCAAGCAATGGAACCCTAACCAATCCTTCCTGAGTCTCCTCCATGTTAGTTTGTATAGCATGTTCGAGATCAACATCCCAATATAAGGTTGGAGTTTGACGATACATAGGAGTTAGTTGATCCTGTAGTCGCAAAGCATTAAGTGCAGCTACCAACTTCTTCGATCATCTAGAGGTAAGGTTGTTCCTCTTTACTGATTAGATGAAGCTATATGTGGACCAATTCCTCTTTGTAGCAAAGGAACTGGCAACCTATGAAAGAAGACATATGGCAGGTAACCTCAACTCTAGTGCATCATTGCCATGCTACATCCACCATCCAATAGGATCAGTTTGAGATAATGTAGTTCTATTTGACCTCATCTTTGGTTTGCTGAAGGTTGGACGAGGGAGATTGATAAATGCAAGCCACTACGTGCGAAGTAAAGCAAATTCCTCTTTAGTATACATTTTTTGAAGGGCCTTCATGAGCCCTTCTTTCACCTCTTCCTCATGAGATGGAGGCACTCTTCCAAGCTTAGCTACATACCATTTGGGATTTAGAGCATAGTCTGCCATATGAAGTGGGGTTTTCATAGTGTTCCCCTACCGCGTCACAATGTGTCTAAGATGCTCCTTGTAAAATCCCAAAGCAGGCTCCTTGCTATGAATTGCTTGCTTCATTTGCCGAAGCATGCTATCAAAGGTCTCATAAATCTCTCCAAGGTTAGGAGAGTTAGTATCAACATATCTTATTACTTACACAATAGGCGAGGCTCAATGAAGGAGCAAACATATTTGCAAGTGCAATCAAGTTACAAAAAGTAATTTTTTCAAAAAGAACAAAAATATTTTACAAGTTAGAAACATTAATAAATTAACATTTTAAATATTAAATAACAAAATCAGCAATATTCTTACCTCATTATGGACCACCAATCATCATCAAGGATTTTTTGTACCACACTTGTTCCTTTCGATGTGCTTGCCTCTGACTATCTACCCACTTTGAATTAACCACCATTAATTGTAAAGCCTTGTGGATCTCAAACATTCTCTTTAACAAAATGATGTAGCTAGCATATCTAGTGTCTGTGGGCTTGAGGAATTCCTTCCCCGAAAAAGTCCTGAACAATGCAAGTGAAGTGTGATGGTTGCAAGTGAACATCTACACATCTCTAGCCTCTGACACCATTGCCTTCACCCAATCTATCTTATCAATGTCCTTCAAGGTATTGTTCAATGGCATCTTTTAAAATTTGAAATTGGAAGTTTGCATCTTTCCTTTTCCTCAAACAATTATTAGCTCTAAGAAAATATCTACAATAGTAGTAGTTCTTTTCTTTCTGCTAGTAGAAGTAAAATCCTCTCCCCCATGGAATCCAACATCCACAGATCTTGTAGGCAATGACACTCTAGGCCGCAAACTCTCCAGTGGAATTCCTTTCTTTTTGGCCTCCCCCACCATATGTAATCTAGTTGCCTCAATCTTCTCAACTGGAGTTATTTTTTCACAACCTTTCACCCCTTGACCACCTATCCACAAAAGATGGCAATAAACTCTTGTATAGCTGCCCCTATATTCTTTTTACACAAATGGAAATGTCATACTCTACTCCCCCTGAATTTTTTTTTATCCTTGTCAACTCGCAATGCAAATTGCAATAAAGGTTCCTTGGGGTTAAATAGGTCTTTTGCATAGTTTTTAAGGAGTTTGGAAGGACATTCAAATGGGTTTGAACTTGTTGGCCTTGCTACACTCTCACTCCCTAAAGAACCCCTAGTGGTTGGCATGCTTCTATGAGTTCTAGGTCTACTTCTTTCTTGCATTTGAACTTTATCCTCCTCATTATCCCTACTCTCTTTTTTGCTCATGATTTTTTTAGTTAAGAATTTAAAGGGGATCTGCAAGTTCAAATAAAATAAAAAATAAACTCACAATGCCCTCCCTACGTGTTAAAAAAATTGAAAAAAACTTGAAAAACAAATGTAAGATGAAGAACTTACCTCTAATGTAGCAGATTTGATGCCCTAGTCTCCTCTTTCAATTGCTGCTTTTCAACACAAGCTTGCTTCTTTTTGGTTGTTTTGATGGATGAATTAGGTTTAGTTGTTGTTTAAAAAGGATGGGGGTCCTTGTGGGCCTGCCCATCCTTTTTTTAATTTAAAAATGTGGTTAAAAAAATGTAACTTAACAACTGTTGATTTGTAGGGGACAGTTAGTTGTTCTTGGGACGGTCCGGGGATGACGGCCAGCTACACCTAGCGTACCTTGGTGATTTCAAGACATTTCCAAAATGTACTCGGGTTTTGGTGATTAAAGGGGATGGGGGACATTTCCTAGGTGTCCCCACGTCCCTGAAACGTCTTTTGCAGGAAATGGGGACCTAAATCTAAATGCTTGTATATTTAAATCTTCCAATCCTCTCAAGACCATATATAGAAGAAAATAGACCCTAGCAATCTAAGTACCCTTGCTTTACTTCTTTATATCCTCTATCTCTAGCACAATTTATCAAGTTTTGATAATATTTAGAACAAATAGCATATAATTTAGTGAAGACAAAGGAGAGTTGGCAAGCATGTTAATATTATGTTTGTCTTTTATTATAAAGGGCCAAATAAGACATGTCTTATGTTCTTGGGAACACAAGATCTTATATAGACAAATATTGCACCAAAGTGGACAAAATAATATCTTCATGACTTCTAATATAATCTATTTTAGACTTCGGGAAGATTGGTTAAAATTTTGTCTGAAAGCTTTGAGTACGATCATATACTAGAGTATGCTCAATAAAATTTGTCCTAGGTTTTACAAATTGTTTGAGAGTAGAATGGAAAACAATATTCTTCAAACGATTGGGGTTTAAAGTATATTTTTTATAGACATCTTAAGCTTTCAAAGAATGAAGTTTGTAAGTAGAAACAACACTTGTAATAGTTTCTTTAGCTATTTCAATATTAGGAGCTTCATCCCCACTAATTTTGTCTTTGGTAGGCTCAATAATAGGAACCTCATAGAAGCCTTTCACTAAAGGTGAGCTTGCCACATTGAAAGGGATGTTGTTGAAGTACCAAAAATCGACACAAGCAACATCTGCATGCTCATGCACCTCCTTTTTCCACCCAGTTGCCTCTAAAGAAGTTTGTGCACCAGGTGTGTTTCTAGACACAAAATAATCACCAATGTGTGAACCTGTGGCTGTAGGTGTCTGTGTTGATCCTGCCCCTGGTACTCTAATAGAGGAAGATGAAGGCATGGCGGTGGTGGTGAGTTGCCTTCGCACACATGGACCACGAAGAGAGCCCACTATGCCGGCTACTACATCATTATCATCTGACAGTGAGTCAAGGTTGACTGCACATGCAACACCTTGAGAAGAAGCTATGGCAGCTTGCATTGCTGCTTTTGCCTTCGCTTTTTTCATCTTTTTTTCTTCTGCAGCGGAAAGTATTGCATTCATTTGTCTTTTTATTTCCTCATTGGTGTTTATGCAAGCCTTAGCATCATGTCTAGTGATGCCTGCAAGGTGGTATTTGAGGCGATTGATGCCTCCACGGTTAATTTTTTTACATCTAATGCAATACACTGATCCAAGTTTTGGTCCTTCATATGCATATCTACAAGCGGGATCTCTAGCTCCTTTTGGATGAGTGCCTACATATTCCCCACTCCCAGGCATGGATGGGGCTGAGGTAGGGGTAGAAGCGGATTCATAAGCCATTATCAATTAACCTGTTACCTACACACACAAAGTGAAAGCACAACTTGTTAGTTTTTTGATAGAAATGTTAAAAACAAGCTAAATTAGATTAAATCAAAATTGAAAATAGATTCTAAACTAATCTAAGATTCTAAAATACTTTAAGATTCTAAAGTCTAAACTCTAAACATTTTCATAAAAAAAAAAATGGATTAAAAAAAGAAAATAATAAACTAGGGTTACAAAAAAATGTGAAAAAAATGTAAAAATCAGAAAACTACTTTAAATTAGTAACAAATTAAAGCTAATACATAAATTTAAAAATGTTTTCAACAAACAAGAAGAATCAAAATAAAAAATAAAAACTAGGGTTTGAAAAAAATTTGAAAAAAATGAAAAAAGTCGACAAAATATGTAAAAAAATTAGAAAAAAGTTTCACAAATTCTTGTTTTGATGAATCTAAATCTTCTTTTAAACATATAAATGTATTTGAATCTGTTTTATAGTTCATTCATGATGTTTTTTAAACATACAATCAACCAAAAAAAAAAAAAAAAGAAGAAGAAAAATTAGAAAACCTACCTGAAAATCCAATTTGGCTTCGAAATTCGATGAAAATCCCTTTCAAATCTCGTTTCCTCGATGCAAAATCACTGAAAAATGGTGCAAAATGCTTTGGACTAGGTTTTTTCTTTGCCAAGAGTGAAGAAAAGATAAGAAAACAAAATGAAGTGGTCGTTTTGCAGGCCGTGGGCTTAACACACAGGTCGTGTGAGTTTTTCGCAAAAGTACAAACTGTACTTTCGGCGAGTAAAACTTACAAAAACTCGTTTGCCAAAAAAACTCACGAGTTTTTGGTGAGTGTTCCAACTATGGTTTATGCAATTAAGTCAAAGGACTCAGAGGGCTTTAGAAAGAGAAAGAAGGAAATGTGTGGAAAAAGGCAACCCTAACCAAAGCAACAAAATGAGTGAACAACTAGGAAATGAATCTAGAGCCTTCATGGAACAAAATGAAAGAACAACTCGAGCCTTCATGGAGCAAAATGAAATGACAACTCAAGTGCTCCTCCAAACCTTGCAAAACATGAATAACACCATCAATGCCCTTAAGCCCAACCGAACAAATGGGAGAGATGTAAACTCAAACCACTCAGAAAATAACAACATATCACCATCATATCACCATTAAAGTCAACACCTAGGGTGACAAAACCCTCTTTCCTTCCTAGGGAAGAAGAAGAAACTAATCCACAAATTAATGACTTTGATGAAATTGTTGCAGCCTACTCAAGGTTAGAGCCTGAAATTAAGAGAGATATCCCATTTGAGGCTTATTATGATACAAGATCACAAACTTCTTGTAGAAAGGGAAACAGGAAAACAAAAAAAGACTTATGTCAAAGGGTGAGTAAAATGACACTCTCCAACTTTGATGGGTCGGGAAAGGTCACAACACATTCACGGGTCCAAAAATTGGATACCTACTTTTCCCTTAGCCCCATGACAAGGAAGATTTGATAAAAAATATGATGAATTCACACAAAAGCTCATGGACCAATTCAATCAAAAACACCCCAAAAGGCACTTCAAAGAATTAACCCAATTAAAGCAAAGGTCTGTGGAGGACTATGTTATTGAATTCCAAAGGATCTTCATCATTGTACCGTGGATTATGAAGAAAAGACTAATGTATCTATTTATTGAAGGGCTATCATAGACAATTCAAGGTTTGGTGAGTGCTTTTGACCCCACAACCCTCCAAGATGCTATTCAAAAGGCCCTACGATCGGAAACCACATCAACAAAGGAGAAGAGCCAACCCAAGAATTATTAAAATATTTAATGTAATATTAATGGTCATCTTTGTTTTAATTAGTCATCAATTAGCTTTAGTTGTTTTAGCAATTCGAGGTTTGGTGAGTGCTTTTGACCCCACAACCCTCCAAGATGCTATTCAAAAGGCCCTACGATTGGAAACCACATCAACAAAGGAGAAGAGCCAACCCAAGAATTATTAAAATATTTAATGTAATATTAATGGTCATCTTTGTTTTAATTAGTCATCAATTAGCTTTAGTTGTTTTAGCAACTTCTTGTTTTTTAGCTTTAGTTTTCATCAGTTAACGATTGTTTCTTTTAGAAACATCGTCTTGTAATTTCTTTATAAGGAGCCTTCCTCTCTTTTTGTAAATCAAGTAATCATGAATATCAATAATATTTTCATGGTATCAGAGTAGCTCGATCTTGGTTAGTTGACAGAATTTTTTTGAGGGTTTAGAAAAAAAAAAAAAATTATGTAGGGTTTTTAATATTTTTTTCTTGAAAAAAATTATGGAGGGTTTTAAATATTTTTTTCTTAAAAAATTATGGAAGGCTTTTTTAATATTTTTTTCTCCTGAAAAAAATTCTAGAAAGGTTTTTACTTTTTTTTCCTTAAAAACGATGTTTTGTATGTTGATCCGTGTCCTAGATTTTGTACTGGGTTCTTGTAATTCGCAAAGTTGCATGGGACTCCTTTGTGGGTTTTTACCGTTTTTTTCCGAAAAAACGATGCTTTGTAAACTTCAGTTTTAGGGTTTTGCGATTTTGTCCTAAACAATCATGGTTTCTTGTAGTCTATTCTGGAGTGTCATGTTCGTCTGCAAAAGTTTGGAGAATTTGCCAATTTTTCCTCAAAATTGTGGCAGTTGTTTTTTGGTGTCTCTAGCTACAAGGAGGGACAACTTTGTTACCCAAAATCAGGTTGGACGTTTTGTGATGATTTCTAGTTATTTCCAGAAGTTCTGTAGTTTCTGGGAGGGTTGGTGGCAGACTCATCTCAAGTGGCAGAGTCAGTGGCAAGCTCTTGTCTTTTGTTGCAGAAGCGTTTTGAGAAGAAGGGGGCAGCCTTCTCTGTTATTTCTTTGGGTAGACTTAGTTTTTGTTTGTACGATGACCATTAAGGGAGGATATTAAAATATTTAATGTAATATTAATGGTCATTTTCGTTTTAATTAGTCGTTAGTTAGCTTTAGTTCGTTTTAACAGCTTCTTGTTTTTTAGCTTTAGTTTTCGTTAGTTAACGATTGTTTCTTTTAGAAACATCGTCTTTTAATTTCTTTATAAGGAGCCTTCATCTCCTTTTGTAAATCAAGTAATCATGAATATCAATAATATTTTCAAGAATATGCCATCCAAATCACATAACCAAACTCACTCTAAAAGAAATTGGCAGCTTAAGCCATTACCTTCTCAAACACACATGACTTTGGAAGACAGGACAAAGTTTCGAAGGCAAGGATTGTGTTTTAAATGCAAGGGAAAATGGGAGATAGGACATAAGTGCTCAGGACAAGCACATAATCTAGAGGCATTATCTAACGAAGAACTATGGGAAGAAGAAAGTGAAACTCCAAGCAAGAAGGGAAGGTTTGAGGAAGAAGACTATGGAATCCTAGCTGCAATATCAAAAGCATCAAAGTACCATCCCTTTCAAATTCGTAGTGTTCATAAGGGACAAAAGGTGACTGTACTAGTGGATAGTGGTGCCACACACAACTTTATTGACGAAGGATTGGTTGCAAGAATGAATTTGGAAGCTGAAAATTTCGAGGGGTTTAAGGTAGCCATGGCTGATGGGTTTAATACCTCATGCACAAGAAGAGTACCACAACTAAGCATCATCTTGGGATGGCACCCAATTAAAGAAGACTTCTACGGTGTAAATATGGGAGACACAGATGTAGTCTTGGGTGTCCAATGGCTGCACTCTTTGGGGTGTTTTTACCAAGACTTCCAAAATATGGAGCTCAATTTCCAACATAACAGACAAGAAGTAATCTTACATAGATTATCTGATAGATCCCCAAGGGTAATCTCGTCTAAAAGGATGAAAAGAACCTTTAGGCATGGTCAAGTTGAATGGGCTGCCCAATGCATGATACTTGACAAGTCCTCCCCCAAAAACAAAGCTATACATGTTGACATCAAACCCCTCCTAAACAAACATGAAAAGGTATTTGGCAACATTCCCCCAGGACTACCTCCAAAAAGAGGTTTTGAGGACACTATAGAACTTGAAGAAGGGGCTAAACCCGTAATCACTACACCTTATAGGCACCCCCGAAAATTTAAAGAAGAAATAGAAAAAACAAATAAAGATCTTCTTGAAATGGGACACATTCAATCTGGTTCAATCCCCTCTGCCTCCTCTGTGGTACTAGTCAAAAAGAAGGATGGCACCATGAGAATGTGCATTAATTATGGGGCCCTAAACAAAAAGACCATAAAAAAAACGTTACCCCTAGCCCCAAAGTCGATGAACTAATTGATGAATTGCATGGAGCAAAATACTTTTCTAAGATTGACCTAAGATTTGGCTGCCACCAAATTAGAATGAGGAAGAAAAATGTCCCTAAGACTGCCTTTAGATGCCACTTTGGACACTTTGAATTTCTGGTTCTACCCTTTGGCTTAACCAATGCCCCCGCCACATTCCAATCATGTATGGATCACTTATTTAGGAAACAACTAAGGAAGTTCCTATTGGTATTTTTTGATGACATTTTGATTTACAGTAAAACATGGGAAGACCACCTTAAGCATATTGATGAAGTCTTAGGAATTCTTGAGCAAGAATCACTTTATGCCAAAGTCTCAAAATGTGAATTTGGGTTAGAAGAAATCCTATACTTAGGACACAAAATCAACACACAAGGGGTAAGTGTGGACGAAGAAAAGATAAAGGCTATAAGGGAACGACAAAAACTGAAAACCCTAACTCATCTAAGGGGTTTCTTGGATCTATGCAACTACTACAAAAGATTTGTCAAAGGATTTTCAAAAATCATTGCCCCACTCACTAACTTAACAAAAAAGGGAGCCTTTGCATGGAACGAAGGAGCTCAACAAGCGTTTGAAAGACTTAAGGAGATCATGAGTTCTTGTCCCGATCTAGCCATTCTTGATTTTACATTGCCTTTCGAATTAGAATGTGATGCTTTTGGCGAGGGCATGGGGGTAGTACTCATGCAAAACAAACACCCAATTGCATTCGAAAGTCGCAAGCTTATCGAAACCGAAAAGCATTACTCTATTTATGATAAGGAAATGTTGGCCATCATGCATGCTCTAGCCAAATGTAAAGAATATTTTGTTTGTGGAAGATTCATTGTAAAAACTGATCACAACAGCCTAAGTTTTTTTTCTAGATCAAAAGGATTTAAATGACCAACAACAAAAATGGGTCAGCAAGTTGCAAGCTTATGACTTCAACATAGAATATATGAAAGGAATAAACAACATTGTAGCTGATGCTCTTTCCCGCAAACCCTACTTATGTTCCATAACAAGCATTTATGTTGATTGGACGAATGCAATTATTACTGAATATGTCAAAGATCCATGGGCAAATGACATCCTCAAAGGAAATCTACAAAATGAAGAATATAGAGTGGTGGAGGAACTCATCCTATACAAAGATGAAGGAAAAAATTATTTGAGGATACCATGACAACCCCTTGGTAGGACACCAAGGATATTATAAAACCTATAATCAAGTAAGGGAGAAGTATTCTTGGAAAGGTCTCAAGAAAAACATGTTCAAGAATGTATAATGTGCCAAAGAAACAAAGGCGAACAGACCTTTCCCACAGGCCTACTACAACCACTTCCCATACCAAACCAAAAATGGGAAAGTATTTACATGGATTTTATAATAGGGCTTCCAAAGGTGCAAGGCAAAGATTGTATATACATGGTGGTAGATCGTTTGACTAAGTATGCACACTTCATTGCCATATCAATAGACTATAGAGCTCCTCAGGTAGTCGATGTTTCTTCAAAGAGATTTTTAAACTACATGGTTTACCTAGAAACATCGTCAACAACAGGGACAAAAAATTCCTTAGCTTATTTTGGCAAGAACTATTTAGACTAGCAGGGACATAACTCACTCCAAGTATAAGTTACCATCCACAAACCGATGGGTAGATGAAGATTTCCAACAAATGGTTGGAGGGGTATCTACGAAACTATGTTACTGGACAGAAAAATGCATGGACCAAGTGGTTACACCTTGGGGAATATTGTTATAACACTTCCCATCATATGTCAATAGGAATGAGTCCCTTCAAGGCCTTGTATGGGTACGAGGCAACCTCATTTGGTAATTTAATCCTCATTGGAAGTCGAGTATCGGGAGCTAAAGATGTAGTGCAACAAAATGTAGACATTATGAATACATTCAAAGATAATTTGTGCCACACAAAATCAACAAAAAATATGTGCTGATCGAAGGAGAATTGAAAGGACATTCGAAGTTGGGGACTTAGTCTTCTTGAGACTGCAACCCTATAAGCAGTCATCAATCAAAGCAAGTGGGGTTGAGAAGCTCAAACCAAGGTTCTATAGGCCATATAAGGTTTCAAGACGAATAGTTAAGGTTGTCTGCGAATTGGAACTACTAGCAAATAGCAGAATCCATAATGTATTCCATGTGTATCGCCGCAAGAAGGTACTAGGATAGCATATTACTCTGTGTGTGGAATTTCCCCCGCTTGATGATGAAGGTAAGTTGATTTTGGATCCCGAAGCCATCCTTGATATGTGAGAAAAGAAGCTAAGAAACAAAACTATTCCTGAGCATCTGGTAAAATGGAAGGGTCTACCTATAGAAGACGCCACTTGGGAAGGAGCGGAAATATTTGATCACCCAAATTTGAAATTGCTTGACAAGTGATCTCGGGAAGGGCGGACTATCATATCCCCACCCCAATAAGACAAGAGGATCACCAGTTTTATAATAGAGTGCATACAGTAATTAAAACCTAGATTGCTGCTCAATTAACAAAAGACCAAATAATATTAAACAAAGGCATTAATATGGGTGGTGACTTTAGAAGGCAGTGATTCCCAAATAAAAATGCAGCGCTACGTAATGAATGCCTTAACTAATTAAAACAGCAATTGAAAATGTCAAACACCAAGGGCAGCAATTAAGGAAGGGGTGCATCTTTTGTAAGGGATGCAATGGTAATTAAGGGTGTGGCTATTTGCCCCACCATGAAAGGTATATTTAGAAGGGGTATCATGTGGTGAAGGGATCAATTGGGATGAATTAAGCAGATTGGAAACAAGGGAATAAGGATTAAAATTTATAAGAGATTATTGAATTAAATATTATTGGCAAGAATATATTTGGGAAGTAAGTTTAATATAAATATACCTATCTATATATGATCATACAATAATGATGCTTGCAGCAATTATTGATTTTTATAAGTAATTATGATTCTCTCTTTATTATAGATATGAATAATAGATTCTTACAATAATCTATTTTGAATTTAGAGAAGTGATTGCAAAACAGGAAGGCTGATCAACCTTTCGAGTTCACAAGAGGTGAAGGCCTGACATACCCGCCATCAAGTATGCCACCCTCAAGATGGAGCGCTCGTGGGCCGGGAGGCAAATGTGTACTCTCGGGCTTGGTGGAAGGGAGGTAGTCTTCACGCTCTTATCAAGCACACCACCTCGAGATGGAGCGCTCGTGGGTTGGGAGGCAAATAGGTGCTTTTGGGCTTGATCAAGGAGGATGGAGTGCCTCCAAGGTGGATTGAGGGATGTAGTGGCCCACCTTCCATGCTCTCGTAGTACAAGGGCAACTAACCTTGAGACTGCAGTTTGCAACCATTTCGACGAATTCCTAATGAGATTATTATGGGGAATCCAGATTGGAATGGATATTGCCTTAATTAGATTTTTACGTGACTAATGTTGATGGATATCATCATGTTCACTAATGATTAGTTTTATGTATATTTTTGTGGCTTATGATCTAATGTCAATTTCTAGTGACTGATTTTGTGTTTTATATTTATAAAGGGCATTTCAATTGGTGGTAACTTTACAATCTTAAATGCTTTAAATTTCTTATTTTGGATTCTAATTGTGGTTTTAGGGCAAAATCTAGGAATATCCCAAGTAGGGGACATTACAAAGTCAGAATTTTAAAAAAGTGTACGTCATGGGAAACATGCCAAAGCAATAAAACAGAGACAGACTCCTGGCCTGCTTCAGCCATTACCCATTCCCAACTAAAATGGTAATCAAATCCATGGAATTTTTGTAAGGCATAATGCTAATGAATGGAAAGAGTTGAATTTATATAATGATTGATTGGTTGATTAATTATGCCCATTTCAGTTCCATGGGTGATGCAAGCATTGACAAAGCTCTTGTAGCTCTCATCTATTTATGCAGGATATTTACAGGTTGCATGGACTTCCAGAAAAAAAACATGGTGAGTTCTTGTGATCCGATATTTACAAGTAATTTTCAGGAGTTGTTTAAAGACATTGGAACAACCTGAAGTCCAAATTCTGACTACTGCTCTCAAATAGATTGACAATCAAAATTTAGTAAATATTTAGAGATGCACTTGAGGGAAGTATGATGCAGAGTAGTAAGTTTTGTAGCCAAAATGGTTGCATCTGGCTGACAATTGGTACAATAAAGTGTATCATATAGCTATTGGCATACCACCATTTAAAGCCTTACATACTTATGAACCAACCCTTGCTGATTAATTGATTCATTGAAGGCATTCTCATTCCAGCTGTTAGTGTTTTCCTTGAAGAAAACCAAAATCTTTGAAACAATTACAAAAGAGCCTCAAAGTGACCAAGGATCAGAACAACATTGAAGTGAGAGAACTTGAGGTAGGTGATTAAGTTTTCTTGAAGTTACAATCCTATAAGTAAAATTTCCTCATGGAAAAAGGGACATGCAAGCTTGAGCCCTGATACAAGGTATTTGTGCAAGTTTAGAAGATTGCACACACTATACACAGCGGACACAACAGCATAACACACCTTTTATGTCTCATGCTCAAATAAGGCATTGGGGGTAATGTCAAAGGATCAGATGCCTCGTCAACTCTAGATGAGGAATGTTATTCTGATTCCATGGTGCTTTTTTGCAACTAGGGAGAAGAAGCTGAGGACTAAATTATTGTAAGATTACCTTGTTGGGTGGAAATATCTGAATTTTGAGGATACCAAGATGGAGGGACCTGAGATACTTCAACACCCAACTTTTCAATTGCTTTTGGATCAAGCAATTTGAAGAAGGTAAGCTGTTATAATGAACGGGAAAAGAAAGAATAAAACAGAAAGCAAAGAATGTTTAAAAAAATTATGAAGGGGAAATACACTCAAGTGAGCAGCGTTTTTCTGGCTGGTGAAAAATGGATCAGGTGTCTCTAGGGCTGTTGGTGGCCAAATTTAGAGCTCCACACTGCACTTGGAATTGGCCTAAGTTGGCCTCCAATCATGATATTTTTTTTTCCGTAACTTTGTAAGTTGTTTGAGTGGTGCTATTTGAGTATAGTGTAGTTGTAATAGGGTCCTATCATTTATTTCTGGTATTTCCACTTGCTGTGCATGCTGTAATATGTTTTAGAGAGTTGCAATTTCAATCAAAAGTGAAGGGAGGAAAAAAGATTCTAATTTTTTCTTTCAGATTTCTGTTGTAAATTTGTGATTTATTTCTGTGTTTTGCCTTCTGCAGATACAGTTCACAAGAGTCCTGCATGCCTACTTCCCTTCAATTTTTATAATTGTAATGTAAAAAAATGTCCTTAATACTTACCTTCTCTTGATGTAATTATAATATATAAAAAAAAAATCATTGCTTTACATTTATACCAGAGAATTAGCAGTTGGCAGTGCTCTTTACAACGGCACTGCATGTATAAGGGCTTCTATCTTTCTTCCTTTGTCTTCAATCTGATTACATAGTAGTTCTGGTTTCTGGGATGACTTTCCTGCCAACTTTGTTACTCTTTTTGTTAATTGGTTTTCCTTCTGTTTCATCTTTTTTACCATAAAGACAAGAATTACTTCTGATACTTACAGCATGTACATTCCTCATGATTACAAGGGTTTATACCTTGTCTATGGGGTTTGGAGGGTTCCTCCTCTTGCTCTGATGGTCTGTCTTCAGTCAATTTGGATTTTCAGGAATTTTTGGAACTTTTGTTGCAGGAGTCTTTTTAAGACTGGCAGACTCCATATGTAATCAGTTGCTCTTTTAATATATATTTTTTGCCTTTATGTTAAAAAATCTGATTACATAGAAAAAATGGTTATACATATTGCACATCTATTTGGGTTTCCTCTTACAGGCAAAATAAATCAGACTATCTGAGATTTTATTCTTTGACTAAGAATAACTGTGATTGTGTTCTGAGAATTATAGGACCCTCAGATGAACATATCACATTCAGTTCGGTACGACTGCTTCTATATTCTTTGATATTCTATATTGAAATTTTAGAAAAGCTTACTATATTTCTTGGAACACAATTAAGATAACTAACAGACCAAGTAGACTTAGATTCCATCTTGTACACTGCATGCCTACTTTGATTCTTTATTTATGCAAAGGTAAACTTGGATAAAATTAGAATCGTTAGGTCTATAATATAATATGCACCCTTTATTCTTTCTTTTTGATGGCAGTCCTGCTGAATATATGCTATCTAGATTTTCATAAGGAATGTTTTGATTTGGATCACTATATACCCTGTTTAACAATTTTGTATGTTACAAATAGGTGTTTGCTTGGGGCAGAGGGGAGCATGGAAGATTAGGCTTTGGTGATGACAAAAGCAGCAAAATGTTGCCACAAAAGGTGAATCTTCTTGCTGGTGAAACCATTGCACAGGTACGATATGTTCTTGTGAATATTAATGTTGGAATCATAATTAATTGATAAAGGTGATGTTTTTCTCACAATATTTTGAACTCCTCATATATAATTGCACTGTTTTACTTTAACAAATGTATACGAAACAATTTTTCTAATGTTTGTTCAGAAGTTTAGTAAGAAAAATGTGGCTAAGTGGATAACTTGGGAATGCATCCACAGGTTTCTTGTGGGGGAACACATTCAGTTGCACTTACAACTGATGGAAAATTGTTTTCTGTAAGTAGATCTAGTAGCAAGTACATGATTAATTGTATGTTTGGTTAAAGTGCAAATGTAGAGTTTTTAGAAGTAGGTAGTACTACTTTGGATTGGCGCTGATGTATTCAGAAACATCAGAAAGAAACTGATAGGTGCATTTATTATTATGAACAGTATGGAAGAGGTGATCATGGCCGTCTTGGATATGGTCGAAAAGTTACAACTGGGCACCCAATGGAAGTACCAATAGACATAGAATCCCCAAAGGGTACTTTAGAAAATAATGGCCACTGGGTTGCTAAACTTGTTGCATGTGGAGGTCGACATACGCTTGCTATAGCTTCATGGGAATAAAAAGAGATGGATTTTTAATGTATACAAATAATGTGATTTAATGGCATCAAAATCTGAACTTAAGTAGACTTTAAGATGTCAGGCTATAACAAAATTGTGTCATATAACTTGTACAACTTGTAATCAGTCATTAAGATTTGTATTTAGTAATATCTTTCAACAAAAGAGAACATTACCCTAAAAAAGAATCTTGTCTCATGTCTACATACATGGCTTAATTTTGTTTCAGAAGTAAATGAAAGAGTTGGATGTATGGTTATAAAATTTAGATTAGCACCTATCATTGAACATGTTTAGGATAACCGAAGCTTGGGTTGAAGACGAGATTTGTTTGATTGTCTTCTTGACAAGACAAACTATTGTAGATGGGTATTGAAAAACAAGATGTTGACTCTCCTTAGATCCTATCAATGCGTTAACTGAGACATCTCCAAAAATGCAAAGATCAAATATTGTAAACCAAATTATGTAAAAGCTCCAAATTTTTTAATTAAATTGTGAGCCACACCGAAAAGACTGTTTGGCATTTAGATTATGTTCAAGCTCCAAGTAAAAGCACATTTGATGAGAAAATTACAAAACTGTTTCTTTGTAAATATTTTTGTAGGTTTGGACAATCACATTTATTCTCTTAAAATTTGAGTCACATGTTCAATATTGTTGGAGGCCAGCCTTCTAACCAAGAAGGAAGTGGGAGGCGCTCTACTTGATAAGGTGATGAAGGTGAACCCCACGTGAGATTTTCTTGAGACCAATGAATATTTTTTCCCTAGGGTAAGAAGAAATGTATACCAGTACTTTCTATGTATTATTTACAAATATAGGCATCAAGGACTAAAAGACTTAGGTCCTCAAGTATCAGATTTGTTTTCTCCACTTTTTTTAGATAGAGATCAACTGTCTAAACATGGAACCCCTAAGAACTTTCGACCATTATGAAGTGAAGATTCATGAAAAATTCAATCCCAAAGGTGTAATGCCCCTAGGAATATGATAACATAATGTACTATGTAGTAATAAAAAGATTGAGGTGTATATGCTTTGTAAGCCATCCCATTGGTTAATTAGAACAAAAACATTCAACCCACATGGATAGGATAATAGTAATTGTCTTTGGTAAGATTCTATGTATCGTAAGGGCTTACTTAGTGTAAAACATGAATCTTGAATATTGTAATTCAAGTTTAGGCTCTATAGGGTGGATATCCCCATCAAAGTAGCCATTGTATGATGTTGTCCCACCTCAAAGGTCTGATTTGTTTTGAATATATGGCATATTTATATTATTTTATATGAGGCCCATAACATCTAGTATCAAAATTCTTTTTAGGGTAAAGCAAGAGGAATTTGTTGCTGATATTTTTTCATTTAAGCCTGAATTTCTCATAGAGGCTCTTGTGCCTCACAGATCTTCGATTCTAAAGAGATTGGATATTTTGGAAGGACTTTAAGAGTTTCTAAAAAGCGGTTATATGAAACATTTGAAGTAGTATCAAGGGAGATATGGCAATTTGAAATTGTCCTTGCTAGTTGACATGTGACTTTTTAGAAAATATGAATCAGATTAATGTGCTAAGCCAATTAATTGTAAGTTGGTTCCTTAGATTGCTGGATAAGGAAATCGAATTATGTTTTTTACAAGTGGAAAAATATATTTAAATCTATTTTTTCAGATTAGTATCTTTTCAGATTTGTGGTAGAAAAGTGATCGATTGAATTTTTTTTTGAAACCCTAGTATTAACAGAGTTTCTCAATGTTGATAGAATTGATCATGCATTAGAATGGTGGCTCCAATTTAAAAGGGCTTATGGTAAATATTTAATATGGAAAACAATTCTTTGTCATCACTTGAAAAGTACAATAATAGATGGTATATTCCATCACATAGACCTATTTCTTCTTTGGATGTAATGTAATGTTTAAAAAAATAAAAATTTGACGTCAAAAGTATTAATAGGTGATGGAGATATGGGAGAGATTAAAGATGATAAAGCAGAAAGTAAGGATTATTAGGGAAGTAAATTATGTTAATATTAACAAACAAGATGAGAAGACAAAAGGTAAGAGTACATGCATTTTTGCTGCAAGAAAGAAATATTCAATCTTTTAACTTCACGAATGTACGAAAAAATATAATTGGTGTATTGTAAACCCTACTTTTAGAGCAAACATAGATTCAAGAAAATAAAATCAAGGAGTCTCAAATATAGGATAATCATGTTCAAAGTTTTGAAGCTCTGAAACTCACCATGGATAAATATGTTCTCCATTCAAATTTTTATGTTGTGGACATAGATGAGTTAGATATTGTTATTGGTTATCCATAGATACTTCGGGAACAATACACACACACACACAAAAGAAGTTTATGAAACTTCAATATAGAAAGAAAAAAATCACAATGCAAGGGACCAAATTAGAGTTCAAAATACTAAAATAAAATGAAAAAGAGGAAAATATTGTATCCCTTAATAAGCCATCAAGACAAGTGGCAAAAGTGGGAAGAATTATATAAGGTTCCAAAGTTAACAAAAAAACAACGCACCATATAGACATTTGCATCATTGTGAGAGGCAACACTTATGGCAACAACCATCATAGAGGCATGGTACTATAGGGAATCAAAAGGCCAATCACTATGGATCTATATGGAGCTAAAGGAGCAATCATAGGTATCAATGACATCATAAAAATCACTAGCTATTGGGAATAAAAAAAATATTTATTATGGAAGAGAATAGGATCAAAGTGGCACATGTGAATGTGAATTGAGGATGGGATATAGGTAACATCAAGCACAACCCATCATGTACATCTCATATGGATGGTTAGATGATCAGGAATGGCATCATATTTGTACTAATTTGCAATAGTTTTATTTTTTGGCATCTTCCCATGTTATGAGGATGAAACGTGCTAAGGTGATGGAATGCAATGTACTTTGGGATATTGTATAATGGGGTATTAAGAAGTAAAAAAAAACATTGTTAAAATATTTTGGAGGTTGAACTTTTGGCGATGGGAGTGCTCTGGCGGTTGGCTTGCAATGGCTTATGCCATTAGGGTTTGAGTTTCTTACCTTTGTATGCTCCATCTTGCCTTGTCTTTTTTCTCTTTATTCCTCGCTTTCATTTCATTTGTCTCACATGTCTAGCTTTTATTATGGGGTGTCCGACTTCATTTTGTTGACTTCCCTTATTGCTTTCTTCTTGAATTTAACCCACGTGGGTACTTGAAGTCATGGCGTCAGATGCTTTAGTGTTCGACAATTTGCTCAACGCTGGGGTGAATTCATTAGTGTTAATTAATTTAGAGGACTCAAATTTGAAATACTCTAAACAATCATACAAGGATATAGTCACTGGTATTCCTAAACATTTACCTCATGTCCCCATTCGGTTGCTTAGCTTATTTTGGCTAGCAACCACTGCTCAACTTATTTAGGAGTTATTTGTGGAGCTGATGGCCCCATGAATGCTTAGTTTTTCTGCTTATTTTTAGGCAACCAACTTAAATTTATATTAATAGTATTAATAATAATTTGTACAATAAAAAATTAGAAAAAGAAAAACAAAATCAAATATTAAAAAAGAGGGAAACAAATTTGTGGAGCCACGCGGATATTTAGAAATATGCAGTTGCTGCCTATTTCCAGCCCCCCCTCTTTTTTCACAACTTATTTTTAATTCCTAAACAGTAGCTGCTCCATTAAAATAGGAAAAGATTCCAAATTATCCTTTCCCAAAAATAAAATTTATGCATGGGAACACCCCTGCTGCTTAAATTTAAGCAGAAAATAGAGTTAAGCAGCTACATAGGGACATGAGGTTAGTCCCTTGGTGGTTTTCATCAAATGTGGTGATGGCGAGGTTGTTGAGGGAAAAGAAAGTAGTGGAAGAATAGGTAAGGGCTCAAAATCTTGCCCTAAGAAATTGATTCTCCGTCCAAACCCAAAAATGTTGTTTGCAATATCTAATGAAGAATCTCGATTAAATAAAACTACTATTTTTTTGTTGCTTTAGATATAAATAAGGTTCCAACGAGAAAATTCTTGGATGATTGGTTTCAGATTGTCTAGATTAAAACAAATGGCATTCAAATCTCATTCTGCAAGTTAATTCAAAAAGGATTATTTTTAATTTTTTAAAAATCATAAGATGCAAGAGATTGCACTAAACAAGAGTTATTGGAATATTGGCAAAACCACTTTTAGGGTTGTTGCCTGGTCTGCAAGCATGATAAATGATAAAATTCTTGTGTTATCATATCCAAAGTGGATAAAAATTAAAGTTGTGCTCCCCCAATATTGGGCATTCCTACCTGAGTTAGTTTCTCATCTAGAGAAGTTATTGAAGCTAGAAGAATCCAATGCCACCATTCTGAAAATGGAGCTAGGATGCTAATTGCCCTAACTTCGGGTGTAGACGTCCTTGAGGAAATAATTGTTGAAACCTCTGTGGACTCGACTTCATTTAAAGTGGAAATAATTGGGGGACTCAACACATGCTATCTCTATAAAATAGAGGGGCATGTGAGGAAGAACTGCTCCCTATTAAAAAGAAAAAAATGATTCTTGATTACAAAATCCTCCAAACCCTAGTTTTGGGGTAACTCATGTGACTGAGAAGTTGCCATTGAATTCAAATTCTCCTAATGTAAATCTTTCGGTAGTTACAAATTTTGTTTAGCCCTCTCCCTCGACTAGCAAGGAGGTTACCACTCCTGAAGTGAATAAGGCAAAATTGATTGCCTCAAGTTCTATCAAAGAAAGGCTTGAAGACTTGTCCAAACTAGTAGAGCAAAAATAGAATTTGGGGAATTTGTGATGTAGGAGTTTAACTCCTCAACCCAATAAGAAGGCTTCAAAACCTAAACATGTTGAAACCCCAAATTTTCCTCTGGGACTTAAAAATAATGCACAACAACTTGCATTGGGAAAAATCAGAAAGAAGATTGCTCAAAATAACAAAAATAAAACTAAATAGAGAGGTGATGGTTCCGAAGTATCACTCAAAGAAGATGGAAATGAAAATGATTTGCCTATTTGTAATTTAACCTGTAACAATAGCATTATAAGTTTTGTTGGTAAAGAAAAGAAAATAGTTGAAAATGAAACAAACTCGGTTGGGGATGTTGTGGTATCCCAAATAGAAAATCTAATTAGAGACAAATGAAGCTGCAAATATTTTACACAGAATAATACGTGCTCCATCTCAAATTTCATTCAATACATATTACATATATATAGGATTTGTATTTCCTATATTCTAGGAAACCTCCTATAACAACTCCTCTAAATATATGAGTTGTTTTAACTCAAACAAACACACTCGTATAGCAAAATAAGTCTATACATATGACTTAACTAACCTAACAAATATTCCTAACACTCATAATAACTATGTGAGTTATTAATTTAACTCACTTTACCTCACACTAACATAAATTCCCAACACCCTCCTAGTGTGAACATGGGGTGAAAATACATCACAATCCTTGATGACAACATACAGTAGCTCATCATAAGGTATGAGTAGGGACATACACATCTACTCATGAAAAGTGATAGTGGAACTAGCCTCACTATGCTCAATATACCTTCATCAAAAGATAGGGACAAAAACATCTACCCATGGAACCAAGGATATGGACTAACACATCTACCCAAGGTATTACATCAAGTTTGGATAGGGACAAACACATCTATCCAACATCAAGGTTTGCTGGAAGAATGAAGAAGGTGACCTTCAGGTTTGTTGTCATTGATGCCAACATTGTTTGGTAACTAGCTAAGTAAACTATGTATTGCACTGAGCTAGTATTCTGATCCAAAAATTCTCTTAGTAAAAGATAATTCCATGAGTTTTTGATATGTTGCTTAGGAGTATCAGTTACAACTATGAACGAGCTTTCAACAATTTTGGTTGATTCAACTAAGATATCTAAATGATAGAAGTTCAACTTTCTTTTTGCCGACAGGGTTAAGAACTGCTTGTCTTATGAATGTTAAAGTGTTCCTTATTAGGTATGAACTAACCTAATTTGTGGATGATACGTTTTGTTTTGTGCGCCAAAAATATTTTTGAATTGGGTTGATAAGTCACTTTGAATTCTGTGTGTTCATATTCAATTAGGTTGACCTAATTGATGAATGAAGATATAGTTGTATATGCATATGAAAGCAAGATGAAGAGAAAGGATGGATGTATGCATGGTGTGCGAACAATGATGTGAGTTATGCGGCAAGTGTTATAGTGCGAAGTTATTGATAATTGTTGTAAACCTTTAACAAGAGCAGGATTTTGGTTTTCCAGAGCTTAACTGGAACTAATCTCAACACTTTGAAGGTGTACTTTTTTAGTTCAATTCTTGGCAGTGAGCCATACTTTTTGTATCTTGGCAGCAAATCATTTTGTATTTAGGGTCTGAGCTTTTCAAGGACATTGAGTCCTGGCGGTGAGCCCCGTAATATCTTGTAACCGGTTATAATATATTTTGAGTTAATCCTCACCGTGGTTTTTCCCATTTTGGGTTTTCCACGTAAAAATCTGTGTCAATATTGTTATGAGATGTTATGATTCCTTTCATGCTTTGGTTTATGGTTGCAACTAGATATGTGTTAATAATCGCATGGTTAGCAATTAATTTAGCAGAATATTGATTCACCCCCCTTGCCCCCCCCTCTCAGTATTTGGTGTATTCAACAATTGGTATCAAAGCTTGAGGAAGGTCTCAGAATTTGAAAACATGGCTAACAAAAGCTATCCTATTCCTCTGGAAGAAAACTCTGCATCTGAGGAAATCAATGTTGCCCTTGAAGAATTGGACAAAAATGAAGATGAGAAAGAAAAGTTCTGAAAGGAAACTTGAAAGAATCAAATGAATGCATTAGAAAATTAAGAGAACAAATCAAAAAATTCAAGGAAAGGCGTAGAGAATTCAGTGATCAGTTGAAAAAGGCTAATGAAGACATTATCAAACTAAAGGTATAAGTGGAAGAACATAAAAGAATTGAAGAATGCGAGAAAGCTGAAATTCAGAATAAAATTGATGAATGCACAAAGCTTGAACAAGAAGTAGTAATTCTAAAATTTGATCTAAAAAAAGAAAAATCCCATGAAAAAAATTTCAAAACAAGTTCTACAAGGCTTGATGAGTTGATTGCATTTTAGAAACCTTCTAAGGACAAAGGTGGTGTAGGACTTGAAGGAGGAAAAAGTTCAAAGGCAAACCGAACTCCCAACAAAGTGGACAATCAAAGGAAAACTCAAGGCAATAATAAATAGGTGAAGAACCAAAGGTCCAATACTGAAAGGATTCCTATTCGACAACCTAATGCTCAAAGGTACCAATCTTTTAATGGTTTTTGTTTCTCATGCAATAAATTCAATCATAGGGAAACATAATGTAGAAGTAGAATGAACCAAAATAAAATGAATCAGAATGTTGGATTCTTTACTGGATGATGCTTTGCTTGCAATAAGTTTGGACATAGAGCTACCAAGTGTAGAATCTAGATGATGTTGAATAGATTCAATACTAGTAGAAAGATTCAGTCTTTTCAAGGCTACTGCTATACATGCAATATATTCAAACATAAGGCTAATCAGTGCAGATCAATGATAAATGCTAATCAGTTTGGCCAGAAACAAGTTGTGTGCTACACCTGCAACAAACCGGGACATATCTCAAAATTTTGTAGAAGCAAAATTGGGAAGAAACTTGATTCAAAACAAAAGAACAAACCTATGAACAAAGTGGATCCTACAGAGGTGAGAAAAGAAATGAAAAGGATTTGGAGGAAAATGGAAGAACTTGAGAAAAAGGACGAGTCAAATGCATCTATACCTATATTTGGTGCAGATACCTCTTCTAAAAATAGAACCCAGTAGTGGCTTCAAGGGGAGCAGTTAGAGAGAAATCTAAAAATCCCCCGATATATGAGGTGTCAAACAGTGACACGAGGATAAATGATGTAAGTTGTCATTCTGAAGATGTTGAAGTAGTCTCTGACAAAAAATATATAGATCCAGAGAATTGCATAACCTTTTTGCATTTGTAGTGTACTTTATTAAGTGTATATCAACTTTTAAGGTTGGAATGCATTAAATGTGAATTAGGGAAAATCTCAAAAGTCATAAAGCAAGAAACCAAGTTGAGCTAAAGCACACTCGTACAATTGAGAAGAAGCAGTGCGATCTGAAGAGATTTGAAGGCGATTCAGAGTATTTTGCATCAAAATCCTAATATTTGACAAACCTTGGAAAAGGTATTTTCCGTTATCTAAATCTTGTGGATTCTAAGTTGAAGCAACTTTTTCTTAAGTATATTCAAGTTGTTTGAGGAGAAATGGCCACTCCTATCATTGTGGAAATCTCTGAGAGACCTTGACCCAAATTTAGAAGACATGCTTGGAAAGTTTATGAAGTTGATCTCGTGGGTGCGTTCTCGCACATACCAAGCAATGTGTTACCCACTGAAGACACTAGGACATATATTCACCAGAAGCTAGAGGAATCCAATCACCAAGAGCTTAAGGATCTATGGGATAGTGAATTGACGAGAGACGATCTATTGATAAATACAAAATATGAAAACCTAGTTCAGAAGAAGTTGAATGTTTGGGACTGGTTTCCAAACTTTTCTAGTGAGATGGAGGCAAAATTTGTTAGGATGGTTCTCAGTAGGGTACATAGTAATTTTTTGTGCACAAGTGTACCTGGGGTAATCAACAAGGAAGCAATTTGAGTCGTAACTAGTCTTTGCGATACTGGATCCATTCCAGTTCTAAAGGTTGTGAAGAATGATGTCGTAATGAAGTTGATTGGTGCTACATTTGACGGAAGAGATTTAACTACAAAGCCTCTCTCAAACCCTACCGTTAGGTATGCTGCTATCATGATTGGATAGAAAATTTATTTTACCAATCGAGGGAATTTTGTATCTACTATGGAAATTCACATTGCATTTGAAATGGTAGTAAATGGGAAAGAATTTTATCTATGTGAGTTGCTTAGGTTGCAACTTATCGAGAACTTGAGCATGACTAAGGCAAAGAAGTACCCCTTTAAATTTGGCACTCTAGAAGTTTGTCTACTATTCTATTTCCTAAGGGAGCTACCGGGAAGGAAGGACATAGTATGGGACTGCAATAGGTTGGTTGCACATCAAATTTTTGATCATTTGTGCAGTCTTGGAGATTTCAAGGCACATAACAATGCTTTGGTTGCTTTCTTTGTAGTATTTCAGAATGAGATGCATGAAAGAGATCGGATTCCTAGGGGTCTAATAAAGAAATATGAAAAGGAAATAACCTTTCTTGTGACTAGAGATGAATGTATCATAGAGGCAATTGAACCCAAAATGCAATGGATTGAACCCTTGGGATATGAACTTGATGAACAAATGGTTGAGAGGTACATTGATATTCTGTTGAGTAGTCCTATGGACCCCTCTCTATGTCGACATGGAAAATATGAGGAAAAATCTACTGAGGTGCGCCTAGAAACTACAACATCCAAAAGAAGAAAGAAGGTTGAAGAATTTTTCCAAGGACGGGCTTTCACTAAGGATGATTTACACCAGTTAAAGGAGGCTCTTGATGAGAGAAAGGCTAAATCAGCTGAACTGCCCTCCGATCCAAGGAAATCAGGAAGATCATCTTCCAGTGTTGTACCTACCTCCAGTATTGCCACTTTTAGTATTGTTAATGTTGAGAAGGGAAAGAAGAAAGAATAAAGTTCCCCTGCATCACTTGATATTGTTGCCCCTATCGGTCCCAATACTCGGGCATCTAAAAGAAAGGATATACCTCCTACTGCACCATCTGTTGCTTTAGGAAGAAGAGTGAAACAAAAGACTAACAATAAAGGAAATCTAAGTGATGTCGTTTAGGAAGAAATAGATCTTGGCATGGAAGAAGAGCATAAGATGGAAATAAATAAAATGAGTAGTACCTCCGAAGATGAAGCTAAAACCAGAGTCGATATCTCCACGATTGAGGAGACAGAGGAAGAAGAAAATAATTACATAATCCATGTACATAAGAAGAAGAATGAAGAAGGATCATCTGATCCTATGGAGGACATGCTTGGCTCTCCTCCGATAAGTGATCAACCACCTTTGAATCTAGGAGCCTTAGTAAATAATATGATTGATAATGATCTCATGCCAACTGTTGAGTTGTATGATAAAGTTAATGATGAAGGAAAAGAAACCATCATAAATGCATTTATTCAGTATATATTCATTTGCAATGTAAGTATCGAGACTATACAAAACAAAGTAACTGAAAATGTCTGCAAAGAATTAGTAGACAAAAGGTAAGAGGTTGTAAATGTTGAAGATAAGATGAGAAATGATGCCTTACTTTCTTGTGGTTCCTCTCTTTCTAAGATAGAAACTACCAATCTGCTAAAAGAATGTTCTACTATGTTTAGAGTCAAGCAGAGAGTTAATATGCTAATGGCTATGGAGCAAGAGAGCATAGAAAAGGTAAGACAAGAAACCCAAGACACAATCAGACAATTGACAAGGAGTTATGGGGCAAGAACCAACTCTTCATCCCATACAACTCAAGCACAAATGCATGATGATGCCATATAAGTGTTGGATAATCCAATCTTGGAAAATGTTGATGTGATACATGATGTCTCTGAGACTCCTGCCCCTCAAATTGATACAAAAAGAGATGACTAGAAAAAGGTATAATGATCAACATAGAAATCAAACTGGTGATAAGCAAAAAGAACATCACGAGTTTATCAGAAAGAGGGATGAGGAAGATAAAGATAAAAGTGAAGGAAGCAAAAATAATGGTGACAAGGATGATGAGGATGAAAGAGAAAAAGAGAAAGAAAAATAAGAAAAAGGAAAAGGAAAAGGAAAAGAAGAAAAAGAATCTTGAAAAATAAGAAAAGAAGAAGAAAGAGGAAGACAAGGAAGCTATTTCGGTTGAGAAAAGTAAAGGTGAAAACCCCAAAGTTTTTGAATTGTCAAAGCAAATTGGAGAATCATCTAGAAGCACTCTTAAGGGTCTTCTATCAAGGCAAACAATACTTCAGCCTGTGCTCCCATCCTAGCTAGTTAAGCTTCAATCTCATCTGAGTTATGTGGATCTGACCAGAGTGACAAAATAAAACTAAGTGGTACTTTTCTCAACTTTGTCACATAGGAAGCTATCACATCATATCAGAAAGGAAATGAGTTGATAAATGAAGCCATTAAATCTTTACAGGAGACAACCCCTGGTGTCACAATTGATAATTATTTAACACCAATTGAGAGTTTAAAGCTTGTAGTTGATTCAATCAAGGAATACACATCTAATCTCAAAGTTCAGATTGCAAAATAAGCGGAGTCAAGTCTTCTAGAGAGAAGATTGTTGTTCCCGCAAGATAAGTGTGCAATTACACATGATAGAGATTTGCAAAGATTGAAAGAAGTCAGAGATTGTGATGAAGAAGCTCAATTGCTATTTGTCTACTGCATGAAGTGGCCTGATGCCACTCGAGGTATCAAGGACTTAATGGACTCAATAGAGTCTCAGCTTGTCGATGCCTCTGGTGATTACAAGGTTGCATATGATAGAAGCTATATTGGTTGGGCGTCTATTGCAAATCTTCAAAACAAATTATTCATTCTACAAAGGAAAAAGGAAGATGTGATAAGGCAGTTTGGCCAGCTTGGCAACCTGGTAGTGTCTAGACATGTCTTTGTATCAAGTGTTTTGATAGATGCAGAAAGACTTGAGAAGATGAACATTGTTCCTTCCAATCTGAAAGAAGGAGAAGAATGCCTAGCGAAGCTTGAATCACTACACAAAACTCTTACTAGAGAAAAAGGAGTTTGGGATGATGGAAAGTCGTCTTGGGAAGCAATTCTCAAGGAGTTACAAGGTGCCTCCAGTTCTTAATTGAAAGTGTTTTTACTTTTTCCCGTCCTTTGTCCTTGATGTCAAAGGGGGAGAAGATTTTGTATATATAGGGGTATGTTTTGGGATAATTTCTGTGTAGAGAAGAGCATGTTAGAATTCAGTTCTATGTTTTTGTACATATGAAAGGGGGAGTTGACAATTTTATTTTTGAAGCAATCTTCCTTTTTGACACATGTCATCAATGATAAAGGGGGAGATTGTTGGAAGAATGAAGAAGGTGAACTTCGGGTTTGTTGTTATTGGTGCCAACATTGTTTGGTAACTGGATAAGTAAACTATGTATCTACACTGATCTGGTATTTTGATCCAAATTTTTTTTGAGTAAAAGACAACTCCATGAGTTTTTGATATGTTGCTCAAGAGTATCAGTTACAACTATGAACACGCTTTCAAAAAATTTGGTTGATCCGATTGAGATATCTAAATGACAGAAGTTCGACATTCTTTTGGCCAACAAGATTAAGAATTGCTTCTCTTATTAATGTTGAAAGTTCCTTATTAGGTCTGATCCGACCTAATTTATGGATTATCGATACATTTTGTTTTGTGCGCCAAAAAGATTTTTGAATTGGGTTGACAAGTCACTTTGAATTTTGTGTGTTCATATTCAATTAGGCTGACCTAATTGATGAATGAAGATATAGACATATATGTGTATGAAATCAAGAGGAAGTGAAGGGATGGATGTATGTATGGTGTGTGAATAGTGATGCAAGTTATGCGACAAGTGTTATAGTGTGAAGTTATTAATAATTTTTGTATACATGCAACCAATGCAAGATTTTGGTTTTCCATAGCTTAACTAGAACTGACCTCAACACTTTGAAGGTGTACTTTTTCAGTTCATCTCTTGGCAGTGAGCCATACTTTTTGTATCTTGGTAGTAAGCCATTTTTTATTCAGGTTGTGAGCTTGACAGTAAGCCCTGTAATATCTTGTAACCAGTTATAATATATTGTGAGTTAATCCTCATCGTGGTTTTTCCCATTTTAGGTTTTCCATGTAAAAATATTGGTGTCAATATGTTATGAGATGTTATTATTTCTTTCATGCTTTGGTTTATGGTTGCAACTAGATATGTGTTAATAATTGGATGGTTAGCAATTAATTATGTTAGCAGAATACCGATTCACCCCCCTTTTAGTATTCGGTGTATTCAGCAAGGTTATGAATCTGCTCACAACAATCATGATTGGGGACACACACATCCAATCATAATCACCAACTCATGTGACAGGGGACAAACACTTCTAATCACTTATACCATCTTGTGAATGGGGACAAACACATCCATTCATATACAACCAAGAAATGTGATTGGGGACATACACATCCAGCCACAACATAAAAGCTTGAACACCAAGCCCTCATTGTCGTGTATGCAGACACCACTATAGATCATTGCCACTTTGATCACAAATGATATGAGACAGTTGTCACTGCCACCTAGAAATCGATCTTTGCTTTAGTTGTTTTAGCACAAGCTTTTTTTTCAATTAAACAATTTTGCAACATCGTCGCTAGTGACTCATGAGAGGTTGTTGAATGTCCTCCAACCTTTGATGCCTTCATCCTCCAATAGATTTTCTACTTACATAGAAAATTTAATTTTGAGGCTCAATTTTAGAAGGCCTGCCTACAAGATGGATGTTGCATACAAGCAATATTGCATCCAATTACAAATGAGACAATTTATATATAATAAATTTTTGATACTTTTGATGACTCTAAACCAACAATAAATTATAATAACAATTTTACTTCCAAAAATTTAAATGAATCGACTCAATGCTAAGTGGCTTCAATATAATTAATGTTATAATAAAAAATATTGCTTCGTTCAATGATGGACCCTACAAGTAACCAACTACCCTAAGCAAACTAATACAATGCCCCCAGTTGTAGTGAAAGCAATCACTATCACTAAATCTGAAATAAACCTCCCGTCCAACAATAGTATTGGATATTCCTCTGCCTAGGGGAATAAAAACCTTTGAATTCTTTGTTAAACTGGTGTAGATACACAACACCCACTACCTCCTCACAGTCACTATAAACGTACAGATGAGGAGACCAACTCTATTGGACATGGTCTAGCACCCATGGAATCTAATGGAGACTAGCAGAATAATGACAACATTGGAGGCTCTTTCTTTCATTTTCTTTTTTTTGGGTGGAAAGAGATGTATGAAATGTGATCCACACGTAGTTGCTGCAAATTATAGGAATCAAGGAAAAAGAATTGAAGGTAGCAGATAGAAACAGACTAAACTCTTTACCTCACCATAAATAACAATGATAAATCCACAATGAACAAAATATGTTTCAAGCCTATCTGATTCGATCTATCACACCTTTGTGATATATGATAGCTTCCAAGGTTCTGACACTACATAACGAACAAAATTGAACTTGGTGATTCCTCTGTTGGCTTAGGGAAAACCAGGCTGACTCAAGTTGGATTGCCTAGATATAATTTGGGAAAAGTGATGCTGCCCATGAATTAGCTTTAGGCAAGGACTCTAGATCATAGTTGAATCTGGAAATTGGAAATGAGGATTTTTTAAATGAAAGTGGTTGCTTAAAAGATGAGAGTTGCAGTGGTCCATTTTATCTGTCTAACGCTAATCTTGATCTAGTAAATATAAGTGGAATTGAACCAGTATTAGACATTGTAAACTCAAATCCCTCACACCAAATAAGACCTCATAAAGCATCTGAGAATGAGGGGAAAAAATTGAATTCTTTTTTTTACTTCATTTAATAAGAAATTAGAACTAGGGTAGGGACAAGAAGGCTCCCTCAATTCGATTTTTAAATAAGAACTTTGAATAAAAGGAAGAACCCAAAAACTATCGTTGATGCAAACAAAGTTAAAAAGAAACTAAAAAGAAAAAGACTGAGTAGAAAATTTGGAAGGGACCCATACCCTAAAAGGAAAGGTAAAACAAAAATGATAGAGGAAGATATTCCTAAATGCTTTCAAAGCTTTAGGAACAATAAAGATGGACTTTAAAATATGGAGGTTGATGATGATCAAGTGCTCAAGCTAGAATGCCAAGGGATTGGAATCCCTTGAAAGAAAATATATTATTAGATGGTAATTAAACCTAGAAAAAAACTTAGATGTGGTGCTTCTTCAAGAAGTTAAATCGATCAAATTTACTCTTGAAAACACCCTCAAATACATTTGGAAAGATGCCTCTTATTTCTTTACTAACCATGATAAGGGAAAAGGAGGTACAACCATCGTCCTTACAAACAAATGGGTCATCTTTGTGACTGAATATGGGGTGTATAGCCTATCTATGCCTCTAATTATCACAAAGAAATAATTGAGGTGTGGAAGTGGATGTGTGATTTGCAAAACATCCCTTGGATAGTAGGGGGAATTTAACATGATTGAAAATAAAAATGACAAAACAGGAGGTCCTGAAATGGAGTGGAAAGGCAATGAAATATTCTTCTAGGAAAAGATGAAAAATAACTCAAACTATATGACCCTATGGAGGGGGAGGGGAAACCTTCAAAAATAATTTAGTACACTTGGTGTAATTCCCAAATGGGTAACAAGAGGATCTATTTTGATTTAGATAGATTTTATGCCAACAAAGATTACTTCTCTTTTGACAAGCTAGACAATGAAACTAGAATTAAAGTTTATCCATCTATACTTTTATATTGCCACCCTATTATTGCTAATATTCTATTAACAAGCCAATCTCAAGTAGAAATTAAAAAGATAAGAAATTCTTCCTAAACTCTAGCCTACTTCACGATGAAGATTGTAACAATGTTGTGTTTACCTTAAGAGAAATTAACAGATGCCTATTTAAAGACCTAAACTCGATTGATAAAAGGAACAAGAATATAAGTTCTTCGACTGTGTCATATCAAATGATTGGAAAGAAAAAATCTAAAGAATTCAAAAGGTATGAAAAACCCCTTCAATAAAATTTACTGGGGATAAAACAAAATATATAGGATGACCCCTCCAATGTTGAGGTGAATGAGGAACTTATCAAATACAAGAATGAACTTAGGAGAATACAAACTAGGAAAATTTAGGGGGAAATAATAATTAAATTAAATTGGTTGAATAATGGTGACAAAGGCGCAAGATTATTCTTCAATTTCCTAAAAGGAAAAATAATAAAAGAAGAAATTAATTGCTTATGGGTTGAGAACTCCCTAATCAATGAATCAAGGAAATCCGGTCTCAATTCTTCTCCTTCTACAAAACCTCTCCTCCTTCGAATATTGTGGCTCGGGAGACCTTGAAGCTTAAGAAACCTGTAAAAACTTAACTCCAAAGGAAATTTTGATTGGCATGGCTAAACAAATTAAGGTGGGATTGTCAAAGGAGGAAATCTCGCAAACAATTATAACATTTAGTGATGATAAATCTCCAGGGCTAGATGGTATGCCTATTGAATTCTACAAGAAACATATTAGTTGGATTAGTGAAGATTTATGTTAGGTCTACAAGGACGCAATAGAAAAGTGTTCTCTTGGATTTAATAAATAAAGGAATAATTAGACTAATTCCAAAGGAGGGGGACAATTCGTTAGTTAAAAGCTAGATGTAAATCACTCTCCTAAATGTATCTTATGAAATTCTTGCTAAGGCTTTGGATTTAATATTGAGAAATATACTTCAAGCCTTTATAAGTTGCATCCAAATTGGCTTTATCAAAGGTTGGTATATTTTAGAAAACCTAATAACCAGTTGGGAAGCCATGAATTGGTCAAAAGAATCTAGAAAAAATATTGGAATTATTTTATTAGACTTTGAGAAAGCATATAACAGGATTGAATACCTTTCATTAGAATTGCTTTGGAAGCATTTGGCTTCCCTAAAGAGTTTTTTATTTTGGTTGACACCCTACTATAAGATGCGAATGCCCAGGTTGAAATAAATGGAGTCTTGCCAGAGCCGATTTCGCTTCAAAGGCCGATAAGGCAAGGTTGTCGATTTCCCCTTGCACTTTTTCTAATTACATATAAAGCCATACACTACTTAGTAAGGGATAAGTTGTTTAGCCTAAGTGTAAAGGGACTTTACCTGATGGAAATGAATTGTTTTAGCATTATTCACATCTCTAGAATGCGGATTAGAAATGGACAACTATGCACGGATAAAATACTCTTCAAATTAGGAGGGGAAGCTCCCTCTTCATTGATGATGCTTAAAGAAAGTAAACTAAACTATTTTCCAATCTTTTTGTTCTCAGTTAAGAGCACAAGGTTATAAAAATCTGGCATTGTAGTTGAGGTTTTCTCTTTTCCAGAACTTCAAATACAGCTAGGCCTTCTCTAATGACACTTCTAGCAACTCAAGTAAACTCAGAGCTTGAGAGTTATAAGTAAAAAAGGAATGATTCAACACAAAACTTAGATAAACTCACATCCAACACACACCTTAAGACTCATTGTACTTTTAGATACAATTTGAAATAAATATTATATAAGCAAAACACACAAAACAAAACCTGAGACAGTAGATTAGAGCAAAGTAAGCATAAGATTTCCTTTCTCAAATTTCTAATAATGATTACAATTCTGGGACAACAGGATTGTAGCAATAACAGGCTTACAGTTTTGTGATCAAACTAGAATACACTTGACACAGATTACACATGAATTGATCAATAACTTGAAGAAAAAGGAAGGCATGCAAGCTTTCTCTTACACTAAGTGAACATACATTGAATAACAACTTGTATGCAAAAGTAGGCTCAACAATTTTCTATCACAATAACGGTTAAAGAAAAATGGGTAAGGTTGCCCTTATTTATACACAAGCGAGGAGTAGGGAACCTTAAAATATCCTTGCTTTTACAAAAAAAACTTGCCAAATTGTAAGCTTTATTTCTAAAACTAAAACAAGATAACTATCTAACAACTTGCTAAAATAAAAAAAATATGGAAGGTGCCAACTATTACAACTTGATTCTTTTCTCTCTCAGAAAGAATAGATAAGCAACAAGAATAGCAAGAAAACTCAAAAAAGGCATCGAGTTAACTACTACTTTAAATCTATCTTTGGAGATCTTTTTTTTCCTAAAAAGATAACCCATCCATTGGTATTTTGGGAAAATAACTACACCAAAAAGCTGGTAATTTCCTTTTTGTTAGGAGCATCAATACTATCTAGAGATTTTTTTTGCTTTTCTAGGATTTCCTCGTGTTAAATAATGATTAAATTTCTTTCAGATTTTATCTATCTAAGGCTTTTCTATTTTTAGAATATGATTCTTACAATCACTGTAATTTCTTGTAGATTATAATCAAAATATTGAACTTGATAAATATGAAGTTGATGCCAATTCAATATTGAAAAATATTGATCATGAATTCACAAGTCTGAATTTTCCTTAATGGTATTCGATCTACAAGAGAAGAACATTTATTGATTTCGATGTCACCTATTGTGGATCAGATCTCTATTAAATATATAAGGAAGAGACACATCCCATGAGCGGACATATCTCCACAAAGTGGAGGCATGTCCATTCATGAGATGTCTCATGAATTGTGCCTTTTCATCTTAACTAGACACCCGATCTCTAATCGGGGCTTGTTTCTTAATAAACATAAATGCTTACCAAGTTTGATTTGTATTTATCTTGCACAAATAAATAATATCCAATATGGAAATGATCATCGATAATGATGCTCGATCGAGATCCTATATGAAACATGAAAATATATACAATCAAATATATATGTGTGTATACATATGTCAGTACACACTGACATATATATACACACACATATTATCAAATCGATCATCATTTCTATATCTGACCAAAGCTACCATATTTCAACACTCCCTCTTAGCTAGGGAAGATAAAACTAACCAAGTATACAGTTATATCACCTTACTCGTGATATCAAAAGATATTATTTGCTTCTAAGAGTGTCAAGTCACATGACATTCTTCATAACATATCTTCATTATGGTATGTGCATTGACATCAAGTCTCATGATGTCTACCATAATAAATCATGGCATATCCAAGGATACATTTATCCACCATGATTATCTCATAAGGATCATAATGATCTTCAACTGATATCAAGTCTAATGATATCTATCAAAATGTTCAAGAGATACTATCATGACATATCCAAAGATATCAAGTCACATGATATCCATCATGATAGTGAAACTAATCATTGTAAATTTGTCACCTTACAATGTCAAATAAAAGTGTTCATTATCAAAAATATCGTCACCTTTCAATAATGTACACAGGGGGGGCCCATAAATTCATGGAGTCACACACATGACAAAAGAGTTTACACATTAAATATTTTTTAAATATATTAGTACAAAATAAACAATTTGAGTCTCAATATCAACAATAACTTACATTTCAACCATACCAAGTTTCTTCCTGAAGTGTTTGACTTTAACTCTGGAGAGAGTTTTGGTGAGAATGTTTTTTGTTTGATCGCTTGTACTAATATACTCCAAATGGATCACAATCATTTCTACCATGTATCTCACATAGTGGTAATGGATCTCTATATGCTTTGATCTATCATGGAATATTGGATTCACTGAAAGCTTAATACAACTTTGATTGTCACAGTGGATAATAGTAGGATTCAGGGGCTCACCAAATAATCCCACAAGCAATTTTTGGGGCCATACTGCTTCTCTTGCTCCCATAGAGGCTGCAATATATTCAAATTTTGTTATACTCAATGCCACATAAGATTGCTTCTTGCTACACCAAGATATCATCGCAGACCTCAACCTAAAACAACATCCAGAGGTACTCTTTTGATCATCTTCTTTAGGTTCAGTAGGCTCCCTTTGAATCTTCAAGCACTTGCATCAACCTCCTGACCTCATCATCCAAGATTTCCTGCAACACTTGCTTTAGAGAAATGGTTTCCAACGTACACCTCTGTAGAGATTCAGGGTTGTCCTCTTCAACCTCATCCCAGATCACTCCATTATGAAAAGGTTTACCGAGCTACCGATTTTAAATCCAGGTTGACTAACTTGAACCATTCTGATCTCAATTGTTGAAGAGGTACTTCAAGGATTTAGCATCAACACTGCAACCCTTACTTATTCTCAGCGAATCATAGAACTCCCTCTGAAGGTTAATTCTTCCTCTTTGAAGAGATGTCTTTAGCCATTCATTCAGCCTCATGGCTGCAAGCAATGTCTCCATTCTCTTCTTCTTTTGAAAGTAATCTCTCGGTCCGTCCTAAAGCACATTAAGAAGAGATTCCTTAATAGTTCATATGACTCAACTATTCCGAAGAGAAATACAAATGCTAGAAGCATACAAGATTCACTTATCCAATGTTATATCATGAATTAATGTCTACATAAAAAATTCATGAGCATTATTTAGGTATAAAATATTTATCTCTTTGTTGTCTAATCTTCCTCACAATCCACCAATTGTTCTTTTCTGATCTTTGCACTTAAAGATTTAGATCTGCTGCAATAGAATAATTCAAAGTTGTTTGCAACTTAAGAAAATGTCTTCATGCAGCAGATATGTGGACACAAGACCTCTAGATACGTCCAGAATAGGAGCAGCAAACTTTTGTTTCATAAGATATGAATAGAAGCACCGATATAATTTGTATCGCCAGGAATAGCCCTCAAACAATCCAAGCAGTGATCAAACACTTCAAAATGAAATACTTATGTGTATATTGCAAATGACGTCTTGGTCAATAATCTGCTCGGTTTCACTGTTTAGTTTCTCAATCATGAATTGTAGAGTATGCCATCTAATATCGAAGCATATACGGTTCATAAAGATATGCCTTTTATCGAGCATTCCAGTTCATTTGCTGATACCTCGAATAATATCATTGCTCCTTAATGTGTATATTCGAAATATAGGCACGAGCAACATATGTAGACTATGGGCTTATGAATTTGAGGACATCAACAACTCTTTGTCTATATTCAACTAGTTCTTCAGATATTCTTTCATATTTTTTCACTTTGAATAGGTGTTGTTCTCTCCAAGCAAGAATCTTTCTCTTATTTTATTTTGCAACCACTAAATTATATGTCATCCTCAAATATGAATTGATAATCTCATGCATTGGTTTCACCTCCGCCATACACTACTCAAACCCTTGAATCCCTTGGCGAAGACCATTGGTGTTATACCTCAACTGGTATATCTCTGCAAGTACAAATTTTCTCCTGGTGATGAACTCCTTTATCCAATATCACATGTGCTTCCTATATATGACCAACTGACTTAACTGGTGCTAATAAGCCAGTGAGTCTAGAATTTGTGGAAGTAATAGAGTGGCCAGTGACATGTTGTGAAGTAGATTAGAAACATATTGCCACAGTTAGATTTTCAGCCTTGAGGGCTGCCTTATCCTCTCCATCCTTAAGCACTCTCTCCTTTATATTTTTTGTTGCAACCTCAAAGATATTTACATCGGTGTGTCGAGTGCTCCTACAGAGATTGGCCTTGAAAATCATGAAATCATCACTCTTAGTCTCATAAATATTCTTATCCTATGGAGGCGTAGTGGTCTCAATGATAATTTCACCACCTACATTCTTCTCCATGTGAATTTGCTTCTTAGGCTTCTTCACTTGTGTGTCTCAGTAGATTTTGTCAAGCTCTACAAAGTTCAATTGATACGAGGGATTCCTCCTTTTCCTTCCCAAGATGTTCTCAATCCAAGATGAGGTATCTTTACTAACTCCTCTAGGAGGCTTAGCTTCAGCTTCATCAACCTTTTCAACCTTTGAATCAATATGGATGGAAGAAGACCTTGGTGATGGTGGTGAATCATGAGATAAAGGCACTACTTTTTCTTGTGGTGCTAGCTCTTCTGGAAATTCTAATGTGACTTCCAGCTATTCCTGCTAAATCTGAACAAGACACTCCATCCTTTTCTTTGAACTCTTGCCATCCTGCTAGCCTTCATACCCTTTGGAGGATTTCTCCTAGCCTTCATTCTCGGCTTTGGTTTGGAAGACGAAGGTAGGGATGACTACACTATTGGTGGATTTGCTGGAATAGTTTACCTTTCTTGTCCTCTTATTGCTTAAGAAAATCTTGTTGTTTTCTACAACCCAGCTGGTCCTTTCCTCAATTGAGGTGCTCTCTTTGATGGACCAATTGACTTGTGAAAGTGGTCGCTACTCAATTTGGTCCCTGACATACATAGGAAGTATTAATTCTCCATATTCATCACACAATCCTTCTTCATCCTTTGAAAAGAAATCAACCATTTGTTGGAGGGTAAACTTGTTGTAATTGCACTTGCGCACTTCAAACTCATCCTCACAATTTGCCCAAAAATCTTCAACTACGAGCACATGAGCATGATTCTGACCAAGAAAAAATGCAAAGGTACCATGAGGATTATATGATTGCCTCTCAACAAATGAATTGAGGCCAAAATTTGACAATTCATTGCCCATAACCTTGGCATCAACCGATGATCTACATCTATAGATACCCATCTCAACTGGAAAAACTAAAAGCAACCTTCCTTTGGTTCTGCAAGAACATGTGAACTTCATACACTTGCCTCATAAATTCCATGAACACCACCTCATCTGTAGGATACCTTGGTAGCATGATTGGACTACTTGATAAGTCATACACTCTAATGTACGAGAATATAGGAAATTGGATGAACCAATCAGCCCACTCTACCATTTCTGATTTGGCATCTGTTGAAATCCGTACATGCAACTCATTGTCTAAGTCTCTCACCATGTGCATCAAGAATGCATCATTCACCCACCTGTAATGATGTGTTGATTTTAAAAACTCCAGTTGTGGGTAATGATGATATATATGTTGAACACACAAAGTTTTGATGATGTTCAAACCTCTCAATTTGCCTTGAAAGGCCATTGAATATACAATCTATGAAATCATATGAAACTCATGGATTTTGAAATATTTTGTCATCTGATGGTGGAGACTATCACTAATCAAGGTCAATCAATCATAGAGTTATGTCTTATCAATGATGTGGGAGATGATGTAAAACATCCAAGGCTATAATTTATTGGCCTCTGCTTGACCTATGACACGGTTGAGTAGAGTAATCATGATTGCAAACTCCTCGAATTCACCACGCCCGACGCTCTTTGAAAAAGTGTTGTGTGTCTCTTTCAACTATTTTTGTGAAATTCTCTTCCGATATTTGTCCTTTTGCATTTGCCACACCTTTTCACTCTTAAATGGAGATGACTAAATTTTCTGACCAAGGTGGTATTGAAAAGCATTTTTTGACATTGTCTGACCTGAGGCTTTAAACAATTCACCCATCTTTTCCTTGGATTTATCATGTTGTTGGGTTGTAATGCTTGACACAAGCAATTACAAATTCTAGACTTTGCACCGAGACGTGGATTGAAGCTGCTGAAAGCAAATCCGGAATGACCAAGATGGTTGATTGTAACATTTCCTACGTCTTCCAAAGTATGCAAATCAAACAATGGATTCGCATGATGCAAATTAGTTTCAAATGTTTTGAGATAATCATGATATTGGTTTTGAATTCCATGGGACAGTACTGCATGCTGGAAAACTTGAAGTTTGACTGTAAAATCAACTATGTTCAGAAACTTTTTGCATAATCTGCTGAAAATAGAGTGTTGATTTCTCTTGAAAAAATAGTTTTCTGAAAAAAAGTTGGGACCTGGGTTTTGTAGAGAAATACTTTTTGGAGAAACCCAGTTAATCAGATTTCAAAAAAGCTAGGGGTTTCTTGAAAAAAGTGTGGAAAAAGCATATTCTCGAAAATATAAAATTTTCCAAAGTTGAAGAGGATCAAAAACCAAGCAGACCTAGATCGATGAAAATTGAAAAAGATGACCCCCTTTTTTTTCTTTTGAAAAGTGATGCCCTAGAAATTTGAAGCATGAAAAAGCGAGCCTTTGTGCAACCTAATCCCGAAACTACAAAGAACTTTGAAAAATTATCACATTTTTACCTTCAAATCTTAATGTGAAGAAAATTCTTTGTTTCCTCCTTTGGATGCCAACCTGCAAAAGATGTGAATAATGGATGCAAAATCCTTCTTAAATAGATGTTGAGGATGAAAAAGTTCTTTATTCACAAGCTTTAAATCTTTGAAGCCAATCCAAAAGCAGGTATGTCGAATGTGGACACTGTTTAGAATGATGAATGACAAAAATTGGAAATTTTCTAAGGCGTTGTTTCTTGGGTGCCCTTCCTCTTCAAAGTTAGAATATTTTTCAAGTTTTTCAACTTTGCTGGTTTTTTTACCGTAGTTTGATCTTTGTTTTCAGATGTTTGATAGATTCGGTGAACTAGCTGACAGATTTGTCGAATAGCCTAAAGAATTCTGAGAAATATCTCATGGAGGTTGTGATTCCTAAAAAGTGATTTTGAGGCCTTAAAATCTTGGGCGCCCCTAGCCAGCTAGGGTGCCCAAGCATCCCAAAGTTAGCCATTTTTTATGTTCATTTTTTAATGTTTTCTTATCTTCAAGTGAATTTTCTATTGAATTTTCATTTTCAACCATTCAAGATGTTTGATGAACGAGATGCTGGATTCGTTAGATAGCTTGATGAAATTTGAGATGATCTTCTTTGACATTAGCCCTGAAAACTGCATCTAATGACCTAAATTCTTAGGCGCCCCTAGCTACCTAGGGCGCCCAACCTTGCCAAACTTAACCATTTTCATGATTTTCATTTCTTTTCTTCATTTTCTCTATCCGTTCGATCTACAACCACTGGCGTTTGACAAGTTCTTTGAGCTAGTTGACGCATACGTTGCAAAGTTGGACTGAATCCAAAATAAATCTTTTGGAGGTTGCAACTTCTAAAACACATTTTGAGCCTTCGAAATCTTGGGCACTCCTGGCTAGCTGGGGTACCCAACTCCTCCAAAGCTAGTCATTTTTCTGTGAATTTCATCCTTCAAATTTCATCATTTTTGTTCCTCATGATCAGTTCTTCGTTCAATCCGAAATTGCTTGCAACTAGTGAATCGAATGATCTGGCTGAGATATCCACTTGAAATCTTGAAGAATGTAAGGAGAATGATGATTTTTGCAAACCCTAAAAGTAAAACTAGGCCTCTCAAAACCCTAGGCACCCCTAGCTAGTTGGGGTGCCCATGGATCCCAAAGTTAGTTTATTTTGAAGGTTTTTCATGATTCCCATTTTGCTTCTCTGATAAAACCTCTCTATTTGATCCATAATTCAAGTTGACTAATTGATCTGATGACCCAGTTGATAGATTCACTATGAAGCCAAAAGAATTCTGAGAGAGACATCTTGGATGTACAGACCCTAACTCTAGCATATGAGCCCTTAAAATGATAGGCGCCCCTGGCTAGTTGGGGCGCCTTTACTGTCTAGAGTTAGTTTTTATTTTCACTTTTTCAATTCTCTTTGCTCTTCGTGTTCACCTCTTCACGCTCAATAGTTGACTTCATCATTGACCGTGATTCAATTATCGAGTACTAAAAATATGCTAAGTCAAAGAATCCCAGGTGCCTAGGTTGGACAAGGGTTCCTGAACTCTCCAGATAGTTTGTTTTTGCAACTTTCAAGATTTTTCAGATTCCCCTCCTTCACTCTTTGTTCCTCAAGCATCTTCCACCATTTCTTGATATGTGCATTGTTTGAGACCTTGTAGTTGAGCATCCTCCATTGATGACCTTGGAGCTCCCGATTTAGCTTCTAAAAAAATAGAATAGACCCATCAAAGAAAAAATGATCTTCTGATGAGGGTGATCCCACAATACCGGTTTACAATTTTTGGCCAAACTGGACAGTGAATTGATTTTTTCTAACTAAATTTTCACTTTCAGACACCTATATCGGCTAAACCGTGAGGAATTTGACGATGATGCAAAGTAGTGATCTGTGAAATTTTGTTTGTAGATTCTAAATATATTTTTTTCATTTTTTTTGGAATCAGATTGCATTTCTTTTTCCATCTCCTTCGAAAACTAGTTTTTTTCAGTAAACACCATTTTTAAGGAGTGATGCTCACTGGATAACACATAATGTTTTTTCCATGAAGGATAAAATTCTATTTTTTTCGAATTTATATTTGTAACTACGATATCTAGTGCTTCCAATTGGTTTCATAGTGTTTTATTGAATATTTTTTCCTTAATCAAGTTTCAAAGTCAAACCAATTACAATTCAGACATAGGCGGACCGTATAACACATAACTTTTTTGTATGTATCAAAATTCAATTTATTTTTTGTTGGATCAATGACTCCAATATCTGGTGCACTCATATTTTTCAAAAAAAAAAGTTGATAATTTTTTATTTTTCCACATGTGCAAAACAAAGAGCTTGTTTTTTCAGTGAAAAACTACATTCACAAGAAATGAAAAATAGATATAATAATTAAATTAAATTTATTTAAAATTATACTTTTTGGGAAGCTTATAATAAAGACTACATACTTATAAAAAATAAATTTTAAATGAATTCATTTGATCCCCCAAAAGGTAAATCAAATGTGGTTTTTTATCAACATTTTGATAGGTGTAAAGGAGACTTCGTTATAGGTATGGTTTAAAACTAGCGGGGTTCTATCCAAGGGAGTTTGATCTAAGGTGGTTTGATCAAACCCTCTTCAATTGGACTCCTTAAAATGGAACTTTTAAAGGCTTAAATCATTATATTTTCTAAAAATATGTGATTTCAGCAAAAAATCAAAATCTCCCAGAAATTGTAAACCAACATTGTGGGATCACCCACGATTCCGACTGGACCAGCTTGATGAGGAAGTATTTTCAACCAATCAAATTAGTTTGAGCCCTAGAAGTGGAAATTATATTTTTTAATTTTTTTCTATTTTTTAGAAAATTTTGTTAGCATCCATTTGAGAAGAAACCCATAAAACCTAGAAAAGTCTACTTTTAGAAAATTTCCTAAATAGTAGGGCCGAAAAACTAAAATTTGGGTTTTGTAGATAAGGTTGCTCTGAAGAGACCTAGATCGTTAGATTTTGAAAATTTTGAGTTTTTGGCCTTTTTTGACAATTTTTACAAGACATTTACCTCATTTTACAAAATGCCTTAATGAAGCAAAAATTTTAATTTTGGGTACAATATTCGGCTATGTTTGGGGACTATGTCAGATACTTATGGCATAGGAGAAATGGGAATCTTTAGAGATTTAAGCTTAGGCAAGTGCCTTATCAGTTGGGCATCAGAGTCAAGAACATTTCCTAATCACCTATCACAAGACTTTTTTCCCTAAATCAACTAGGACCGGATTGCCTAAAATCACCTATAAGTTGGAACTCCCCTAAAATCACCTAAAACAAGATGCCTAATCACCTAAAATACGAAAAAAATATCACGGAAAGGGGGAAAACAACATAACGAACACATTATGGAAAGGGGAAACACATCACGGAAAATAGAAAGGAAAATTATTTACAGAAATAAAATTTACTCCACCCCGAAGGGATGAAGTACTTCAGATATTGCCCATTGTATGGTAGTAGGAGGAGCCATTCATCTAAGTGTGAGAGAATATAAGTATTCTCTCCTACAAGCTCGTGGATCTTGAATGGCCCCAACCACAAGGATTCAAATTTTTCGTGCATTCCCTTGGGCTCATGTCTCTTGTCCCATAACAAGACTTAATCTCCAACTTCGAAATCTTGTTGACGAGATTTCTTATCAAAAGTCTTTTTCACTCTCTCTTGGTGCCGAGTGATTTTGTCAACAACCTCCACCCTTTATTCTTGTAGCTTTTTCAGGTACATGATATGCTTCTCAATTGGATAGATGAACTCCCCATCTTCTACTGTGGATGGCAGCTGCAAAGTAGACAACTCCAGAGTGATAGGAAACATAACCTCCATACCATACATAATAAAGAAGGGTGAAGTACCAATGGCTCTCTTGGGAGCAATTTTGCTAGCCCAAAGAGCGTCTTAGAGTTTCTTATGCCAAGTTCGTTGATTGGAATCAACTAACTTGTGTATGATTATAACTATATTCTTCTTTGATGATTCGGCTTGTCCATTACCTTGAGGATAATAATCTGATGAATGTGAAAAAGTGATGTTGTGATCAAAACAAAACTCCAGTAGCTCCTTAGATGAGAAACATGTTGCATTATCAGTCACAATTTATCGTGGCACCCTGAAGCACGAAATAATATTCTCCTTCAAAAAGTCACACATGATTTCAGAGGTAGCTCGCTTGGTTGGAATGGCCTCAACCCATTTTATGAAATAGTTTGTGGCTATAAGGACATATATATGCCCCTTATTGAAATGTGGGTTGATAGGTCCTACAAAATCCAAACCCCATTGTTGAAATGGAGCATCTATGATAATTGGCTTGAGTGGAATGGCTACCAACTTAAGCTTGCCAACAAACTACTTGCACATGTGACATTTGTGCACCCATTCATACACATTATGAAACATAGTTGGCCAGAAAAACTATGCTCACAAAATTTTGAATGTTGTAGCCTTCGATGAAAAATGACCATCGCATGCTTCACTATGAAATGCTTCCAAAAACTGTCATTGTTGGTCCTTGCTAGCACATAACAAAAATGTTCCATCCAACCCTTTCTTGTATAAAACATCATTCCAAAGCAAAAAGTTTTGTGTTTTCAATTTTAGTGTTCTCTTCTAATGTTTGTCCATGTGGGTTGGACCTTCACTATAAATTATGTAGTACAATATGTTAGCATACCATTTGTCTACAGAATCAAGTAGGACCATATGAAGATCCTCTTTAACTTTAGGTTTAGGTTCAAGTTCACCCTTGGCCTGATGCTTCTTATCACCGTCCTTTTCTATCAACTGACAAAGACCTCTATCGCAAAAAAAAATAGTCAGTTTGATCTCCAAGTCATACTCTTGCACTCTTGCGACCCAATTTCATCTCTTTGTGCCCATCTCCTATTGAGTTAACACACTTTTAACCACTGGATCAGTGACATACATAGTTGTGTAGGAATTCAAGATATAAAATCTGAACTTCTTCAGGGCTTTGACTACTGCGTATGTGTTCTTCTCAATCTGAGAGTATCATAACTCACTGTCCCTGAAACTGCTACTCATAAAAGCAATTGGATACTCATTTTCTTCATTTAACTTATGTGTTAGTATGGCAGACATAGTTTGTTTTGATGGATAACAATAAAGGATAAAATCCTTATCAAAGTTGGGGCAGACCAACACCAATGCTCGATTGATAGCTTCCTTTATTGCGACAAATGCCTTATTGCCTCCTTTTGTCCACTTAAAAATGAACTTCTTCACCATAGTAGTTGTATCTTTTGTTAGTTCTTATAATTCTAGCACAAACCTTCAAAAGAAATTCACCTCACCAAAGAAAGAGTGTACTCCAATTCTGCTTGTTGGAAGAGACAAGCTTCTGATAGACTCAACCCGAATAGGGTCAATTCAAGTTCCTTCTTTGGAGACGATGTGGCCAAGCAACTTTCCCTCTATCACCACAAAGATGGAATTCTTAGGATTCAATGAAATTTTGCAGTATGTCCATCTCTCGAACACTTTCCCTTACTATGAAAAATGATCTCCCCGTATCTTAGAGAAAACAGTGAGGTCGTCAAGATAGACAACAATTACTTTGTTCCTCAAATCCCAAAATGCCAAATCCATGGCCCTCTAAAATGTAGCACTGGTATTTATGAGGAAAAAGGGCATCTTTTTGTAGGTGAACGTACCCCATGGGGTAGTGAATGTTGTCTTATACTGATCTTCTTTAGCCACTACAATTTGATCGTATTCAGAGGAACCATCTAGTAAAGACAACATCTTTGAACCAATAACCGTCTACAAGGTATGCTCCATGATTGGAAAAGGATAATTATCCTTGAGAGATGATTGATTTAAGTTCCTGAAATCCACACAAATTCTACTTTCTCCATTTTTCTTATGTATAGGAACTATGTTTGACACCTAGGTGGAATGATGAATTGGAAAAATGATTTTGGCATCCACCATTTTTTGAATTTTTGCATAGATGGTATCTTGAATTCATGGATTATAGTTGTAATTAGGGTTTAGGCAGATTGGAGCAATAAACATTAAAAATTATATGCAGATTAAATAACCTAGAAATAACAATGAAGAATAATACAAAAGATATCAACACATAATTTAACGTGGTTCACCCAATATGGGCTACATCCACATAAACTCAGCCATCCAATGATTTTATTAACCAATACAAAATATATTACAATCTCGCGAATACCATGCCGCACCATACATCCCAACCTCTTATATCAAGATTATTGGAACCTTCTATAATTAGGGTTTTACAAGGTTCTTTTCATTTGGCATGTTAACAGTAAAACCTTGACATGTAAATGGGAAAAAAAATTAGCGTGTCAGCAAGAAAAAACCTTGACGTGTTAGTGGGAAAACCTTGATACATTATGAGTGTATAGTATTTGCATGATCACTCACCACATACCAACTATCTTCCACTTGGATATTGATCAAGCTCCACACCAAAGAATCTCCCACTTAGAGACTAATCCTGGATGACACAGTTGCACTTGTAGCTCCTAATGGATTACAGGTTTGGTTGGTTTCTTATGTCCACCATTATCATTCATGGAGGCCAACGAAAACTAATGAGGAAATCAATTTATCCCGTATAACTGCCTTTGCCAACACATTTACAAGATTCTCACTTGTGTGAATTTTCTCTAGATTCAGTTGTCCATCCTCCAAAACTTATCAGATGAAGTAGTATCTAAGTTGTATATGCTTAGTTTTTTAATGTAGAGTTGAGTTCTTAGCAAGATAAAATTCACTCTAGCTATTAGTTTACAAAGGGCTATCTTCTTGTTGTTGTCCCAATTCCTCTAGAAAATGTTGTAACCAAATCATCGCCTTGCTAGCTTTCATAGCAACAACATACTCAACTTTAGTGGTTGAAAGCGCAACAACCTTTTGCAGCCTTTTGCAGTATCTCCCACAGTAAAATAATACCATGTAGTACTCCTCCTGCTATCTATATCACCCACCAGATCAGAGTCAACATATTCATTTAGAGAAAAAAATGTTCCTCCAAAACATAGTTTCTTTGAAGTAGCACCTCTTAAATATCGGAGAATCCATTTTATTGAATTCCAATGTTCCATTCCTAGATAGTTCATATACCTTTTCACAACTCCCATTGCATGTGCAATATCTGGCCTTGTGCATACTAATGCATACATCAAGCTTCCAACTGTTGATGCATATGGTATCTTAGATATTTTGTCTTCCTCTTGTGTCTTTGGACACATCTCCTTAGTCAATTTCAAATGACTAGGAAAAGGTGTACTAACTGCTTTTGCATTCTGTATGTTAAACCTTTTCAACACCTTCTCTACATACTCACTTTGAGACAAAAATATTTTTTGTTTGTCATGTCTCGTGTGATCCTCATACCAAGGATTTGTTTTGTTGCACCCAAATCCTTCATAGCAAATGAATTTTTTAATTTCTACTGCAAGGTATGCTCCATGATTGGAAAAGGATAATTATCCTGGAGAGATGATTGATTTAAGTTTCTGAAATCCACACAAATTCTGATTTCTCCATTTTTCTTATGTACAGGAACTATGTTTGACACCTAGGTGGAATGATGAATTTGAAAAATGATTTTGGTATCCACCATTTTTTGAATTTTCGCATAGATGGTATCTTTAATTCACATATTATAGTTGTAATTAGGGTTTAGGCATATTGGAGCAATAAACATTAAAAATTATATGCAGATTAAATAAACTAGAAATAACAATGAAGAATAATACAAAAAAAATCAACACATAATTTAACGTGGTTCACCCAATATGGGCTACATCCACAGAAACTCAGTCATCCAATGATTTTATTATCTAGTACAAAATATATTACAATCTCTCGAATACCATGCCGCAACATACATCCCAACCTCTTATATCAATCTTTTTGGAACCTTCTATAATTAGGGTTTTACAAGGTCTTTTTTATTTGGCATGTTAATAGTAAAACCTTGACATGTCAATAGGAAGAAAAACCTTGACGTGTCAATAGGAAAAAACCTTGACGTGTTAGTGGGAAAACCTTGATACGTTACAAGTGTACAATATTTGCATGATCACTCACCACATACCAACTATCTCCCACTTGGAGACTGGTCAAGCTCCACACCAAACAATCTCCCACTTAGAGACAGATCCTAGATGACACCGCTGCACTTGTATCTCTTAATGGATTATAGGTCTGGTTGGTTTCTTATGTCCACCATTATCATTCATGAAGGCCAACATAAATTGATGAGGAAATCAATTTCTTTCGTATAACTGCCTTTGTCAACATATTTGCAAGATTCTCAATTGTGTGAATTTTATCTAGATTCAATTATCCATCCTCCAAAACTAATCAGGTGAAGTGGCATCTAAGTTGTATGTGCTTAGTTTTTGAATGTAGAGTTGAGTTCTTAGCAAGATAAAAGGCACTTTGGCCTATCTTATTTTCGTTGTCCCAATTCTTCTAGAAAATGTTGTAACCAAATCATCTCCTTGCTAGCTTTTGTAGCAGCAACATACTCAGCTTTAGTGGTTGAAAGTGCAACAACCTTTTATAGCCTTTTGTAGTATCTCCTACAGTAAAAACATACCATGTAGCACTCCTCCTGCTATCTATATCACTCACCAGATCAAAGTCAACATATACATTTAGAGCAAAATTTGTTCCTCAAAAACATAGTTTCTTTGAAGTAGTACCTCTTAAATATCGGAGAATCCATTTTATTGCATTCCAATGTTCCATTCTTGGATTGCTCATATACATGTTCAAAACTCCCATTTTGTAGTGCCTCTCATGATACTAATCTATTTCGATACTGTTATGTTTGTTTCATACTCGTGATTACGTTGGTGATTGTTTCACTTATTTGACTTATGTGTTTTGCTTGGATGCACATGATACTGTTTTACGATGTTGATGATATAATGATGCTTGGTGTTTGTCTCCACTTGATTTTACAATATTGTGTGGTTATGTAAATGGTTTAATACTCGTTTCATGATATTTTTGATGAATGTGCTATTGCTTGAGGTTCGGGTGAGAGGGACGATGTTGCATCGCTCATTTGTGAGCGCCCTGCCACACTGCAATTCTCTCTCACGGTGTGTATGGCATCAAACATATATATATATATATATATATATATATTGCTTCGACACTTGTGTTTTTATGCAAGGTTGCAGGTACCCAAGCCTCGATTCCACCTACACTGGCAGGACAGGGCGAGCCTCATAAATACCCAATGGATATGGCATGGTTTAAGGATTTGACAAGAAAGTGTCCTCGTCCGTGTTTGTCGTCCTGTCAATGTTTGATGATGCCATCCGTCAGTATTTCATCCTGTATGGTATAGTATTGTTTTATGTTGATTGTTTCTATTCGTAAATCTTGATGCGCCTATTGTTTTATTTGGATGCGTATCATTATTGATAATTGGATAATTACTGTGTTTTTTTTTTTTGGTATCTGGCATAGTCATTGTTTATGTTCATTTAGGCCTTGTTTTGAGCTTCGTAGCTCATTTTTATAATATGGGTTTAATTATGGTAATAAATTAAATTAGTAATTTATTAAGGGAATCTTAATAATTAACATATTAAATTAATGTACGGATTATAATCATACTGAAATACAAATAAAACATAAATTTGCATTTATAAATTATGGTTATTTTAATTTAAATAAAGTGGACTAATAATCCACAAAGTTTATAGTTTAAATTTAAATTATTTGATAGAGGGATGTAATAAAATATTACCCCCTAAAGTAAAGTTTTTTTTTTTAAATAAAAAAAATAAATTATAAACAACAATTATGGGTATACAGGTATACATAAATATTTTAAAAGTTTACCCACCCAGATTTGATTAAGCATGATACCATGAAAATAAAGAATAAACATCGAAATTATTTCCTTGCAGTCAAGATTAGTGGGGGTAGATTTCTTAATTTACTAAATTCCTCCAAGTGTCAAGCAGGGTAATTATAAGGTGTCGGGTGGTGATAGATTACTAAGCTTGCTAGAAAAGAGGATGGTTAACCAGCCTCAACCCTTGAACATAACAAGAAGTTTAAAGGTTTAAATAATCCTTGATTTCTACTGGTAATCTATCACAATTGCTGCACTTGAAATTAAAATATTTAAGTAGGTTTTAAGTATGCGCTTCATTAATTCAGAGATTTGAGACCATCCTTACAAAATCCATTTTGTGCATATCCTTTTTCTGAAGTTAATTTTTATTGATTTCTATGTATATGAATTAGGTAAAGATGTTCATGTATTCTCCACTTATCACCAAGCGCTTGCATTGAAAATTGCAATTTATAATAATAATTACATATTTGCAATTTATAATAATAATTACATACTGAACCAGGTAGCTATTATATGCTAATTTCTCTCATCACTATTCTATATCAGTTAATTTCTCATAAGTAAAAATTCAAGATGCAATGAAAGTTTTAATTACTGTGTATAGATTTTTCTCTTAAGTTTCAATTTCAAGTATATCTAAAGTTGAAGTTTATGTACCAATTCTTTTAATACTAGATTTGTGATTTTCAATAAATCGTTAGTTAGATTTTAATTAAATTTAGTTAGTTTATAAAGATATAAGTACATTTTAATTAAATCCATTATTTTTGAAGTGATAAATGTATAGGATGTATTTCTGTGTATTGTTTTTCTGAAATGATAAATAAATTAAATTATCATTTAATCTAAATCAGGTACATTAAAACTAAATTTATTTTAGTTACATTTTAAATTTTATCTATATTCAGATAAATCCAAATCAGATTTAGTTTTTTGATATATCTAAATTAGAAATTGTTCTCAAGTACATTTAAAATTTGGAATAATTGCAAGTTAAATTTATTTAAAAATTCATTGGATTTATGATTTGCAAACAAGTTGTTATGTTAGATCTTCATTGAATTTATTTATAATAGTCAAGGCATACATTACGTTTTTAATTAAACCTATTATTTGGGAATAAACAAACATGTTACATTTGAATTGAATTTACTATAGGTTATATTTTAAATCTGATCTATTTAAAAATATCATGATGGAAATGCTCTAATTATAGTGGATTATTTAATTATTCATTACATTATCTTTAATAAGATTGGAATTATGATCACGTTAAATGAATGGGTATCTATAGTCGTCTTGATCATGTTTAGATAATTATTTTGTTTATATCCCGAGTGCTCATTGGAATTGTTTTCTTATATATATTAGTGGATTCCATGTTGTCCATATTTTCCACTTGCCTTATTTCGCTTTGAGGTAATCTGTAGGAAAATACATGTTCTAGATATGTTGGGAACCCATAAATGTTAAGTCACTTTATTTTGATAGTCATGGGTGGTAAGTTGTTAGGCTTCCAAAGGCAATGGGAAACCTGATTGTGTTGAATTTTTCCCATGATTAAACCTTTGTGTTCCATTGAACGTATTTCTAATTTATGTTCTCATGGGTGTACTTTGTTTTATGATTTGTTTTGCCTTAGTTTGACCATGAGCGAGATGGTTCATGCCTCGCACACGTGCTCGTGTTGTGACTTCTATGTTTGGTGCACCCCTTGTTGTTGTGAGTTTTGTTTAGAAACTATTGGGGAGGGTGGCTCTTCATGGGGGCCAGCGCACAAAAGGGGCTGTCAGGATAACCCATGAAAGAGTTGGTTAAACAAGTGAAAACCTAATAAAATAAACTAGTGGGTTTGGGTAGTAACACATTAATTAAGATAGTAAGATACCTCATCCATGCCGTTAGTGCTTTCACAGACTAAGGGTGGGCTGAGAAGGTCGTGGTTGGCAAGATCGCTACCTCGTCCTCATGAGAGACTAGTGGTTCCACACGTGTCACCCTATGGGGTTGGCACCTAATGAGAGGCAGTCAGGATAACCATAGATGGGGGCCGACGCCTATTGTGAGGTAGTCAGGATAGCCCATGATATGACCATGTGATGACACTCTCCCATAGTATTCCTTGTTTTCCTTCGTATGCCTCTAGAAGCAGTCACCTTGTATGTGGTCATTGAGATTATGTTATGTTATGTTTTTGGTTGACCTTGTGATTTGGTCTTGTGATCGTTCTGCTTGTATGTCTTGGACGTGGGTCCTTTCTTGTCATCTCCTAGCACGGGGAGTGGACCTTTGGGTCCACGCGGTCGGGTGGAACGTGCTATGCACCCCATTGGGTTCCCAAGTTGTGTTTGTGATGCAGAAGTGGATGTGTAAGGAAACTCAGGTGCGGAAACAGCTTCCTACACTAGTCTCTTAAGGAAAGTATGGTGCAAATTCGTTTTAAACCCTTACAATTTCAGATTCGTTAATCTACTTAACAAAGATATTGCAGCAATATACCATACATACAAAAAATGAAGAACGACACAATGATTTACCCTGGGGAAAACCTTTCGGTAAAAAACCCCAGCACTCCAAAACCTGCACAATGTATTATCTTCAACACAACGGTTACAACACACTTGCAATGCAAGTTCTTTCAGGAGATTTCCAACCCTTGAAGACAAAATGCGGCAGCATGAAAAAACGTTCCAACAATACACTCACATCACAAATCTTTGCAACCCTAAAAAATGCTTATATCATGCGCTTCCCTTTTAGGGCAACTTCCGAAGATAACTGTATTAGGGTTTTACCATTCTCCGAGAAAATAGGAACTCGAAAATTTTTTTTCGGGGCGATGCCCCGAACCCCACTATCGTGGAAGAGTGTACAGTACTCAACTTTATCAGTTGCCACATGTCTTCACCTGTCATTGAATCTTCCAGACATAGCTCTTACGTGTCATAGGAATCCGTCATAACCGTTTCAGCCATGATCTCCTTACACACAATTCAAGATGCCGACACATTAAGTGGAGTGACACATCAACATGCAAACTAGACATGTACACTCACACTTAATTACATTATTTGCAAGAAATACATTTTACAAAACAAATAATAAGAATAGGAATTATCCAAGGTTGAGACACCTTATTCCTAACAGGATGTAGTCTCCAGAGCTTCACTTGGTTGAAGACTACCCCAAAATCTTGTACCTTATTCTCCATTATGTATCATTCTTGTACTCCTTTCACTCTTCCTGTTGTTATAAGGGAAGCATCATGTAATGTTCGGTTGAATCCATGATATGTTGTATCTGTGGATATATGCTCCACAATGGTATTATTAAACTAAGAGTTGAATTGTAATAATATGATGTATCCTTACTTCCTAATGTTCATGGTTGGTTCCATGTACCATTATTTTTATCTTGTGATTGTGTGTATCTGTTGTTATCTTCTTGGCATTATCTTTAACGATGTTTGTATGGGATTTACATTTAGTAATGCCACCACGTGTACCCCAGAGGATGTAGATGTTTCTGTAAATGCATAATGGCTTTTCATGTAATGTATATACATATTCATCTTATGAATATTTCTCTTTAAAAAAAAAATAAAAATTATGGTGTTTGTTGTCCTTTGGGGTTCACACGGTGGGGCGTTACACATTTCATGTGCAATATATGGCCTTGTACATACCATTGCATACATCAAGCTTCCAATTGCTGATGCATATGGTATCTTAGACATTTTGTCTTCCTCCTCTTGTGTCTTTAGACACATCTCCTTAGTCAATTTAAAATGATTAAGAAAAGGTGTACTAACTGTTTTTGCATTCTACATGTTAAACCTTTTCAACACCTTTTTCTACATACTCACTTTGAGACAAAAATATTTTTTTGTTTGTCATGTCCCGTGTGATCCTCATACCAAGGATTTGTTTTGTTGCACCCAAATCCTTCATAACAAATGAATTTTCTAATTTCTACTTAAGCTCATTAATATGTTGCATGTTAGACCTGATAACAAGCATGTCATCAACATAAAAGCAACAGGATAATATAGTTCCCATTACCCAATTTCTTAAAATAAACACAACAATCAGAATGACATTTTTTGTAACCTTGTTTAGTCATAAAACTATCAAATTTCAAATACCATTTATGAGGTTCTTGCTTCAAGCCATACAAACTCTTCTTTAACCTGCACACAAATTCCTCCTTACCCTTGACCTCATATCCCCGTGGTTGTTGCATGTATATTTCCTCTTCCAAATCTCCACATAGAGAAATGTTGTTTTCACATCTAGTTTTTCAAGATGCAAGTCTTTCGTAGCCACAAAACTTAGAATAGTTCTAATAGAAGTCATCTTTACAACCGGAGAAAATATTTCATCAAAATCTATACCTTTTTCTATGCAAAACCTTTTACCACGAGTTTGGCCTTATATCTTTTCTTGCCTCCATCTTATTCTTTCAACCTATAAACCCATTTATTTGGAAATTCTCTTTTACCTATAGGCAATTGGACTAAGTCCCAAGTCTGATTCTACAACAAGGAATCCATTTCCTCTTTCATGCCTAGCTCCCACTAATTCTTGCTATCTACTTGCATTGCTTCTTCATAACCTTCAAGTTCACCATAATCAATTAATAATATAGAATATAACGATGGAGAAAATATTTCTAGAGGTTTATTTATCCTTGTAGAATATCTAACACTTGCAGGAGTCTATGGGATAACTTGTTGTTGTTGAGCATCAAGTACCACTAGCATTTTATTTTATGGAATCTCATCTAGTACCACATATTCCTTTTTGGCATGTTCATGCTTCTTTTTCTGCAGTTGATCCTTATACATAACCTTCTCATTGAATATATAATCTTTGCTCCTAATGATTCTATGATTTTAATGATCCCATAATTGATAACCAAATTCATCCACTCCATATCCAATGAAGGTACATTTTTTAGACTTAGCCTCAAGCTTGGTTCTATTTTCAACAATGGACAAAAGCTTCACAACCAAAGGTTTTAAGAAATGAATAGTTTACCTTTTTACCTATCCATGCCTCCTTTGGAATGCCACCATCCAAAGGATTTGATGGTCCCCTATTTACTAAATAAACAATGGTATGTACAAAATATTCCCAAAACTATAAGGGCAGTCCAACATGCAATCTCATGCTCCTTCCACACTCCATAATGATCCTATTCATCCTCTCAGACACACCATTTTCTTATGGGGTTCCAAGAACCATTTTTTGCCTACAAATTTCATTGTATGAATAGTAATTCTCAAATTCTCTATTGCAATACTTGCCTCCATTATTAGATATGAGACACTTCAACTTTTTTCCTCTCTCATTCTCAACCAAATCTTTCCACTTTTTAAAAGTTTAAAATACTTCTGATATCTTTAAAGAAATACAACCATTTTTTCCTAGTTGCATCATCGATAAAAGTAACATAATAACAAGAGCCACCAAGACAAGATACCTAAGTTGGTCCCCATACATCTGAATGCACAGGCTCCAATTTCTCACTCTTCTTCTCTTTCCCAACTTTGAGAAATCACTCTTTTCTATTTTTCATAAACATAATTTTTGTAGAACTACAAATCAATATGATTCAGACCTAGTAGAATTTTTTTGGAGTGAATGATATTCATCCCTTTCTCACTAATGTGCCCAAGTCTATGGTGCCACAATTCTAATTTTGTCCCTGTAGCAAGAGCTCTAACTGTCTCAGTAGCAATTGTTTCTATAGCAGCTAAGGTAGAGTAAGTATTACTAGTACACAAATACAATGTGCCTACCTTTTCACCTTTAGTGACCCTAAACCCTAAACTTGATCACTGCTAAAACTACCATAAACAAGATTGTGGAACTTTGCTTGTATCTCATCGAGATCAATGAAATCACCATCATCACGACGATACCGACAAGGGATCTGTGAAATAAATTTTCTCATGAATTTGAGTATATCAAAAAATTTGTCTATTTTCAGCTAGTTCTTCAGATATTCTTTCATAAGTTTTCACTTTGAAGAGGTGGTGTTCTCTCCAAGCAAGAATCTTTCTCTTATGTTCTTTTGCAACCACTGAATCATATGTCATTCTCAAATATGAAATGATAACCTCATGCATTAGTTTCGCCTCCACCATACACTGCTCAAACCCCTAAATCCCCTTGCGAAGATCATTGGTGTTATACCTCAACTGGTATATCTTTGCAAGTATAAATTTTCCCCTGGTGATGAACTCCTCTATCCAACATTGCATATGCTTCCCATATATGACCAATTGACTTAATTGGTGTTGATCAGCTAGTGACTCTAGAATATGTCGAAAGAATAGATTGGCTTGTGAACTGTTGTGAAGTAGATTAGAAACATATTGTCATAACTACCAATTTTCAGCCTTAAGGTCTGCCTTATCCTCTCCATTCTTAAACACTCTCTCCTTTATATTTTTTGTTGCAACCTCAAAGAGATTTACATTGGTGTGCCAAGTGCTCTTGTTGAGATTGGCCTTGGCCATCATGAAATCATCAATCTCAATCTCATCAATATTCTTATCCTCTAGATGCGTAGCAGTCTTAATAAAAAAATTTCCATCTAAATTCTTCTCCATGTGAATTTGCTTCTTAGGCTTCTTCACTTGTGTGTCTTGGTAGACGTTTTCAAGCTTGTAAAGTTCAACTGATACAAGGGATTCCTCCTTTTCCTTCCCAGGATGTTCTCAAGCCAAGATGAGGTATCTTTACTAACTTCTCTGGGAGGCTTGGCTTCGGCTTCATCAACCTCTTCAACCTTTGAATCAATATGGATGAGAGAAGACATTGGCGATAGTAGAGAATCAGGAGATGAAGGCACTTCTTCTACTTGTGGTGTTGGCTCTTCTAAAACTTCGGATGTGACTGTTCGTTGTTCCTGCTAAATCTAAATGGGAGACTCCATCCTTTTCTTTGAACTCTTTGTCATCCTGCTACCCTTCATACCCTCTGGAGGATTCCTCATATCCTTCATTCTCAGTAATGGTTTGGAAGAAGGTAGGGATGATTGCACTATTGTTGGCTTTGTTGGAATACATACCTTTTGTGTCCTCTTATTGCTTAGGAAAATCTCGCTATTTTTGACAACCCGATTGGTCCTTTCCTCAACTGAGGTGCTCTCTTTGATGGACCAATTGACTTGTGAAAGTGGTTGCTACTCAATTTGGTCCCTAGCATACATAGGAAGTATTACTTCTCCATATTCATCATAAAATCCTTCTACATTCTGACAATAAATCAACCATCTGTTAGAGGGTAAACCTACTATAACTACGCCTGGGCACTTCAAACTCATCCTCACAATTTTCCTAAAAAAAATCAACTACGGGCACATGAGTGTGATTCTGACCAAGATGGGATGCAAAGGTACCATGAGGATCATATGATCGCCTCTCATCGAATGACTTGAGGCCAAAATTTGATAATTCATCGCCCATCACCTTGGCATCAACCAATGATCTGCATCTTGTTGGGTGAAAATTATGCAATCCCTTTAACAGATTATAAAACTTGATTTCAGCCACAGTTGTGTGAGATACAATCTCTCCTCTTAGAAAGGGGAGGTTCCTTTCTTACTTCTTATTGAAACTAAGTAAAAATAATTAAGTATTTACAATGATGTACACTACGATTAAGAGATGGGGGTGTGTCACAATCATAATTCTCTTTTTTTTTAGAGAATATGTTTTACAATGCTTCACGATTTTAAGTTCTTGATTTAATATAGCTTCAAACTAAAAACAAAGCAGTAATTTCGATATTCTTATCTTGTCAAAGCAAAGACCAAGAATACTAGCATAATAATGATAAATGATAAAACAAGAAAACTAATGAAGGCACAAATTTGTTTCATAGCTTTCACCAATGAATCCTTTGAGATATATAACCAACATTGTATTAGAAGCACAAAGTCTTCTAGATACTCCATGATAAAATTAGTGCCCAAGCATGAACTTAATCTTTCTAACATGCACTAGCGCTAAAAAATAGGGCCCTTACACTTTCACTTCCAAAGTGCTAAAAGGCATGTATGAGCGTTTTTTTTCAGTGCCCCTACATGCAAATTACTATCCCAAGTGTAGGAGCGCTGATTTTCAGCGCTCCTACACAAAAAGTAGTTTTTTATTCTAACACTCTGAAATCACTTTGCTTGCGCTCTGAACCCCATTGCTTCACCAATGCTCCATTTTTCGTATAAAATAGCTCGTTCACACTTTCTCTAAGTTTCCTACTTTCTTCACGCTTCCCAATGCTACATTTTCTCCTAACATCTGTTGATTCACTATTCTTCCAGTTCCTCTCAAGATCTCGTCAGGTGATCGAAGAAGGTGATATCCCTCGATCCTGTTGTTTCTAGATGATAGTAAAGAAGCCTTCGTCATCTTCTAAGAAAGAGGGCAAAATTAAATTCATATATCAAGGTGTCTTTTCACCTACCGTGGTGATCTCGAACATGGATGAAATTAAAGACACTAAAATCGAACATCAAGACCTTGAAGATTTTATCAAAAGAATTGAGCAAAAGCCCTTAGAAGACAACTTGAGAGCTATTATCCATAGAAATTTGCACCTAGTATCCACATTCTCGACTTCTCATAATACAGAGTTTGTTCTTCAGGTTGCATATCACTACATTAGAGATAGCAAAAGTGTAATAGATTCCTCGAGGCAAGTCATGATGAGACTAGATCTTGAATTATTTGATATTGTTTTTTGGGTTCCTCACATGGAACAATATACAAATATCTCAATGCAACAGGCACATGAGGTTTATGATCATGATCCAACTAAGGCTAAAAATTTGATTAACAACCAATGGTTAAAAACACCTCAGCCTACTATCTCAAGATGGCCAGAGGGGCTACCTAGGAGTGATTTCAAAGAAGATTTCAGGGATATGATTAATCTCTTGAGCAGGGTTAAAGGATTGCCTGAGTCATCCCATTTTCAAGAATGGAAGTATGAATATATCCATATCATCAAGAGAAAGAAAGCTCATATTGATTGAGGGACTCAAATTAGTGATAAAATTCATGAGTAGTTGATAAATGTGCCAACCTCTCTGAAGTTATACATTACCTCTTATTTGGTGTATGTTGTCGTAGTAATGAGGCAATTTTTGAGGATGTCTACAAAGGGAAAAAGTTCTATCCCTGTGTATGAGTATTTTTATCAATTAAAATTAAGATTCTTCATCATTTTAGGAGGGTCACAGATGCCTTATTTGCACCCCTGCTTTTCAGTTTTGATCCAACTCTCAAAAAGAAGAGTATTGGATGAGGCATACAATTTTTTAGTAAAGTTGGGTGTATCTTTTTGCAATTTCCAAATTTCACCTATATGAGAGTTGGTTGCTATACTGGGTGTCCATACATGTTGCCCATATATCCCTCAAATAATTGGATACTCGTGGAGCTATGTAGACAACTGATCTCATTCCATAAGGAACGCATGATAATTCACAAATCGGGTTTCAAGTTTCCACTAACAATTGGGAGGCATATTGTTCACAGTGTACAAAAGGAAAAGTCAGTCTATGCAAAAATGCAAGTCATAACTATCAGAACAAACAAATATAGATTTGACTTTGACTACCGAGATGTGAAGGGGAAGTTGAAGAAATATCATTTACATGTCTACCACTTTGAAGAAATATGGGCAAATTGCAGGGATGAAGAAGACATCCGCAAAATGGACGTTTGCAAGCTAATAGTAGAGAAAATCATAGAGTTGGGTGTAGCTGATCTACTAGAGGATTTCCAAGATCCTGGTGACATCCTAAAGTTTGCTTATGAAGAAGATGAGATTGATAAGAGGCCCTTACCTTTGATTCAATCGTCTAAAAAGGAAAGTATCTCTATCAGGGAAAGGCTTGCTCCCATCTTGCACAACACAACTAAATGGTTGCATAAACATGGTTTCCAAATGAAAGCTTTCAAGACCGAATCAAAAGGAGAAACACTAGGAGCAAAAACCCATCAATGGCTAAAACTTTGCGCAAAGAACAAACAAGTGGCTACTCCTTCTTCTTTCCAAAGAGGTCCTAGAACCAATTTCATAGTTGGTAAGAAAGTTACACAAATTGTTGAAGAACATGAGGCAACAAAATCTGAACCTACACGTGCAGAAGGAAAAGAGCTTACTTCTAAGGAACAAAATTTTGAAGAAGAAGGAGGAGATGAAAGCGAAGGGTCTGAAGAAGAAGAATTTGTAGAAGAAGAAGAGTCTATAGAAGAAGAGGAGTTTGAAAAAGATGAAGGAGAAAAGGAAGGTAATGAGGAAGAACTTGGACATGACGATGAACAATCTCTATCTCAAGATGAAAATATTATCAAAGATCTTCCCTGAATGTCATCACCTGCTACCTAAAATGTTCCTCATACACCTCCCAATTCTAACACTCCTCCACCTCCTCTTCCTACTTCACCTCCTCCCACATTTAGCACACATTCAATGGATGTTTCTCTTCCCCTTGCAGCATCAACCGTGCTTGCCACTCCCCCTATAGTTTCAAACCTACAAATTGTTGATGTATTGTCAAGCTCTCCCTCATCCATCCCAAGTTTGTCATCTCCCTCTTTTGATATTTCATTTGAAGCCGAATTCAACAAATTTATGAATGAAGCTTTGCAAATTCAACATGGTATGTAATCTACAGGAGCAATCATCACATATACTGCCCTGATTATTACCATACCAATCATTTCTACAGAAGTAGCTGCAACACAAGAGTTGATGGTAAGTCAAGAAGCATATACTTCCTCCCTTCTTGCTTGGTTGGTCTCTCAAGTATCAAAGCGAAAGAAGCAAATAATCTCTCTAAAAGAGCTTGATCTTGAAGAGATAGCTCGTCCAAAAGCCAAGGGTAAGAAAAAGGCAAAATTTCATTCAAGGATTCATGTTGACAAAACTGATCATAATTTTGTAGAGATTGGTCTACCCCCACAAGAAGAAGGTGATGTTAACATGGAGGACTACACATTCATGAGATTCTAGCTCGACAAAGTGATAAATGAAAGTACAAAGGAAGATGCACAGGTGGTCCTAGATGCATCAGCAAGAAGGCTTAACAAGATGGAACAAGCCTAAGATGTGTACAAGGAGAAGGTCGAGTGTTATGTAGTTGTTTTGAGGAAACTAGTAGGCTCTTCAGGAAATGTACAACCTTTGACTATGATAAGCCTTGAGGAACCAACAATGAAAAAGGTGAAGAATTTTTCCTCCAAGGGTAAGGTGTTGTATGATTTCATTAATGAAATAATAGAACATGGATCACAAGTTATAACTATTGTGGATGAGAAGGCCACTTAGATAGCCAAGCTAAAATCAGAGCTTGATAAAGAAGAAAGAATACTTTCCCAAGAGAAAAAATAAATGGAAAAATGCCTCACACTTTGGTCACTAATGAAAGAGGAGAAGCTGATTAGGTTGGTGGAAGTTGGGGTAATTCCTGATAAAGAGAAATATGTGGAGGTAATAGAATCTCTCAAACACCGCATTCAAGTGATCAAGTCTCTTATTGAAGATATCCACCAAGTACAAGAAGATGTCGAAGGACATCATGTTATCCTAGAAAATGAAATTAAGGAGTTACCAGGTAAGCTCCTTGATAAATTTCATATGTTCCTCCCAGCCAGTGAACTTTCATAGATCTTCAAGGAATCTATCATGAAGCAATTAGAGGATGAAATTTTTTCAAAGACCTCCATGCATGCAATTTGTAACATACAAATTTCTCTTGATAATCTCAAGATGCATCTTGACATATGCAAGAAGATTCACTCATCTGCTAGAAGATCAATCACTAAAGTTCACACCATAGTGGATTACACTGCTGGTCCAGATGAGGCATTCATACTGGAGACAAAGAAGATATATGAATACTTTTGCACCCAATCCAAGGAACCATGAAGACTTCTTTTCATCTCCAGTGTTAGATAGTATTTTTCTTTCATTTACATATTTTATAAATAGTTCTCGACATCTTACATGTCCTTTTAAGAAATGTAATTAGATGTAAAAACAAAGATGTTTTCCTATAAAGATGGATGAAATTTTTGGAATAAGTCAATTAGTTAGGTCAATTTTTCCTAGATTTTCTCCTCGATTCACTCTTTTGATTTTCCTAAATTTTATCTCCTCTCCCATATATTAATATGAGAGGATTCTATTACAATCTTTATCTTTTATCTTTTGCAACGAAGTGCTGCCCATTTTGAGAAGCAAATACATGAAACTTTGTGTTCATCTTTGTGTATCTATTTTGATCAATAAAGAAAAATGTTTCATACTAGACATTGTGTTGGAATCAATTATCTTTTGGATTAGAGATTTAAAGGGCTTTGAGTAAATCTGTGTAAACCTTGTGTTACACTCTTTTATTTGATTGAATGTTGTTGGTGAATTCTCTACAAGACTTTACGCTTGTATTTGTTCATGTTGTTTGTGGATCTATCGTGGAGTATCTAGAATAATTTGTGCTTCTAATACAACATTGGTTATATATCTCAAAGAATTCATTGGTGAAAGCTACGAAACAAATTTGTGCCTTCGTGAGTTTTATTGTTTTATCATTTGTCATTATTATGTTGGTATTCTTGGTCTTTGCTTTCACAAGATAAGAATATCTGAATTAATTTTTGTTTTTTGTTTGAAGTTATATTGAATCACAAACTCAAAACCATGAAGCATTATAAAACATATTCTCTGAAAAAAGAGAGAATTATGAATGTGACACCACCCCATCTCTTAATCATAGTTTACATCATTGTAAATACTTAATTATTTTTACTTAGTTTCAATAAGCAGTAAGAAAGGCGCCTCCCCTTTCTGAGAGGAGAGATTGTATCTCACACAACTATGGCTGAAATCAAGTTTTGTAATCAATTAAAGGGATTACATAATTTTCACCCAATACATCTATAGATACCCATCTCAACTAGAAAACTAAAAGCAACCTTCTTTTGGTTTCGCAAGAACATGTGAACTTAGAACACTTTCCTCAGAAAATCCATGAACACTACCTCATTTGTAGGATACCTTGGTAGCATGATTGGACTACTTGAGAAACTGTATAATCTGATGTAGGAGAATGTAGAAAACTAGATGAACCAATCAGCTCACTCTACCATTATCGATCTGGCATCTGATGAAATCAGTACATGCAACTCATTGTTTAAGTCTCTCACCATGTGCATCAAGAATGTATCATTCACCCACCTGTAATGATGTGTTGACTCTGAAAACTCTAGTTGTGGGTAATGATGATATATATCCTAAACGCCCAGAGTTTTGATGATGTTCAAACCTTTGAATTTTCCTTGAAAGGCCTTTAAATATACAAGATATGAAATCATGTGAAACTCATGGATTTTGAAACATTCTATCATCTGATGGTGGAGACTATCACTGGTCAAGATCGGCCAATCATAGAGTTTTGTCTTATCAATGATGTGGGAGATGATGTAAAGCATTCAAGGCTAGAATTTATTGGCCTCTGCTTGACTTGTGACATAGTTGAGAAAAGTAATCATGATTGTAAACTCCTCCTTGAATTCACCACACCCAACATTCTTTGGCAAAGTGTTATGTGTCTCCTTCAACCATTTTTGTGCAATTCCCTTTTGATATTTGTCCTTTTGCATGTGCCATGCCTTTTCACACTCTTAAATGGAGGACTAAACTAAATTTTCCAACTAAGGTGGTATTGAAAAGTATTTTTCAATATCGTCTAGCCGGAGGCTACAAACAATTCCCATCCGTTGCTTGGATTTCTTGTGTTGTTGGGTTGTAATGCTTGACATAAGCAATTACAAATTCTAGACTTTGCACCAAGATAGGGATTGAAGCTACTGCAAGCAATCCAAAATGACCGAGATGTTTGATTGCAACATTTCCTGTGTCTTCCAAAGTATGCAAATCAAACACTGAATTCACATGATGCAAATCAGTTTCAAATATTTTGAGGTAATCATGATACAACACTGAATTGGTTCTGAATTCCATGGGAGAGTACTACATGTTGACAAAATTGAAGTTTGACTATAAACTCGACTATGTTCGAAATATTTTTACACAAACTACTAAAAATAGAATGTCGATTTCTCTTGAAAAAGCAATTTTCCAAAAAACGTTGGGACTTAGGTTTTGTAGAGAATCAAATTCCGGAGAAACCCAATTGATCAAATTTCAAAAAAGCTGAGGGTTTCCCAAAAAAGCACAGAAAAAGTAGATTCTTGAAAATATAAATTTTCCAAAGTTGAAGAGTATAAAAAACCAAGTAGACCCAGATCGATGAAAATTGAAAAAGATGACCCCCTTTTTCTAGAAAAGTGATACCCTAGAAATTTGAAGCATGAAAAGTGAGCCTTTGTACAACCTGATCCCAAAACTACGAAGAACTTTGAAAAAGCACCACGTTTTGACCTTTAAATCTTGATGTAAAGAAAATTCTTTGTTTCCTCCTCTGGACACCAACCTGCAAAAGATGTGAATAATGGATGCAAAATCCTTCTTAAATAGATGTTGAGGATGAAAAATCACTTTATTCACAAGCTTTAAATATTTGAAGCCAATCCAAAAGTAGGTACATCGAACGTGGACACTTTTTAGAATGATGAATGACGAAAATTGGAAAATTTTTAATCCATTGTTTCTTGGGTGCCCTTTCTCTTCAGAGTTAGAATATTTTTCAAATGTTTCAACTTTGATAGTTTTTTTACCCTAGTTTGATCTTTGTTTTAGGATGTTTAACATATCCGATGAACTAGTTGACAGATTCGACGGATAGCCTAAAGAATTTTGAGAAAGATCTCGTGGAGGTTGTGATTCCTGAAAAGTGATTTTGAGGCCTTAAAATCTTGGGTGCCCCTAGCCAGCTGGCGTTCCCAAACATCCCAGAGTTAGCCATTTTTTATGTTCTTCAATTTTTAATGTTTTCTTATCTTCAGGTGAATTTTCATTTTTGATCGTTCAAGATGTTGGATAGCTTGATGAAATTTGAGATGATCTTCTTGGAGGTGACTAGCCTCGAAAACTGCATCTGATGACCTGAATTCTTAGGAACCCAACATTGCTAGACTTAACCATTTCATGATTTTTATTTCTTTTCTTCATTTTCTATGTTTGTTCGATCTGTAACCACTAGCATTTGACAGGTCCTTTGAGCTAGCTAACACATACGTTGAAAAGATGGATTGAATCTAGAATAAATCTTTTGGAGGCTACAACTTCTAAAACACATTATGAGCCTTCAAAATATTGGGCACCCCTGGCTAGCTGGGGCACCCAAATCCTCCAGAGTTAGTCATTTTTCTATGAATTTCATCCTTCAAATTTAATCTTTTTTGTTCCTCATGATCAGTTCTTCGTTCAATCCGAAATTGTCAGCAACTGATGAATTTGATGATCTGGCTGAGATATCCACTAGAAAGCTTGAAGAATTTTGAGAATATATGTGCAGTGTTTGAGACCTTGAATCTGACACCTGAAATTTGACCATCCTCCATTGATGACCTTGGAGCTCTTGATTTAGCTTCTAAAAAAGCAGAATAGACCCACTAGAGAAAAACGGATCTGACAATTTTGACTGGACCAACTTGATGTGGAAGTATTTTCAACCAACCAAAATCAATTTGAGCCCTGGAAGTAGAAATTCTATTTTTTATAAACAAATATTTTTAGACAATTTCGCAAGCATCCTTTGAGAAGAAACCTAGAAAAACCCATAAAAGTCTATTTTTAGAAAATTTCCTAAAAAGTAGGGCTAATATAATTGAGATCTAGGTTTTGTAGATAAAGTTGCTTTGAAGAGACCCAGATCATGAGATTTTGAAATTTTGAGTTTTTTAACCACATGCGTGACATGTAAATTTTTCAATTTTTCAATTTTTGACCTTTTTTGACATTTTTTACAAGACTTTTACGTCTTTTTACAAAATGCTTTAATGAAGCAAAAAATTTAATTTTGGGTACTACAAATTGATAAACATCCATTTTGCAAATGACACTGCCATGTCATGAGTCTAGATTAAGAAAACCTAAGTTACTTGATGCAAAAGTTAGAGGTCTTTTGCAAGGCCTTGGGTACAAAAATCTCCAAGGAAAATCCCATATTATTAAGCTAGGATCCCAACCCCCTGCATGGTTTAACAAATATGGGATTCAATGGGTTAGACCTAATAAACAGGTGAGGTATTTGGGCATCCCCTTTGCGATTAACCCAAACTTAAAAGAAATGAAGGTCTGGGTAAAAAACAAAGTGGAAAAAAGCTAGACAACTGGAACAAGCAATACCTCTCGTTTATTGGATAGTTCCAGGTTTTCCAAAAAATTGTCCTCATATAATATTTACTACTGATCAACATGGCTTTTCTATATTTATCAATTAGAGTAAATCCAAAAGAAAATCAGACAGTTCTTATGGTCTGACGAGCATGGTAAAAAAAAAGAAACATAATATTAGGTGGGAATGGTGTTGTGTTAGTAAGGATATTGGTGGGCTAGGGCTCAAGGACTTGAAAAAAATAAGGAATTGCATTGGTTTTTAAATGGATCATTTATTTGAGTGAAGGAAACGAGCCTTAGAAAGTGTTAATTATATAAAACATCCAAAAGTTTGTTCTGAAAAGGCCAAAAGCTAGAAATCCTTACTTGTAGGTGACATCCTTGTAGGAGATTTCCCTGTTATGTCTTATGGTTCAATTTTTTTTAAACCATTTGGAAATCTTAGGAAAACATAAAATAATTGAGCCTCTTTAACAAAAACCAGAATAAAATTTATGAAAACTCTTCAATCAAGTGGAATCTGAAATATAAGGAGAAACCATTGGCTCTTATACAAGGTTGCTTAGCTAAAGCCTAGGCAAAAGAGGCATTACCTACTTTAAATATATCTTTTGTAAGTACAAGATAAAAATCTAGGTTACTTTAACCATAGAGTATGATTTACCTAATTCACAATGGAGAACATGCACTATGCTCAAAGAATCAAGTAAATCAATTCACATACCAATAACTTTTAAAAGTTGTGAGAACAAAATTTGTGGCTCCTTCACTGATTACAAATGGAAAGATGGTTGGGACCTTGTTCAATTAAAACCAAAATCATTCTATAAAGCATTAAATGAGTCAAATGCTATCTTTGAACATGTTAATAAATGTTGAAACTATAAGGAGGATGATAAATTTTGAAAAAAAGTATTCAAATGGAACTGGAATAATGCTTTAGAACCAAAAAAAATCGTTTCAAATGACAAATATTATTGCAAAAATTACCATTATATCTTGCATCTTCTAATAAAGAATTATGTGCTTTATGTAGGAAACTGAAAATTTTGCTCATACTCTTTGACTTTTTGTATGTAAAAGAAATATGGTTTATGTTTTATTTTGATTTGATTGGATGGGGGGAAATAGGAAATATTAACACTAAATAAATACTCATAGGAAAAATTGAGGGGGTTGAAAATTGTATGAAGTTATTTTGGCTATTGTTATCTACTAAAATATTATGGTTTCTTTGGAAAGCAATAAATAAAGAAAAAATTCAAGGCACTTGATGTGAGCCATTACTGAGTCTTCTAGAAGACTCATCTATTTCAATGTTTCCATGCATGTAATTATAACAATGGAGATTTCCAAATCAAATTTTATCAAGCTGCTGAAAAATAAGGTGGAAATCAACAAAGAAGAAATCATATGCTATGCATTGGACCTTTAACTCAGATGATAACATCCCCTTCAGAGAGGACTACTTAAAATTTTAAAATAAGTACAAAGTGGAGACATTGAAAAAAGACCTTGGACTATGTGGCCCAAGATTCCATTTGAACCAAGATGAAGACATGACAATGAAAGTAGTGAGATCCAACTCAAACTTATCTAAGATTGATTCACCTTTAGGATGGTATGACGTGGACAAATACACTAAGAGCAGGAATTTTGGTAAAATAGATTAATATAGATGAATATTTCCAATTTTTTGTTTATGCCTTGCACAACAATATGAATATACTCTCCAAAGTCAAGTATTGTCTTTGCTATGAGTTGATCAATTGTAAAAACTATTGATTCTATTATTTTGTTAATGAACTATACTCAATACAAAAATGAAAAAAATAAAGGTATGGTTGCATATGCTTTGTAACTCATCCTACTATTTAATTCGAATATAAGAATTTGTCTCGTATGCATAGGATAGTAGTAGTTGTCATTAACAAGACTATATATTTTAAGGGATTATCAAGTGTAAAATGTGAATCTTGAATATTGTAATTGGATTTTAGGCTCTATTGGGAGGATTCCCCCCTTGAAGTGGCTATTGTACGATGGTTCCCTATATCAAGGGTTTATTCTTTTATGAATATGTTGATTTATAATCTACAATATTTCTATTATTTTATGCATGTTCAAACAAGTGGTTGCATATGCTTTGTGATTCATCCCTAATGCAAGATTATGAACCTTAAATAAAATAAACTAATGTAATTCAAGCTCTAGGTAAAAAGAACCTTTTATAGGTAATTCAAGCCCAAAGATAAGAAACAACCTTTTATATGTGTGAAGTTAAAGGGAGTGGAAAAATAAGTTTGCAAGGAAGCAATAGAGTAATTATACTTCACCACAAATGGAAACACCAAAGAAATTTTGAAATTAAACTCAAGACAAAAGAATGTGATGTGTGACCCATAAGAGCCCATGGCATGACTAGAAGAATTGTAAAACCAATAAGGTTTTCCTAGTGGAGTCATGGGAGCTGAAAAAAATCAACACAATTACATATTAATCCATTTGAGCATAGTGAAAGAGATCAAGTCGATGACTTGGACCCACATTCCACCATTACAATTGTAAATATCCCTCCACTAAATGAAAAGGAATGCAAATTCTACTCACAAGTGTGGAAGTCAAAAGAAAATAACATCAACCTAAAAAAATTGGCATTGAACCTGTTGTCAAACAGATTGCACCCGTATGCATGAATAATTAAATTCTAGCAATCTGTTGACACATTGGAACTAATTCCAGGCTGTGGGTATCCTATGAGGAATTAGACCTCCAGATTCTAGGCTGGTTCCTATGGATTTTTCTGATTAATATTTTGGTAAATTGCTGGGAAAAAGGATAAAAGATTTAACCTGAAACCTAAGCTGTAAAATTTTAACTGCGGTGATACACCTAAATGGAATTTAAGACAACAAACTATTTCACAAATGGTTCTTCATGAGCCTATTTTCACAACTTGGATTGAATAACTTAAGTGCATAAATGATTCAGAAAAAGGCTCGACAATTCATTCTTTATGAAGGAAAAACTTTCACAACTTAAAAGAATGAGTATTATCATGAGCACAATCTTTGACCTGCAACTAAGTATGTTTTTTTGTGCACATGCATTCATAAATGTGACAGAAATTTAAAGGTTTCAATATAAAACACAGTAAATTTGCATCAAGAACACTCACAAGACACAACACCCAAATCCAAGAAGGATAATACTTGGTTCACAATGATAACAGAAGGAAAAACTCTGCACAAAATACACTAACATAACCTGTAAACTTGCTACTGTATAAATTTGAAAAAAAAACTGTTGAGTTACAAATCATTCGCTTTGCAGAGTGCAAAGGAGAAAAATAAGAACTAATGAAAAACAGTTAAGTTTTTCCATATATACAAAAGCCTTTCCAAAAGGCATGTAGAAAGAACTAAAAGTCCAACTCCAAGAAAGGGTGATAACTCCAAAGCCAATTTCGAGCAGAAGAAAATATCTCTGAAAAGGAGGCCCAAATCCATGCAAAAACAAGTCCACTCAAGCTCAAACTCATTGCCAAGTCATAACTGATACATGCACCATTCCAACTGAACTGCAAATCCCTGAAAAGTGGGCCAAAGCATGCAAAAAATTGCCTCGTTTGTATCAATCTGCCCATGCAAAAATAGAAACTTCTATCTTTGCTTTATGTAGCTCCAAATGACCATATTTATTTTGACTCACCAACTTGCATGATTTTATACTTTGCATGCATGATTGTGACATGATAATAAAGTAATTAAGTTAATTACTTTAATATCAATAACCACTACTTATGTGACTTTACAACTCATAAGAAATAATAAAGTAATTAAAACAAATACTTTATTATCTATTTACAATTATAATGCAAATTGTAAAGTTATGCAAACTAATATGCGACCCTAATATGCAACCCTAATCATTTAGCAAGAACCATGCAATACTTGAATTAAAGGCATTATTCTTCCTTAACATAATGGTCGACCATTTAGCATTATTGGCACTTTATCATTGTCAGCCATATCATTAGGCTTTATTTTGACTTTCAAGTCATGACCACGGGGGTAATTGAAATGAAGAAGTTTAAATTTAAAAAAATAGCAAAAAGGAACCTTATGTCGAAATAGGGTAGACAAAGATGGTCTTAACCCTAATCATTAACCATTTTGCAAAAATGATCCTTCTGCTTGGAGAGGAAGCGCCGCCAGGAGCTAGGGTTCAAGCTGGAAATGCTCACACTTCTTTAGCTCTCGCGACTCCCCACTATCTATCTCCTCTCCGCAACTCATGGTAACCTTGATTTGTTACTTCGGTGCTCTTTCCACTCATAGGCCGCCATGAGAGGGTTCGAATTTTGAGCTTGAAACCCTATGATTCTTCAACTTTTCTCTCCAAAATGTTTTGAAGCTTCAATTTGTGACAAAGGTAAGCTATTTTTATTGTCCTCTGTGGCTTCCTTCTATGTATTGAAACAAGAATAACGGCCAAAAGGCCGTGACTTGCATGAGTTTCTTTCATTCTATGTAAGCATATGCAAGCCGCGACATTAGCACTTATTTCTGCCTTTTTGGATATGAAAGGTCGTGGGTTCATTCCTTTTCTGCATATATTCAATTCATTTTGAAACTAAAATAACAAACCCTTTGGGTAAAACTCTTCATGTCTGCAAAACGACTTCTAGGTTTCCCTTTTTTCTTTCTTGTTGGTTGTAGCTTTACTCGTTCTCTTCTTAAAAATAGAAAAAAAAACTAGCTCCAGTGTGCAAGCCGCCATGAATATGTATTTCTTTCCTCTGTAAAACTTGCACTGATGGCAGTCACGAATTTTTGGGCTTAAAATTATGATGCCATGCTCGAGTTGTAGCTTCTCCAAATTGGTAAATACACATTAATTGTTGTAAAGATAGTTAAAGATGTAAGAGGAAAACATTGTTTTTGTGCTTCTGATGTGTAGACTTGGCTTATGTACTTCCTTGAGAAAGAAAAGATGAAAAGAGAAACATCTTATGAGTTTTCCTACTTCTACAGTCGTGTCCTTTTTTGTATCTTTGATATGTTCTCTTTCTGTTGTGTTCATTGTTGATGCTTCTCTCTTTAACTGGTAAACCACGTGTTTGCCTTCCTTTCGTGATAGGCCGCGACTATCATTCCTCCTGATAGCTACTGACAAGAGATTATTTAATAACTTCGGCTCGTAACCACTTTTGACAGTCACTGTGCTCTTAACTATTGAAATTGTTCTCAAGCATTTGTCTTCCTGTGGCTGTTATCTTGCCTCCTTGAATTGTTTCAATTGTACATCCCTGTAGTGACTTCATTAAGCTCATGGATTCAGATTTATAATATATCATACAACTTGTTGATATCTCAATGCTCACCATGATGTAAACAACCTTAAAAAGTTGTAAAACTATTCCCCAAGCCATAACTGTTTGTTCTCTAATGGATTGCTTGCATCTCCCTTTATCTTTTATGCAGACTATAATATGAGTTTCTTTACTGCTTTTTAAAGAACATAAAATAGCCTCTGTGAATATTTGCTTTCATTGTGAAAAGCTACTCGAAAACTGGTAGTTGTATGATATCCATTGGATTGTTCTTTTGTGCTACTCTGTTTGTCTCTTTGAATGTGAAAAACTTTGCTTTAACTGTATTTACTTCATTACTGAAAACTGGTATCGCTTGTTTCAAATATAATGTTGATCCACCTGCAAAAATATTATTTCCTTTCAAGTCAAAATCAGAAATTAGTGACCCTTATGAACATGTGATTTTGATGCTTTGACCTGTGAAGATTTTGATTACTGTTTCCTCCATTGTATATGACAACATTACTAGATTTGAGACTTGATAATCCCTATGACCGTGCACTGATTGAATGTTGACTACATATCCGAAGAATATAGGATCATGAACTCATTTTTTCACTATCTCCTCTTTGTATGGCTCTGGCTTTTTCAATATAATTACTTCTGCCATTTTGGAAAGATCTATTGCTATGTTTCAGCAAGATGAAAATTGTATTGAATACCGAAAATCTCATGAGATAGCTTGATGCTTGATGCTTTGTTTCCTTTCTCTTTAGTGTAAAGAGGCTCTATACTTCATTAAAATGTAATGTGGAAAATAAAGTAGAGCTGAAACAGAGTAATAACTTCAAAAAAGGGTTGCTTTTACATCAATTTCTTCATTTCAACAACTTTCTTTTGACTGTTTTGACAATATTAATGAACTCTCGTATGTAACTTGAGAGTGTGTCCTTCCTGATATGTCAGGGTCAACCCTTGTGGGAGCCCGTTTTAATCCACATATCCGATAAGATTATCTCGTACACAATGCACTTGTTCCTGCACAGTGAACAAACATGTTAGCAAAAACAAAAAAGCTGAAAGTCTTCTCTTTTCTCCTTATGTTGAATTTTCGTAATCATCTGATAGATGCCTGAATAGATGTAAATTATATTCCTTCTGGCAATGTAAGCATAGGAATGATTTTGATTCATCATTGCATAGAGTTAATCTCTAACATCATTTTCATTCATCTTGCAGGACAACTCAAAGAGAGTGCAGTCGAGGAACTTGGAAAGCTTCATCAATGCCAATAAGAGACATCAAGCATCATGGGTTCCATCATTAGAGGCAATGATGAACCACTCTCCCTTCTATGTTTATTTTGTCAATAGTTGTATAGTATACAAATTGCTTTTGTACCTATCGTTTGATTATGTTAATCAAAATCTGCTACTCCCACGGCTTGTGTGGGATTCTGGTTTGCGCACTATGAATAAAGCAACAAAAATTATGCAATCTTGTGATGTAATTTTGAAGTGTTTTTGCATAATATCATTGAAATATACATTGTTATGAAACAATGCACAATATGAGTACTTCAGTAGAAATTTTTATAACATCTTGTATACCTTTTAGCCTAAATTTGCAATTTAGCTCTACCTGTTTGAGCTGGTGGCGAAAAATAGGTAACAGAACCTACAAACATCTTATTTACATCCATATGACATTTGATGGGTGTCATAAAAGAGACATTTGTGCCATTTGATAGGGTTGTATGTCCTATTCTATTAAACCTTTTAAATATGAAGTAGTCTATGATGTGAGAGCCCTAGATGTTTGTGATGTTTTTCCAAGATAATAATCTACACACGTGACTATCATCCTACTTTAGAGCATAACTTTATAAAAGAAAGTACAGGATGTTATAAGTGGCTCCTATGAAACCATTGCCTCTTATTAATTCAAAGCAATATTGACATGTGATTGTAATATATTCATATTCTAATTCTCGAGTCATCTTCCTAGTTGTATTGAAATAATTATATTTTTCTAGTTGTTCAAAATTCATTTGAGATCCTTCATTTATTGCATAGAAGTATGAATTCTCATAACTAAACTAGAGCCTCATTTTTATCATTATCAAGTGATTGTGGGTTTCTAACATTTAATTAGAATGTTTACAAAAGATAAGTCTAGTAACAAACACTTGTTTAATATAAACTACATGCTCATTTGAATCATGAGCATCATTAAAAGCCAAAAATAAAAAAAAATTGTGCTTCAATAATTTTATTTTGTATATGTGCCACAAGGACTAGATATTTAGATAGTTCCAATATCCTATGTTTATTATGGTATGGTGGAATACCTTGTATTATTTGAAATAATGGAGCATAAGCTTGAGAAGCATGGTTGTAGGTTGATAGCTACTTGGTTGGTAACCTTGATGTTGATTATTATCATAGTATGACTTTTTGAAATCCTAAGCACTTTTCCTTTTTAGAGCTACTAAATAATTAGAGAAACCTCTTTTCATATTTTTTCTCATTAAAATCATTAGAGCCCATAAAAGGTTGACCAAAACTTTATTGCTAAGGTACATCTAGAATAGTAGGACTTTTACAAATAGTCAAACAGAGTAGGCAAGAATCTACATTAAGAAAGACATATTTGGGAATAGTGGCATTTTTTATTTAGAAGCGAACTTATTAGCCTAAATATGGTTGTTCTTTGGCTTTATTACAATCTAGTATGCTTTAGGTGGGGTCCTACCATCAATAGAGCTAGATTTGGCAATATATGAGCTAACTTGATAGCCTAAATATGGTTGTTCTCTATCTTTATTGTAATCTAATACGCATAAGGTAGGATCCTAACACCCATAGAGCTAGATCATGGATATAATATGGTTGAAAACTACAATAAAATATATGTAAGCTAGATATGGCAACGAGAGATTTTTAGAGGTATTATTTCCTTGGTATTTCTAAATCTTAGATTAAAATTGACAATAAAATATATGGGAGATTTTCTAATGGTAATTAGTTGGTCAAATAATGGTGTGATTTTCTTTGAAATGGATATTTAAATAATCAACCTAGTTCATCCTAGCTAGTAACGTATGCAACTGTCAAGATTGTAAGTCACTCAAATGTTTTTCCTTTGAAATAACTAGTGATAGCTCTAAGGGATATATTAGGATTAGTTATGTGACAAAGAACACATAAGTTGGCTACATCTTATATGTGGTTGATTGGATTAGTGAAACCATTCCTTATGAAAGACAATATATATTTAAGGGCTAATGTAGGAAGATTGTTCCACTATTGTAAGTCTAGAGGACTCCTTGAATTCCAAGCAACAAATGGTTAACTCTTCTAGCTACCATGATTCCTTTTTGAAGAGTGGAAACAAAAAGGGTAGGTAAGAGAGTTGAAGTATGTGGCATAGATGGAGATCTTGTATGACAATTGCACAAATTCAAATGTACTTCCATTTGAATTATTTCTTATAGTGGATCTAGTTAGGATCCTTCTTGTAAGTAGTCCTCAACCAAGAGATAAAATTATCATTTTGAGATGATTTAGTAAATATGTAGATTGTTGCAATCATACTCCCAAGATATCACCATTTCTTGGTTTAATATTTTCCTAAGAGGGATACCTTTGTATTTTTTAAATTTATTTATAGAATCATCCCACTAAACATGTTAGAAATTATTTTCCCAAAAAATTATGTAAAGGATGCACTTATAACTAGTTGGAGACAATTGAAATATCTATGGCACTTTCCACTTAGAGAAGCTTTTATATTAATATCGGGCCCTATTCTAACACTATTACTAACACATGGGTTGAAAACAAATAAAGAGAAGCAACGCAAAATAAAATGATGCAATGCGCCAACATAGACTTATCATATTTTATATGCAATCTTAGTAAGGGGTCCAATGAGGGTGACCTAAACCTAGTAGCCTAACACTCATCAATACATGAATACTATCAATGGAAATAAAGACCTCTAATGTCTTAAACAATATAATCTACCTATAAAACTCCTACAAACATGCTCATATGAGCCTTTAGATTACATATTTTGTAATGACCCAATGGACCAATTCATTTCTCTAGATGGGTAAACTAGTAATCCATTCCCAAATCCTCTATTTTTCCTCTTTTCTTGTAGCATAATCAACCTCTTAGTACTTTTCTATATCTGATATCCCTCTCCACATTTCCTCAAAGAGAAACAATGCTACCTTTTCCAAAGATAACTCGCCTCTCTCTTGCCTTTTTCTTTCTCTAACTAGAAGACCTACCATTGTCCTTCATTACCTCTCAAATTGGGTAAGTTACCATTTTCCTTATTTGACCCCTATTAAAAGAAAGACTATGCTTCCTCAAGAAGATATTTATTAGAGGATGGATACTTGTTGAAGTCAAGACTAGGAAATCATGTTGCCTCATCATAAATGATAACTTTCACCACCAAGAAACTAACACGTTTCATGCTTAGGAAATTGGAATATCCACTAACAAATAACATTCTTACTAAAAATCCATCCAAAGTCTATATGAACAAACACCACGCCAAGGAAGGTGAGTAGCCAATGCTAGGGAGAATAAACATTTGCCAAAGAAATTATTTTCTTACTCTAATGCTACCATGCCAAGAAAATGGTAACTCATGAATAAAAAGAATTATAATAATCACACAAAAAATAGTAGACAAACAACCTAGAAACCCCATCCTCAAAAGAAATAAAGTTCACTAGCAAGCATAAGGTAGTCATAGGCCTAACTACCACCTATAAAGGAGGGGATTCACTACTCTCAAGACAAAGGGAGCCTTCAAGGAGAAAATAGCCCTTAGTTACCTCAAGGAACAAATTTTAGGTGACAAGATAAAGAATAGAGGAATATCTACATGATTTAATCAAATGGAAACTAAACTACTAATAGCAAGAATATGAAAATTACTTAATTATAGAAGCTAACGACGAAATCAAAATTTGTAGTATACAAAAATGGAAATTACAGACGGTATAGATTTTACCCCTAAGAGGACTAAGCCTCGGCCACAAACGACAGCACGTTGTAGGGATGTTTGCGCCCCATGCCACCATCTTTGATAAGACAAAGAATAAAAACCTTAAATCTACAACGTTTAGCTTGTCCATTCCATACATTTGCACAAAAAATAAAGAAGCAAAAATGTCGGGGGTTGTTTTAGGGCTTACCTCAATCAAACCCCCCTTTTGGTGTTTCCACCTCTACGAATAGCTAGATAGATAGAGATAGACAAAAATACATGAAATGTAAAGACGTGTAATAGAAACAATCCCCATAGAGGAGGAAAACCACTATTGCAATTATAAATATGAGATCAAAAATAATAATAAATAGACAAGACAAAAGACAAGAGTGTTATAAACAACTTGTGGCTCCCCTCTTGGCTTGATAAACTTGATAAGCTTGCGTGCAAGAGATCCTTGATTGTTGCTTCAATAGAAAATTGGTGGAGCTTCTTGATGGAGAGCAAGAGAGAATGAGAAAGATAGAGTAGAATGAGATAGAAAGTAAGATCGAACGAGAGAGAATGAATGAGAATGAGAGGAAAAAATAGAGTTTTGTGAAGTTGCATGAGCGGGAGGATTTGTTACATCTACGTTTCTATCATGATGGCACGTGCCATAAGCAAAGGACGCAAAATATTCTCATTTGAATCTTGGAAAGTTCGAGGATGCTAGCACATCACAGGGACATCTACACGTCGTGCAAGCGTCCTGCTTAAAACTTGCAAGATTGAGATATCCAAGCTGTTAATGCTTCATTGTTGTCACCTAGTAAGTTGGAATCGTGAAATTCTGACTTATAGTTTTTGTAAGGAAGCTAAGGTAGCAGAACAACTTACTACAATAACATTGGGAGGAGAGTGATGCAAACTTTTATAGATCTTTAACAATTACAGAAACCTAAACACAAATATCATGCATACCACAACACAATGATTTACGTAGGAAAAACCCTTTTGAGAGAAAAACCCCACACTCCAAAATCCACCCAATATATTATTCAGAAATCACAAAGATTGCAATATACTTGTAGAGCAAGCTTCTCACAGGAGTATCACCACTCAAAGATCTAGAGGCAACACAGTCGCTATCAGATTCTCAGAATACAACATAATACATAGTCGTAATACAATACCCTCATAAAATAGGGTTTCCTTCTAGGGCAAGTCAAGCTAATAAAATATCAGTCATTGAATATGAGACATAATGATGAATGGTCCAAATTTACAATAATAAAATATAAATATTTTTTTCCTTTTGAAGGTGTTGCCCCCGAGCCCCCACCAAGGCGCGCTCCCCCTGGACCCCAGCTGGGGGCATGATCCCCCTGAACCTTATAACCTTTAACCTTTGAGTTAGCGGATCCTTACATCCATCATCTTCATGCTACTAACAAAATTCAACTCTAAACGAAACTCATCATTCATCTCTTCTTTCTTTTTTTCTTTCCTTCTCACAACTTCTTCGTCTCCTTTTGGTCCACCTAAGAACTAATTGAAAGTAAGAACATCTCGAATTTTCTTAGGAAGAGAGATATTCATTAAACTTGGTGCAGATATAATTATGAAACATAGATGCATCCATAGTTTTGAATGTAGAAGACCAACTGCTATAATCTGATATGCAACTGCTGACACACAGGCTGGCTGGATCAAATCTCAGATACCACTGTAAAATTCCCTTGTTAAATTTGACCTTAACTTTATGATTTTGGGGCTTAGGAATTTTGTCAAACATTTTGTTTGTAGACTCTTCCAACTATTGTATGTGATTTATTTTTGTATTTTTTATGCATGTAATGATACCATGTACTTAAAAGTCTTCGAGAAGAGACAACAAATGACAGAGATGAAATAATGATGCACAACAATGCATATTTGGCTTTTCAAGATCATATAGTATTTGGAAATAAAAGGAAAGTGCAGCTACAACCAACTGGCATTTAGACAAACACTTAGTGTGCAAAATTTCTATGCAAATGGTTACCTTCAGCAAGTAGACATTTTAACAAACAGTTCACAAGCAAATTCCCATTCTACTTATATCTGACTCATGCTTGATTACAAATATTGTCATTGCTAAATACATCAAATATTATGCTCAGATGATTTGCTCAATATCAAAGACGAAATACAACATGAAATGCACAATATAGGAACAATAATTGCATTCAATGAGTCTGAAACTCTGAAGATAACTTTGTTGTCATAAATCACGATGTAGAAGTCTAAAAGTACATCAATTCATGGGCAAAAACATCACCAACACACCAAAAAATACTACCATCTAAAATCAAATTAAAACCCTAGGGTTTATACATACTAAATTATGGCAAAATAACCTTCAAAGGTGGAACCACCCTCCAAGAGTGTGGTGCCTAGGTTAGGGCATGAAACCCTAATGCAAATGATTGCCAACACACCAAAAACTACTCCAAAAATGATGTGGTCAGGTCTACTCCGAATTAGCTAGGGTTTGCTACTCCAAAGTTGTAAAAATATCACAACAATCTCCAAAAAGCAAGTGAACCCTTCCCAAGTGTGACACCAATATAGGGTGAAACCCTAATGACAAAAATGGTCTCAAAATGCCACCTTAGACTTCTCCAATACTGATTTCAATATTTGAATAGTAAAAAGACTTCAAAAACCAAACCCTAGATGGGTGAATCCTTCATGGCGAGTGCTTAGGGTTTGTTGTTACAAATTTATGAAATAACCTTCCAAAATGGATGCTCAAATCTGCTCCAAGGATGGCGCTCCAAATTAGGGTGAAATCCTAATGAATTCCCGTAGGATTTGGAAACCCTAAATAGTTGAAACAACCTCCTCCAAGACTAAAATACAAATCTTAATATGCAATCAGGTTCCTCTCATAAAGTTGCCAATGAAGCACAAGTAGGTCTCCATGATGAAACCTCCACAAGGATGAGCTAGGGTTTCATCTAACTCATATTCCTAGGATTTTCGTTCTTGGAATGAAAACCGACAATATTGCAACTAGCTGAGATAATTCTCAAGAGGAAATGAAATATCAAATGTAATGAATGAAATGACTCCAAAGTCATATATTTATAGCCACCTTTTCTCCCTCACTTGGCCGACCTAATTCTAGTTGCTTTTGTCCTTTTCCTTGGTCACCCTAATCTCCCTTTTTTGATAACTTTTCAATTTCACAAGTGGCCACCCAACTTTAGTGCAATAAAATAATATTGTATTGCCTTATACTTAAATATTCCATTTTAATGTAATTTCACCTCATAAAAAGTGGCGTCCCATAAAAAGGAATAAACTATTAATTTAATTGCCTTTATAATTTCACTATTCCTTTTTAAAGTGAGTTCACCAAAATTACTCTAGATAGTAATAAAAGTTAAGCCAATAATGAATTGTCTTCACCCATTCATCTTCAACCAACCAAAAAGTCATTTTTGCCACTTTGACTCAACCAGGCATTCCCTAACCACTTGATTTAGCCAAAAGGAATGAAGAATAGGCTAATCGAATCATGATAGGTGATTACTCAAAAAAAAGAGGACATTACACTCGAGAATTAAATAAATGGACATCTAAGAGTGTTATTTGTGATATTTACACATTGGTTTCGATATTTAATGTGATTGTCTTCCAATAGATTTTTGAACCACCAAGAATGTGCCGATTAATTGGCAAGCATTTCCCTATTAAGTGATAATATAAAATCTATGAGAGGCACACTGGAACACTTTCAAAATATATTTCTTAAAATCCTGTAATCACGCTGTCCATAAACAGCCAGTGCATTGTGGTTAATATACTAGTCGTTTACATGGGGACCCAGGTAATGGTCAAGACTAATTCACATCAATGCAGGAGAACTACCTTCAAGAGTGGTGGCAGTTAAGGATATGACCAAGGAAGAGGAGAGGAGATAACAGAAAAAATCAACAATCACAGGTTTGCACATCAAGAGTATTTACAGTAGTAGGTGTGGACTTCAACATCTATGAAAACATAGACTTCCCCTCTAACCATCTTAACTCTGTAGCTATGTTTCCTTAACATGAATTGTTCAATTCCTGTCATTTTGTCATGATAACATTGTCCATGCCATAGGAAAGTCAGTCTTTCCGATAGGGAACAATCCTGCTAGTGTATCTACAACTCTTATCATAAAATGTTATGCCATACAAATAAGGATTACAAGTTGGAGCAACTTATCAGTCTACACAGAGTCGATTAAGGATTGAATGAGTATTGATAGCATAGAAGGAATCATTGTAATCAAAAAGTTGATGAGCATGAGGTGGTACTAAGCAAGCTCCAGTCATTTCAAGGTTAGTCATACACTTCATGACAAATAACAACAAAAAGGTAATGAATAGTTTCTTGAATTCCAGAACTATGCTGAAATTTCTGATTAATTGCATATCTCTTCTTGTGAGACACAACATAGCTAATAAACACAGAGCACCGTCAAAGGTGGTGACCAAAGCTTGATGAAGACAAAGGCTTGGCAACAGAGAATAGCAAAAGTGGTTGACTTGTTGAGATGAATCTCAGATCCCTCTATTAAGGCATTGCTATTCTTATTGCAGGCCTCTGTTTAATTTGCTCGTAAACAATTTTATATTTTCTTTATATTTAATATAAATTATTCTTTTTCTTATAAGGGAAATATTACCAGTTTTAAAATCACAGGCAGAATTTTTAAGAAATCCCATATTTCACTGTCAAAAACTTCAGTAATTCCTGAAGGCAGGTATCAAGCACAGATTACCAATCAAACATTAGAAGATGCCATAAATAGAACAACGCTGCAGTGGGTGTTTACTAAAGAAAGTCCAAACTATGGGAGGGTTTTAATTTGAGTATTTAAAAAGCTAAGATCCTTAAAACAAAAGCAATTAGACCTGTCGAATAGTAATTTTTACAAAATTATAAACAAAAGAACTATTAAAATACAGCAGAAAAATGAAGTGATAAATATCCTACCAATTCTCAAGTAGAAATATTTCATTCAGAAAGTTGTACCTAAATAAAGGATTTAGTTTTCTTGAGAACAACTTTTTGGCAACTAATAGTCAAATCAATAGCCCATCACAGCATTTTTTCTTCAAATTGAACTGAAAAATTGGTTTTTTGGAAGGGAGACTAGGCACCAGCCTGAAATCTCAGATCTACACGTCTGAGCTAAGAACCTGATAGAACTGTTATTCTTAATTTTACATCATTGCTGAAAAATGGAAAATACACAAAAACATGCTGATATAAACTGATAATAAATGGATAATTTCCAATAAAAATAATTTGAATCTGGTTAGGTTTAAACTTTTGGAACATCAACAGAACACAAAATACTAAAATAAATACTAGATCTTCTCATCAGCTTCATCAATTACTTGAACTTCAGAGCTGGTTGGCTTTGGTAACTCAGTTGTTGAAGGTCCACCTTCCTTTTTCACTTCTGTCTCAAACTCTTTAGCTGCCTGTAATCACAGAAACTTATAAGAAAATAATCAAAATGACCCGCTTCAAATTTGTGCATAAGCAGCCCTATTTAGGAAATTTGTCAATTCTTCAACCTTAAACTTTACAGTTAGAATAAAAAATTTGAGCCTCAAAAGGTGTATAACGTAAAACTGAGACAATACTGAAATGCCTTATTTTAGAAGTACACTTAAAGCTTCTTGTGGTTTTAGTTTCTACTTCTTGTCGCCAAATTTTTTTAGAAATGCTTTTGAAAGATTATATTCAGATGTCCATAATCGGACAAATGAACTCACAAGATTTGAAGAGAAAACACTGATATATGGTAGTACCGGAATACACTAAAGAATAGAATATCACTCTATAGAATGGAATATAATGATACAAAAATGACGTATAAGATGGAAGGCATTGCCTCTATTTTTACACCTCGCAACAAGTTACAGGAGGGTAGGCTAACCCATTTAGGCTCTAACCCCAATACAATAGAAGTGCAAGTTAAAAATGCAAGGTATACATTTAGATATGTAAGTTACGCCAACAAGGTGCACAAAACCTAATAGTATACCTGGTATTGCAAGCATTGGCGACTCAAAGAGACAAAACAAGACAGGGTTTTGACTCTAACATCCTGTTAAAAATCAACTTGGACAGGCCAAACGAAGGTGGGATTCAAGCCAATTTCTTAAAATTCAAAAGAGAGACCTTAAGACCCACCCTAATGGTAGCTTCCAATAGGCCAAACAACTCCCACAATATATAAAATTGTCCACTCACCAGCACAAATCTGGAATCAAACATTCTCCATGCCTGCTCCCCATCCTCTTTGTTCTTGACTTGTGCATCCAGCCCTCTAGTCTTGAGAGCATAATGTGCCAACTGTATTGCACTAAAAGTCCTCAATGGTGTATCAATTCCCAATCTCCCTTGGCCTCCCTTAGGATAATAGTTGTTCACCTAGATCTACTAATTTCTCTTTAGAAGTAGGAATCTCTTGTGTAGGATTCACTTCATGTGTGGGGCCATCCTCATCCTGCAAAACAGAGTCAAAACCCAAATCTCTCTCCTCTAAGGCTTCAATAATGCAGCCTCTACTAAAACAATTTCATTACCCTCTTGATGATCCTCAGTTAACACACTTAAAAGACCCCCAAGACTGGAATTAGGTGTCTCATAGTCATTTGTCAACCAATTGTGTTGTACCCCTATGAAATTCTCCATATAGTCATTTTTCATGTCAAAACAATGGTCATTCCTCATCCAGTTTAGTCATTATGGAATCCTCTCTCCTATTTCCATTGATGTGTGTTTGAGCCCTAATTAGTGTGTGTATCCAACAGAAGACACATTCCAATGCATCAAACAAGAAAGAAGTCAAAGCTCAAATGCAATAGAAAAGTCAAAAATTGTTTTGAGGCATTGAAAAGTGGCAGAGACAACTTAAGTGTGTGTCTTTGTACAATTTTCCCAAAGATTCAAAAGTGGCAAGAGATGTCTAAAGCACACACCTTTGAACAATTTGCCCAAAGGTTCAAAAGTGGTGAGAGACATCTAAAGCACTCACCTTTGAACAAATTTCACAAAGGTTCAAAAGTGATAAGACAACTAATGCAGGCACCTTTGTACAATTGTCCAAAATCACCAAACTCAACAAGAGTGACGGAACAGTTCAAAAAGTGAACTTTTGATATAAAAAAGTGCATAATGAAAAGTGGAAAATGACAAAATAGGTCAAAAAGTATGATTTTGGTCTAAAAAGTTGGAAAGTCACATATGAAGCTCAAAGTTTTGGTTTTGGTTTGAAATTCAAAAGAAAAAAGAGAGGAAAAACACCATAAAAGGAGGGACACTAGTGCTGCAGGTAGAAAAGATGTTTTCTTCATTAAATAAAATGGCAATTTTAGTTCTTGGGTTACAAAAAGAGTTTTATTGACAATTTGTGTAGAACAACCCTTCAAGTTTTTAGCCTGACCCAATTCATAGATTTGTTAAAAATGGTAAAAATTTAGTTTTCAAAATTCCATATTAAGATGCCTAGGTATAGTAATCATTTTGCAGAGCTAGAATTATCAGAGGTGTCAAGTCTCAGATTTTGCTTACATTTAGTAATGTTAAGTTAATTGAAATAATTGGAAAATGAAATTTATCAAGTTTTGATTTGTGATGGAATTTAAGATTTCAATGACATTTGAACTATGGTATCTATATAAACTTTATGATTTAATGAATCATTTTGTTTTAAGCATCGGTTGAATGTTACTGATGAAAAATTTTAGTGCAAGTGTGGGTAAGTGTCGGAACACGTTGAAGAACGAGAACATGGTTGAGGTAGGAGTATTTAGCCGGATGACAATCGGTAAGCTTGTTGGAATCTGGAACGTGCACACACCACTGAAAAATACAATCATTTGCAATGGAATTTTTGCAATTTGATAGATATCATTTTCATGTGAAATGTGTCAATGACTAAATAGGTAAAATTATGGAAAAACAAATTTATAGATTATTTACTTTACCTTGACTATTTGATGCTATTTACATTTCAAAAGAAAAGAAAGTGATAATGTTTGGAATATATTATATTTATTTGCTCATGAGTCATTGGGAGAACGATTTGAATTAAATCCTTTTTAAAAGAATTTGAGAGCAGATTTCTTGCAAAAGAAAGAAATAAGAAGAAGAAATGAGGAAAGATTTATTTGTTAATTAAATTTATTGATCCAATAGATAAATGCTTGAGAAACCGCCAAATGCAAATAATAAACATTCTGTTATTTTCAAATTTAAAAAAAAAATGGATTTAAACAGATAGAGGGCCACCCATAACCCCTAAAAAGAGGAGAGAATCTCATTGCAAGAGGTGGGGAGCGGCTAACATAATGGAACCTTCCAATTTTAGGGAAAACGCAGATTCAAGAAAGGAGAAACTCATGCAAAAGTAGATGGGGGGATAGCACGAAAGAAAGAAAAAAAAGAGAATTTCGTCCAAAAAGTAGGAAAAAGGAGGTCGACTTGGGAGAGCAAGAAAGAAAAAGCAGAATCGAGGATCTCACAGATTTTCTTCACACTCTACCTCGGTCGATTGTGAGCAAAAAACAGAGGTAGGATCGGTTACTTTTGGCAAGTTTCCTTATATGCATCGTTGTCTTCTCTACTTCACCAAAATGCACTGGTTTTTTCATTGATATTCACAGTTCTATTGGAAACTATTTCATTTTTGTATTGGGTCTCTGCATATGATTGTTGATAGGTCTGCCATTTTGGCATCGACCCATGGTTGATGTAATCGTGCTTCTCTTCCTAAATCTTGGACACTTTTTTCTCATCGCATAAGCCAATACCGCTGGGTCATTTTATTTATTTCTCTATATGTAAACATCTCTGGGTTGCGTGTACTTTTTTTGTGATTGCATGTATAGAACTCGCGGTACGTTGGGGTGACTAGTCAACTAAGATGGTCATTGTAGAATGCTCGGGTTAAAACCATCGAGCCCTCTATGAAATAAACCCAAGCTGATACTCCCCACAGCCGTCTCTAGTCCGCCCAAGATTGAATACATTAGAGACTATTATAGGTCAGAACCATGAACCGTACCATTGATGTAATTTCTAGTTGAACTGCGTCTTGTGGAGGTAATCCTTGTGTGTTACTTTGCAAGCTTGCCTTTGTAATTAATTGATATCTTACTCCCAAAACTGGTTATTGATAAGACACTTCTTGCGTTTGATCCATATGGAAGCTTAGCAGTTTCAAGCCTATCCATTGTTCTTTTGACCGTGAGTTTTCATACTTATTGTTCCAAAGAATTGCTTATGCTCGTTAAACCATGGCTCTCATAGAAGAACGATTCCATCATTCTAATCTCAACGTTTGTCCTTTGTAATTTAACATGTTGATAGATATGGATCGATTTGTATCGTTCCATCATTCGGTGATGTTATTTACAAGTGTTAACAATTGTTTTAAATAAAAGCCTTAACAAGCCAAACGATTCAATATCCATCGTTCCACATGATTCTGAATAAAATCTTATATATAAATATATATATATATATATATACACGTATGTATTTACATACCATCGTTCAATATGAATCTGCTTAGCAATGCTAAGCGTTCCACTTTCACTATTCTTTGTATCTTGCCTTAAACGTGTCAGATTATTATATTCTTATATTGTTAATGGTCAATAATTTAATGTAATGAGTTAGTTTAGGTTTCTACTGTTTCTACAGTAGTCAGTAGTTAGAAGTAGATAGACATTTAATGTCTACAGTATTTTGCTTCTTCTTTTTATTGTAACTTTTTTCTTTCAGTTAATACAATCTTCCAGTTCATAACTGAACATGGTATCAGAGCCGTAGAAAAGAAAAAAACCCTAAAAATTCATGGGCAACTTTTTCCTATTAAAAGTCGAGGGTTTCTGGCCGCGGATTGTTCTGTAGCTCGCAATTTTTTCCTGCCGACGCGACTTTCTGCAAACCCGCGTCGATTTTGGGCGTCGTTTCTTGAAGAAAGACGCATTTCTTCTGGTGCATCTTTTTTCACCCTCGTTCATGAACTGTGCGTTTTTTAGAGGACGAGTTTCGTGTTTCTTTTGGGGCATGCTTTGTCTTAAAAAGAAAAATTCTAGTGATTTTCAAAAGGTTTTTTTTGGTTGCGACCTCTTTGCCGACGTTTTCTTGCAAAATTCAGGCCACGTTTTTCACTATACCTGGGCGCATGATTTTTTTTTGTGTTACTCTTAGACCCACACGACCTCTCTGATAAATGCGATTTATTTTGTTGCTAAACGCATTTTTTCCTGAAGCGAAAAATCCGAGTTTATTCATCTTGTTGGGCACGACTGTGACATTTTCTTCTTGAAGTATTTTCTTCACAGAAAAAAATTGTGCCTCTGTTAAGCTTCCTTAGCAGATTTTGGGTGAATTAAAAAAAAAAGTGTTTGGCAACTAGGGTTTTGAAAAACCCTTTGATTTTGAGACGAATTTTTTTTTCGATTGCAATTTCTTGTGGGTTTTTCAAAAGCTCATCTAGGTTGTTTTCAAAATTTTTTGGGTCCTTCATTTTCCATGCCTCAAAATTTGTGCAAGTGGGTGTTGCCGATTTTTTTTGGGTATTCAGCTACATTTTTTGGGTACTCTTCAGATCTTTTGGGTTTTGTCTTCAAAGTGCCTTGAAATCTGTGCCAAGGTTTCTACTTTGAATTTGTGTTGTCTTTATTTTCGTATTTTTTTTTTCGCCTTCACCAGTTTGACCTCAAGGTACGTGATGGCATCTCTGACAAATATAATGCTTGAAAGCAGCTAGAAGTTCAATGGGAAGAATTACAACACCTGGAAGCAGCGCATGCTTACGATCTTTGAATATCGTTGCCTCGATCAGGTCATTTTGGGGAACTCACCTTGTCCCACTGTAGTCAGAAAGGACTAGGACAAATGGGATGAACACAACCGAGAAGTTGTCATGCTCATCAAGCTTTCAGTAACTGACGACCAACTGCCACAAGTGTCATCAGGCAAAACAGTTGTTGAGGTTTGGACGTACTTGAAGCACCTCCATGAAACGTCAGATAAGAGTCGTGCGTTCTTTCTTCAAAACATGCTCTTTTCGATAATGATGGACGAGAAGACCTCTCTCCAGGAGCATCTGACAAAGATAAAGGAGATTTACGACCAACTAGAAGCTATTGGTCAAACAATGGAGGAAGAAGATATGGTGGTCATTACTTTGAAGAGTCTCCCACATTCGTATGAGCATTTCCTCGAGACGTTGAATATCACCTCCACCAATGTTGATCTCAAATTTGAAGATCTTTGCAACAAGCTCTTCCAACACGATTGATGGTGACGGCAATTTGGATGCAATACCAGTTCCACCTCCACAAAGCAAGCGTTCTCTACCAAATCTTCTACTAAGAACAAAGGGAAGGCTCAATCTCCTCAGCCGAAAGGCTCTGGTTCTTCTCAGGACAGCAAGAAGAAGAACGTTCAGTGCAATTATTGCCATAAATATGGTCACATGTAGGCTGATTGTCGAATTCGGTTGGCTTCTGAAAAAAAAAGCAGGGAGGATCTCAACAAAAGGCAAATGTTGCAAAGCACACTGAGTAGAAAGAATCTGCATTCTATGCTTTTATGGCCAAGAGAACAGCAGATCCAGTACAATCTTTTGCTTGGTATATTGATTCAAGGGCTTCTCGGCATTTTACTCATTGTCGGAATTGGTTCAGCAAATTCGAACCATTCTCTAATTCTGTCATTTTTGGAGGAGGCGAAGAGTACACAGTTGCTGGTAAGGGCAATGTTCAGATTCACTCTGAAGGGAGAAATTTACTATTTCTCGATGTCTACTATGTTCCAGGCATGGAACATAATCTTCTCTCCGTCAGCCAGATCACGAGGCATTCTCCCCAGTTGGATGTTATTTTCAGTTCGTCCACTTGCAGCATTGTTGATAAGGAGACACGTACTACGATTGCTATGGGACTTGAGGATCATGGTCTGTATAGACTTGTTGATTCTGGTGATTCTCAGGAGCACGCTCTGGCCACCAGGAGTACTTCCATCAGCAAACTTTGGCATCAGCATCATGGGCACCTAAATGTGCACTATCTCTCTCAACTGTCTCGAGAGGGTTTGGTTGCTGGTCTACCTGAGATCCAAACTCAAAATCATGGAGTTTGTGGAGCCTGTCAAGCTGGAAAGTAGCATCGAACACCATTCTCGGATGGTGATTCTTGGCGAGCCTCCAAGGTACTTCAATTGGTTCATGCTGATGTATGTGGACCAATGAACACTCCATCTATTACTGTGTCCAGGTACTTTCTATTATTTGTTGATGATTTCAGTCGAAAAATGTGGGTGTATTTTTTGAAACATAAATCAGATGTGTTGAGTACATTTCAGCAGTATAAGGCCTTAGTTGAGAAAGAATCAGGTTCTTAGATTGTCACTCTAAGATTAGATAATGGGGGGGAGTTTTGTTCAACTAATTTCTCTACTTTTTGTGTTGCACATGGCATTAAGCGCCAGCCCACCACACCATACACCCCTCAACAAAATGGTGTCGTTGAACGTAGGAATCGCACCATTACTGAAATGGTTCGTTCTTTGATGGAGTATAGAAATGTACCCAAGAAATACTAGGCTGAAGCAGTTTATACTGCCTGAATCAGTCACCTACACAGGCTGTTAAGAAGACGGCTCATGAAGAAGCCTGGTCAGGACGTAAGCCTAAGGTGGGCCATTTGAATGTCTTTGGTTCTATAGCTCATGTATGGATTCCATAAGCCAAGTGAGCCAAGTTGGACTCCAAGAGCCAGCAACTTATGTTTGCAAGTTACGATGACAATCACAAGGCATACAGGTTGATTGATGTGGAGACAGATCGTCTCATATTCAGTTGTGATGTTGTGATTGATGAGACTACTGGTCCATTTGTTACTACTACCAGCCCTAAGGATCAGCCTATGAAGGTTTTTGATGAGGGTGTTCGTCTTCCTCTTGGTTCCCCTGATGGGAGGGCTTCAGAGCATTTTGACTCTGAAGATGAGGAGTCTACCTGTCATGATCTAGCACCACCTGATTTTCCTCAGGATTCATATCCAAATGACTTTGTTCCAGAAATCCCAGAGGATGTTGTTTCTCCTATTCCAGATTTTGGTACTTCTACTCATCGGCCTAAGTGGTGGGCCAAGACTATCGGAGATCCTCATGATGATGAACTCATTGAGGGCAAATCGGCTCGCAGAAAGAGCAAGTAGCAAAACAAAGTCAATTTTGCTCTTATGGCCAACATCCACAACATCTATGAGCCTCAGACATATTCAGAGGCTAAAGGAATTCCAGAGTGGGAAAAGGCTATGGAGACAAAATACCAAAGTCTTTTGAAGAATCACACTTGGGTTCTTTCTGATCTTCCTCCTAGGAAGAAACCTATCAGCTACAAATGGGTTTATAAGGTCAAGTATCATGCAAATGGTACTTTGGATAAATACAAGGCTAGATTAGTAGCTCGGGGATTCACACAGCGGGAGGGCATTGATTATGAGGAGACTTTTGCTCCTATTGCCAAAATGAGCACAATTCATCTTCTTCTCACTATTGCAGCCCAGTTTGGATGGACAATTCATCGGATGGATGTCAAGAGTGCCTTCCTCAACGGTGATTTGCAGGAAGAAGTTTACATGGCGCAGCCTCCTAGTTTCAAAGTTTTCGGCAAAGAACATTAAGTATGTAGGCTCGTGAAAGCACTCTACGGACTGAAACAAGGTCCCCGTGCATGGTACATCAAAATTGATCAGTACTTGGTTGATCATGGTTTTCAGTGCAGCCCTTCTGACTCTAATTTGTATGTCAAGCACTTTGGTGATGATATTCTCTTTCTTGTTATCTATGTTGATGACTTGATCATTACTTGTTGTTCAGCACATTTGATTTCAGCAATCAAATAGGATTTGTGTTAGGCTTTTGACATGACAGATTTGGGGCTTCTCCATTATTGTTTGGGTATTGAGGTTTGGCAGACCGCTGGTAGCATTTTTATCTCTCGGTCTAATTATGCCACAAGTTTGCTTGACAAATTTTGGATGCAGGATTGCAAACTTGCCTCCACACCTATGGAGAAGGGGTTGAAGTTATCAGCCAACTCTGATTCACCTTCGGTCGATGAAACGACATTCAGGCAACTAGTGGGCAGTCTCATCTACCTCAATGCCACTAGCCCTGACATCAATTTTGCAGTGAGCTACATTTCTCGCTTCATGACAGCTCCAAAAGTTGATCATTGGCTTGCAGCAAAGCGAGTGCTGCGATAAATTAGGGGCACTTCAGATTATGGCATTTTGTATGGCAGATGCAAGGATCCAAAGCTGATTGGTTATACAGACTCAGATTGGGCAAGTTCAGTGGATGACAGAAAATCTACTTTTGCGTATGTATTCAGTTTGGGTACAGGTGCTATAACATGGACCAGCAAGAAGCAGTAGGCAGTGGCTCTTTCCTCGATTGAAGCTGAATATCGAGGAACAGTTAAGGCAACATGTGAGGTAGTTTGGCTCCACAGGATGCTTTGTGACATGCACATGTCACAATCAGGACCTTCTCCCTTATACACTGATAATCAAGGGATGCTCAAACTGGCCAAAAATCTAGTCTTCCATGAACGTACCAAGCATGTCGAGCTTCATTGTCACTACATCCGCAAGCTGGTAGAAGACGGATCAATTCAACTGCAGTATGTTCCGACAACGGATCAGACTGCAAATATTCTCACCAAGTCTCTGAGCCCGCATAAGTTTGTCAAATTCAGGGGGCAACTTGGTGTAGTTGATAGATTGACCATTAAGGGAGGGTGTTAGATTCTTATATTCTTATATTGTTAATGGTCAATAATTTAATGTAATGAGTAAGTTTAGGTTTCTACTATTTCTACAGTAGTCAGTAGTTAGAAGTAGATAGACATTTAATGTCTACAGTATTTTGCTGCTTCTTTTTATTGTAACTTTTTTCTTTTAGTTAATGCAATCTTCCAATTCATAACTGAATAAAACCATGTCGAACGATAGCATGCATATCATCCTTAAAGATAATAAAGGTTTTAAATGATGTTTAAAACTGAACGAGAGTAATCGTATCATTCTTAGATATTAATGCCTTGAAAAGAATGAATAAATCCGAACGATATGTATCGTTCTAAATAAGTTATCTTTATCTAGACTCTGTTTTTTAAAACAGAACAATACACATATCATTCTAAGGTGCAGAACGATACTTTTATCGTTGTCAGATTTGCCTTGAAATGTATGATTTCAACTCTTAATCAACTTAAATAACCATTTGATGTTCTTTCTTTGAAATGAATGATGACATGGTAGTAAATTTACAAAACATTCTTCTTAAAGAATAGAACAAAACGAATTAAGAGTAACCTTGTTATATATTTAAAAATCGAATGATCACTCTTGAAAGAAAGTCAGATTGAATCTAGAAATGTTTAGACTCTATCTTAATTGGTTTCGATTACAATTTATTCAAATGAAAACAAACAAGTGACACTCTGGATTATTGATTTAAGATAGCTTCGGTCAGATATAAATGATGATTGATCATTTATATTTAACCAAACTGTTCTTAAAATATAAAACCATCAAATAAGTTATTCGAATTTCAAATGATGATGATTGAAATTTGCAAATGGATAAAATCGGAATTCATATTAGATGATTGTTGTTTGTTAAATACACGCATCTTAGTCTATGGATAACACCGAAAGGTTTCGGTTATTAAGGGAACCCACGCGCCCAAGGGACACGTCCCATGAGCGGACGTGTCTCCACCTTGTGTTGACACATACTCTCATGAGACGCGTCTCTCCTTGAGGCGTGTCTCCCTCATATAAATGGGACTTCATTCCCTTATTTGCAAGACATCGAAATTGATAAATGTTCTGCAATCAGCACATTTAATATAAAAGAAATAAATCTGACTTATAATTCTTGAACAAAATTCACACTTAGAATTTCCATAGGTCTTTTAGGCTCCAAGTTTGATAAGATTTGATTAACATTTACATGGTATCAGAGCCAAGTTGAGTGAATCCAAATCAAATCTAGATATCCGATTACTTAGGAAAATTTGTATATTTTAAAATCGAATTCACATCACATTCTTCATAATGTCAAGTGTGATCAGATTTGAAGATCGTCTTGTAGGAGCAAACAACTTCACATCATGGAAATTTAGAATCGTGATGATTCTTAAAGAGAATAAGTTATACTCATTTGTGAGAGAAAACAAGAGGGAACCAGAGGATGATCCAGAGAAAACTCAATGGATTGAGAACAATGAAAAAGCCATGAAAATCTTAGTAGATGCAGTTAGGGACCATATAGTACCCATTCTAGCAAAATATGGAACTGCATATCTAATGTTCAAATCCCTTGAGAGCACCTATGAGATAAACAACACCAGTAGGACTCTTGCATTAAAGAGGCAAATCAACAATGTCTAAATAAACAAAGGAGAAACTATTAGTGCAGACTTCATGAGGATCATTGAACTAAGGGATCAATTATCTACAATACAATATCAAATTGATAGCAAAGAGTTAACACTAATTGCACTAGGAGGCCTACCAAACTCATGGGAGTCATTTGTTCAAGGAATAAGTGCGAGATCTAAACTCCTCAAGTTTGATAGGCTAAGAACAGACTGCCTACAAGAGGAAACAAGACTCTCAACAAAAGAAAACAAACAAAAGAACATAGATGAAGACATTCATGTGCTCAACACAACATCTAAAAAAAGGGGTAAGAAAAACTCTTACGGGAAAGGATCATTTAAGAGAAAGAGAAATTCCTATGGAAAAGGATCATCCAAGAAGAGGAAAGTCATCTCTCAAGTACAATGTTTTAGATGTGATCAATATGGGCACTATGCAATGAAGTGCCCTGACAGATCAAAACAACAAGCATCCTTTGCTAAAGTAGGAAAGTCAAATTCAGACCATGAATCTAAGAAATTTGTATTCTATTCAGCCCTATCAAGTCAAGTATCTAACAATACCAACAACTGGGTAATTGATAGTGGTTTTTTAAGGCACATCACAAGGTTCAGAGAACACTTGGACATTGTGACTGAAGAGACTGATGAAGAAGTAACCATTGGGGATGATTTTGCACACCCTGCAAAGGGGGTTGGAACTTGCTCCATCAAATTGAAATCTGGTCTCTCCCTTCAACTCACTGGAGTTTTATTTGTACCTGGAATAAAGAGAAATCTAATATCCATCTCTACTCTTGAAGACAATGGATATAGGGTTACCTTCATGGATGGGAAAGTTCTGGCATGGCCTAAGAACTTAACTATAAAGAAAGCTCAAACCATAGGTATAAGACAAGGTTATCTTTATAAACTATGCACTGAAGTCAAGCAAGCCCTTACCCTTGATACCTTTGTGGAAAAACTTGTAACAGGATTACCTAAGTTAAAACCAACTCATGAAGGAACTTGTAAAGGTTGTGCTCTAGGAAAGAATACAAAGGGATCATTTCACAATAGCCTGAGTAAAACCCAAAGTGTGTTAGAACTGACTCACTCTACTTTATGTGGACCCATGTTTGTACCCTCCAAGGCAGGCTTCCTATACTATGTCATATTTATAGATGACTTCTCTAGAAAGACTTGGATTTATTTTCTTAAGTGTAAAGAGTCAATAGAAATCCTTAAAAGGTTTAAGGAGTTCAAAGCTCTTACTGAAAACTTCTCTGGGAAGAAAATCAAAATCCTAAGGAAAGACAATGGAAAAGAATACACCTCTGAAATCTTCAAGGAATTCCGCATGAATGCTGGGATTAAGAGGGAGTTTACAGTAGCTTACAACCCTCAACAAAATGGTGTTTCTGAAAGGAAAAATAGAACCATTGTAGAAGCTGCAAAAGCAATTTTGCTTGACTAGAACATAGAAACCTCCTTCTGGGCAGAAGCCTCTAGAATTGCTGTCTACATTCAAAATAGATGTCCACATTCTCATCTAGATAACAAAACTCCTGAAGAAGCTTTTACCAGCATAAAACTTGATATTAGTCATTTTAGGATTTTTTGTTGCCCTGTCTATATTCATGTGCCCAAAGAGAAGAGATTCAAACTAGAACCTTCCGGAAAGAAAGGGGTATTTGTGGGATATAGACAAATGATTAGATCTTTGATGTACCTGGTTAACACCAAACCTGATATTTGCTATGCAGTGAATGCCCTAAGCCAATTCATGTGTGAGCCAAAGGAAATTCACCTTATGGTTGTGAAACATATATTGAGAAATCTTCAAGGCACTATTGGATATGGCCTTCTTTACAAAAATAATCAACTAGATCTACATGGATACTCTTATTCAAATTGGGTTGGAAGTGTAACCGATCGGAAAAGCACATCAAGATGTTGCTTCAGTTTGGGATCGGCTATGATCTCTTGGATCTGCAGAAAACAGTCTTCAGTAGCTCAAAGCTCGACATAATTTGAATACATTGCAGCCTCTATGGGGGCAAGAGAAGCAGTATGGCTCCGGAAATTGCTTGTGGGACTCTTTGGTGAGCCCTTGAATCCTCCTATCATTCATTGTGATAATCAAAGTTGCATCAAACTCTCTGTAAATCTAGTATTCCATGATAGATCTAAGCACATTGAGATGTATTCAGCCTCTATGGGGGCAAGAGAAGCAGTATGGCTCCGGAAATTGCTTGTGGGACTCTTTGGTGAGCCCTTGAATCCTACTATCATTCATTGTGATAATCAGAGTTGCATCAAACTCTCTGTAAATCCAGTATTCCATGATAGATCTAAGCACATTGAGATCCCCTACCATTATGTAAGAAACATGGTAGAAAGGAATGTGATCCAGTTGGAGTATATTAATACAAATGGTCAAACAACAGACATTCTCACCAAACCTCCAGAATCAAGGTAGAACACTTCAGGAAGAAGCTTGGTATGGTTGAAATGTAATTTGATATTATGTTTGAAATTCAAAATTGTTTAGAAGTTGTACTAATATATTTAAAGATGTTTAATGTGTAAACTCTTTTGTCATGTGTGTGACTCCATGACCTTATGGGCCCGCTCCCCATGTGTACATTATTGAAAGGTGACGATCTTTCTAATAATGAACACTTGTATGTGACATTGTAAAGTGACGACTCTACAATGATGAGTTGAACTATCATGATAGATATCATGTGACTTGATATCTGTGGACATGTCATGATAGTATCTCTTGGACACTTTGATGGATATCATGGGACTTGATGTCATTTGAAGATCATTGTGATCCTTAAGAGATAATCATGGTGGATAATTATATATCCGTGGATATGCCATGAATTATTATGGTAGACATCATGTGACTTGATGTCAGTGCACATACCATAATGAAGATGTGATTATGAAGAATGTCATGTGACTTGACAATATTGAGAAAACATATCATATCTTCGATATCACGTGTGAAGGTGATATCTCCACTTATTTGATTTGGAATATCTTCCCTAGCTAAGAGGGAGTGTTGATTTAAGATAGCTTAGGTCAGATATAAATAATGATTGCATTCATGCATCATCATCATTTATATTTAACCAAACTGTTCTATAAAACCATCAAATAAGTTATTTGAATTTTAGATGATGATGATCAAAATTTGCAAATAGATAAAATCAGAATTCATATTAGATGATTGATGTTTGTTAAATACACGCATCTTAGTCTATGGATAACACCGAATGGTTTTGGTTGTTAAGGGAACCCGCACACCCAAGGGACACGTCCTCTCATGAGACGTGTCTCTCCTTGAGGCGTGTCTCCCTCATATAAATGGGACTTCATTCCCTTATTTGCAAGACATCGAAATTGATAAATGTTCTGCAATCAGCACATTTAATATAAAAGAAATAAATCTGACTTAGAATTCTTGAACAGAATTTCACACTTAGAATTTCCAAAGGTCTTTTAGGCTCCAAGTTTGATAAGATTTGATTAACATTTACATGGATGATATTTAAACTCAAAACGAGACTGCTCTGTAAATTATAGTCTTCAAGTTCTCAGCTGAATCTGGTTGTATTTATTATAGTTCAAACTATGCATAAATGGGTTTTCTGATGAAAGCTAATGTTTCTTTCTAATCAATAAGAACTGCTTGTGGTATGGATCTTTCTTTTATCAAAAGAACATATACGCATACTCAGTTTTTTTAACAGAAGGCCATATATGTGTACATGCATAAATCTTCCATTTATGCATATACACATGCAATATACCTTCTTTTTATTTTTTTACCAACTTATTCACTTTACTTGAATAAAGTATGCTTTATTTCATTTGTAAGGAAAAAAGGAATAAAGGCATTGAAATGTTACTACATGAACACCAAGATGTGTGTATGAGAATTTATTTAGAGATCTAGATAAATGGTTGATTGCTTGTTGCATAACCTTTTGGAAGTAATAAATCTGATTTAGAGTACTATGCATTGTGTTCTGATGATTCCAGTTTACGTAGTAAACTCATATAGATTGTGCTTGCAGAATATTCTGTTTTATTTAAAAGTACAAGTATGATTTGATAGACTACTGCACATTTTATTTGATGTTGCAAGTGGAAAATTTAGTAGGAAGAGATACTCTTTTGTATGTAGAAAGTTGCTTTCTGGGACAGGTGCCGAAAATGGAATTAAAGAGGGTGTAGATTTTTCTTTTCCAAAATCTATCATCTAGTTACTATATGCAGCATGTGCTTGGCCAAGCTTGTAGCCCATAATGTTGAATGGACTAATTTTATGTTATGACTCTCCACCATTTCCTAACATTGATCTTGCATGTTCTAAATGTAGATAGAAATGCATGTAGTTGTTAGGCATGCACCAGATTCCACCTTGCATATCATATTCTCTTGCTAAATATTTTGTGCAAGGTCAGGTATTCTTTGAGTTAGGAAGAATTCCGGGGGAGCATAGCTTTTCTTGCTGAGATTGTTGCTCAAGCTGCTTTGTGTTATCTTCTCTGTGTTCATTTGGTAAATCAAATAACTTTTAGTAAGTATTGCAGGCTTTGTGCTGTAATCTTCATTGAAATGGTTATTGTAGCTTTATATGCAATTTTCTTTATTTGATTTGCAGGATCTCATCTTTGTTTACAATTCCAATTCTTGTGTTTGCATACACTTTCTGTTGCTTAGTTTTAGCATATGTGGTGTTTAGTTATCATAGATTTTACCATTTGTGTCAGTTGGAAGATTATAAAATTTCTTCTTTGTGCATAGAAGAGCTGTTTTAGCCTTGTGCTCATTCCCGAAAACAAAAAGAATAATGTTTTCCTTTATTTTATATTGCATGCTGAAAACCCCAAAGATACCTGTACATATTTTAAAAGTTAAAGATAATTTTTGTAAGTTCTAGGGTTAAGTTTATTTTTTAATTAAATTGGAGATTCCCCTTCTAATTTGAAGAAAGGTTTATCCTTACATGTTTCATTTTGTGTTGTCTTGAAAGGGACAAAATAAAATGTTGACAAACTGAACACTATAAGTATAGATGCATTCAAGTGCATCCTCAAATGAAGTCACCTCATCAAAGATGAGATCTCTCCCAATGATGATCTTATTCTTAGCAGGATCCAACAATTGATAGGATTTGCACTCCTTCAAATAGCCCATCTTTATGCATGTATGGCTCTTAGGATTATCTTATGCCTTTTCTCATCCTAAATGTGGACCCAAGCAACAGTACCAAACAATATTCAGTGGATAATAGTTGGCTTCCTACTACACTTTTAATAGGGTGTCATGTCTCAAATTACTTTAGTACATACCATGTTAAGAGTACGTTAAAAAAATAAATGGCTTCACATACAAAGCAGCATCTCAACCAAAGTCCTGTTCTTTTTCTTTGTTGTACCATTCTAGTAGAGAGTATAGGCAACAGTATGTTGCCACACAATACCACGCTTGGAACAATATGCTTCAAACACATGATTAACATATACGCGTCAACAATCTGATCTCAACCATTTTACTAGGTGTACAATATGGCTCTCCATTTGATGAACTTCTCTAAAGTCAGACAGATTTCACATGATAAACCAAGTATTTTAGGGGAAATTATCAATGATAGTCAAGATGTACCTCACTCTTGCAAGACATTAAATTCATATGGCACAAGTCAAGATGTACAAGCTACAAATGCTTAGCACACCATGCCTTCCCTTTTTCAAACTTTTCCTAGTGATTTTTGTCAAGAACACATCCTTAGCACATGTCACTTGATGGAGAGATAGGAGGTGACTCGTGGACCATAGATATTTAACCCAATAATTGCATGCTGCTGAAACTTGGGTGTCCATAATCTCTGCTGTAACTACTTGTGGCACCATCTACCTTGGCCACAAGTGCATTTAAACCCTAATTCATTGGGATATCACTGAAATTTGTAAACTTGTAAACCTATGTTTGTTGATAAGTTTGCCACCATTGATCAACTTTAAATGATTGTTATGATTGTTGCAATGAATTTGTCAAGACAAAACTCAACCGTACTCCCTTGCTCAATTATTTGATAAACTAATAGCATATTCACATATATATGGTGATTATGCAATCATCAAGCACAACATTGCCACTAACAACAATAAAAAGAGTTAAATCATCTGATATATAAACTTTCTTATCATTTGCCTTGGCAAGCTCTTGCAACAAACTACCATATTTTTGCCATATGAGTGCAACCAAAATTCAATGTAAAATCACATTTGAGAGCCTATTCAGGATAATATGAGTTACAAGAACATTATTTTACCCTTTTCATATGTTTTCCCTGGTGTTCTTTGAGTTCCTTCACTTGCTATATTAAGTGATTCATATTCTTGAAACAAACATCCTCAATATGTCCAAGCTTGCCACAGTGGGTACACTTCTTGTGCTTCCCTCCCTTGTGACCACCCTTACAATCCGTATTACAGCTCTTCTTTGTTCCCATCTTCAATGTCACCTTGGTTTCTCTCATATGCACATTTTTGTCTTAGTTCTCCTTAAGTTCTACTTCTCTTCCCCATACATGAAATTGTTGCCTCAAACCAAGCACATCCATCAGGTGAGCTTCTCTTGTTCTATGGTCAACAAAGAACACATGGCATCAAAGGACATATAGATGCTTGAAAGGAAACTTGCAGCCATCTAATGATAATTTCCACATAACCCAAAAAGAAATCAATGTAAATAAGTACTCAGAACCCATATGCAAGAGAATAGACAACATACCCATCAAAAGATGACACAAAATATACCTTGAGAAAACCCTCAAAAGGGAAAAAACCAGCTTCTAAAAGCATCCATGACACATGTATTATTCAGCAATAAACATTACAATACATCTCTGAAACATCAAGCCTCCTCAATGCATCCTCCATGTGTCCAAGCATGTAATCACATATCCCATGCCTTGCTTCACATATGCGCTCTTCAGAAAAAGACTCAAAATCCCGACTAGCCAACCTTAGACAACTACCCTTGTGTTTGCTTTCATAAAAACAAGCTCACACAACCAAGTGGTATTGCATAAAACCATGTGACTAAAACCAGAGATTACAAAACCATGACCCCACATTTAATATTGGGTTACTTTATTAAAAAAAATTCCCCAATATTAAATAAATACATTTTTACAACTTACATTTGTTAGTTTTATGATCAGATAATTCAATACTGAAAGTAATCAGAAAATGCAACACATAAGACAATGAACACAACAAGATACCCTGGGAAAACCCTCCAACCTGAGGGAGAAAAATCCAGACAATATATCTCTTATATATTAATTGAATAAGAGCAGAAATCTGCTTACAACTCAAGCACAACACAATGCCTAATTTGATACAATGAGTATTCGCACCTCTCCTAAGTGCATATCCAAAAAAATATGATACTCTTTGAAATCGATCTGTTGTTTACAAATAATGATCTGCTGCTCAGATCGCACTTCTTCTCCACATACAAATATACTTGACTTTTTATGTTTTCATCAACATGAATGAAGGATGCCATATATATATGCACCCAAGAGATATCGCATCCCTTCAAGAGAGAAGTCGGCCATTTGAAGAGCACGTCTTTTCAGGGAGGAGGCACGATTTTCAAGAGAGGTCGGCTTTAATAAATAATTAAATATTAATTATTAAAGATGCAAATCATTTGATCATTATGAAGCACCTCTTCATAAATTAAATCGAACATATAAATTAAATAGCCAAGGCTATATTTAATTTATTCATCTTCATCGAAACTCGAGCCTGGAAGTAGAGGCCCGCGGCTGCATATCATCAACAACATTCAACTTATGTCCCAATGTTACAACATAAAGTGGTCCCACAAATGTTAACTCCTAGTGATGCATGTACTTCTAGGTCCTCCTAGGTGCACCACAAACATGATAATAAATTAAACATAATAAACATTGTGCAAGGTGTACAACACCTAATTCCTAACATTCTCCCACTTGTTGTATACATTGCATAAGGGGTAACAAGTAACCTCAAAACATGAACAAGGGAACAATCCCTATAGCTGCATATACCATCAAGGAATCAAAGTGCTCCATGTGCTCCATCAAGATATCTATAAAAAGAAACAAGGTGACCACCATCCCAAGCATGAATGCTCTCATCCTCCATCATGCCAATGCACAAAGATAAGAAGCCATCCAAAGAGAAGCCACACAAACTATCACAACGAAGCATAAGTCCTACCTCAACTGATATCCCAAACACAAACACTCAATCCAAAGGTATCAATATGCACTAGTAGTTGTCAAGATACACTAACCATAGCTGAAATAGCACCCACAACAAGTGCTAACACATCCAACTATCCATACCTCCAAGGTATACAAAACATAGAAAACTCATGCCATCAACATATACACCCATAAACCGCAATCACAAGCTCCATGTGCTAACCTATCAAAGAATGACATACACATCCAAGAGCTCCCACTCCATGGGTAATGCAAATCTGAAAATGATCAAGGCATACCAAGTCTACCAATAGCATCACATAGAATGTGTCAACAACATCATGTAGTAGCAAGGAACATCCACAATGATATGCAAAACCTATAAATAAATAACCTATAAGAACAACTCTCACCACAACTCTCCATCGCTCTCCCATGTTCTCCACACCCAACAAAGGATAGAGGTAACGGAACCTCCATGTCATCACCCAAAAACCAAGTGACAACACATGACCACAAGCCTAGTGATCACCATACTCCAACCAAACCTCAAAACCAATGTCATGTGAAACCAAACATCCAGGAAGATAACCAAGACCAAAGAGAGGAACAATGCACGTCATACACCTATAGAAAGTCCTTCTACATGCACCTCTAAATGCTAACTATGTCAAGTGTGATCTCCTCCACAACACCCCAGAAGAAAAGCCATAACAACACCCAAATGTTCAATCACCAAGATCAAACATAACATATGTATCATGTAACTAACATGGATGTAGGCCTCTCGAAACAAGAACAAACTCAATGCAACCATTCTCAAAGAAGGAAATCAGCCCATAAACCATCTCCTAAGATCCTCATAATGGAATCATAATATCAACTCATATATGCAAGAAGATAACAAATACCAAACATCTCTCAAAATGAATCCTCCAAAACTACCCATGAATCCATAGCTCAAGATCCATATCTATGGAAGATAAGCATAAATCATAATACACCTGAAAGGAACAATGGGTAATACCTCTCAAGTAAACCGCTGAGTAGACCAAGAGTGGGGAATGAAAATGCTCCTCCAAGATATCCAAGTCATCATGACTCATCCAAGAACACTCTCCTCATAGGTCCATGTTGGACTCATGTCCAACCAAGGCGTAGGCTCCTCAGACTTACAACTGAAATCTTATCAAGAGTAACCATCTCAACATGTCTCTAACCACAAGATAACTTCAGCCTCACCTAAGTATCCAAGTATCCATGAGCACCTATAACCGATCAATCCATGCCAAACTCCAAATGCAACATAGCATCATCATGAAGTAATCAAGCAAGTGATCATGTACTCAAATACAAAGAGAACCAAACAAGATCAATGTCACATATCCAACCTAGGAATCAGGAACATACACAAGACAACATGATCTAACCATCTCCTCCTAGGAGATCATATGCAATAATGCAACCATCTTGGTCTCAGGAGAACAAGTATCATGCCAAAACTTTAAACCGATATTAAGAGTAAACCATGACATAATAAAAATCACACTCTAAACCAAGAATCAACATCTCCAATCACATGAAGATAACCATCTCCTACAAGTGAACTTGTAAATGTGAAAGAACTCTTCTAAAACAACAGGATCTAAGAGCTCCTCCAAACATTTGCAACACTAAAGAAGATCATCCACCATCAAATGACAAATCCACATCACTACCAACAACTCCCACTGAACCGTGATATCGAGTCATACATGGCATCGTGATAACCATCTCCTAAATGAAGATCATCCAGGTCTACACACACAACTGAAATGTCAGTAACATCAAGTGAAACCATTATCTCCAAGCCAAGAAGATACAACCGCCAACAAACCATCAAGAATATATCCAACATTGCCAATCTATCATTGTCAAAAGCTCCCGCTAAAAAGTGTAACCAAGCTATCCCTAACAAAGTGATAAAACCATCATGCTACAAGTCCCAAAACTGACTATCCAGGTACTATAAACATCATCTATCCTCTCATCTCAAAGCACACATACCAATGTACAAATGACCACAGGCAAGGCCAACTAACAAAGTCTGCAACAACACTAAATCAAACCTAGTGGATATAGACAATCCACATCCGAGTCATCCCATTGCAATCAATAGGTTGTGCATACATACCAATCACATAACTCGTAGATCCAATCACTGAAACATGCAAACTCATCATCACATTAGTAAACTGCAAACTAAGATATAAAAGAGAATAATTTTGTAGACCAAATGACTCAAACACCAAATCAACCTCAGATCTGATTTGCCAAACATGTCCACGCCCAAGTACCATAGTCAAGGAACCAAACAAGCATCTAGGAGATAAGAAACAACCTCCTAACACCAAACCAAATCACCACCAAAACACCACAAACCTAATTATGTCATGCCAATGCAAAAGTGTACCTACATAATAATGACACCATAATCAACACCAATGTTGTACCTACATTCAACTATCACCCACACGAGACTCCAAGTCACAAACTATGTCCAAACATATCCTCAAAATCGAAGACAACTTGTGTACCTGTCACCATCAAAGTTCAACTCTAAAAAACACATGTAAACCTGTATCACGAAGCACCAAATCTAAAAACCAGTTGTACCACCATGAAAATCACATGTACTCCCTCAAAGTTTCGCCTCTTGACTCATCTGGATGCTCACACAATTACACCCCAAATCTCAAGCACCAACAAGTGATCAAATAAGTACACAACTCTCTCTACTCATCAAACTGAGAAACTATTAGCAACACCATGAAGTAAACTGAACATGCTCTCCAACGCCTATTCAAAATCAAAAATCCAATTTTGTATGCAAAAGTTATGCTCAAAACCGAGAACATCTAGCTTTTAGGCCCCAAAATTGATCAAAATAGCAAAAACAGGAAAACAAACTTTTACCACAACGTAGTGCTCGGAGAGAACTTTTTGATGAGTATAAGAAGTCGAAAATCCGACAATCTGGGTGAAAGTTATGCCCGTTTGAATAAAAGTCCTCCAATCTATCTTATAGTGTGCAAGGGTGGTGCCCGGGCGGAGCCACCGACAGTGATGGTGTTGAATGGGCAATGGAACTGAAATTTTTATAAATTTTGTTTAAACCTTTTAAATTCTAAATTACCGATGGATTTGAAAATTTTTAAGGCGAATTTAATTTTCTCCCATTGGCGAGGGAGGTTGGTCCCCCTCGGGACCTCACCCCACAGCGGGGGGTTGAGGCTTGCTCGGCCCCTAATTGTCACGTTAGTAGCATACACCGATCGGCCTATCACATCCGCATACAACTGACTAACAAGGGAAGTACATGCGGTCTACAAACCCCACGAGACCCAAATTTTTTATTTTATTTTCTACGACCTTTGTCTCTGCAAACAGTCATACAACCGTACGACTAGGGCAAGGGCTAATTTTTTTTTGCATTTTTCCACAGTGATCAAAATAAGGCAAATTTTATATGAACCTTTTTTACTCAACCAATCTGGCTCTAATGGTGAGGTCCATTTTGTCCCAGGGGGCCATTTGCAACACTTCCCCTATAAAACCCTCATTTGAATGCACATCTAAAAAACCCATTTGACTCAACATTTTTCAAACTCCAAATTTGCAAGCAACCCATCATAATAGCAACCAAAACCCTTAGATTTGCAATGAACAATTTGCAAAACCCTCATATCTTGCCATTTCTTTCATTCTTTCATGCAAGACCATAGATTCAAACTTAAACAAGATTTGTTCAATCTAGGGTTATCCAACCACAACCATGGCTCTGATACCAAATGAAAGGAAACTTGCAACCATCTAATAACAATTTCCACATAACCCACAAAAGAAATCAATGCAAATAAGTACTCAAAATCCATATGCAAGAGAATAGACAACATACCCATCAAAAGGTGACACAAGATAAACCCTGGGAAAACCCTCAAAAGGGAAAAACCCGGCCTCCAAAAGCATCTGACTCATGTATTAGTCAACAATAAACATTACAATATATCTTCAGAGTCTCCATGAGCACCTCTGAAACATCAAGCTTCTTCAATGTATCCTCCATGTGGCCAAGCATGTAACCACACATCCCATGCCATGCTTCACATATGCACTCTTCAAAAGAAGACCCAAAACCCCAACTAACCAACCTTAGACAACTACCTTTGTGTTTGTTTTTATAAAAACAAGCTCACACAAAACCACCAGTGGTATTACATAAAACCATGTGACTAAAACCATGAGATTACAAAACCATGACCCCACATTTAATATTGGGTACTTTATTAAATTACTTTCTCCAATATTAAATGAATACAATTTTACAACTTACATTCAACTTATGTCCCAATGTTACATACAACATAAAGTGGCCCCAAGAATGTTAACTCCTAGTGATGCGCGTACTTCTAGGTCCCCCCAGGTGCATCACACACATAATAATAAATTAAACATTATAAACATTATGCAAGGTGTACAACACCTAATTCCTAACAATGCCATCTTGCTTTGTCATGGTTGTGGAAAAAAAGAATGTAAAGAGGAATACATCAAATGGAAGCCTCAAATTAGCAAGAATGATCTCAATAATATCACTATACTTGTACTTATTACACCCCTGCAGTAGCTTCATAAAAGACAAAAAAAAATCTAATTCAAGGCCAACCTGCTCAGGTTATGAGCAATATATATAAGGCAAAATCATTGTGTTTTCCTCACATTCATTCATCTTTTTCAGCAACAAATGGTAAAATGAAGGAATATATAGCATGCAAACAGAAGAACACAAGAGTAGTGGTAACCTTCAAATGAAAGAGTGATGAGAAAGAGGAAACTTCAGCAGTGAGCAGGATTTTAAAGTGTTTCAGTGGCAGTTACAGGAAGACTGTGCACTGGCAGCAGGTCAAGCAACAAAACAAAGTGACATAATACAACTAGACAGTGATTGAAGAGCACAACTGATGAAAATGTGAGATCTAGAAATGTCTAAGTGGTTAAGTTTCATTAGCCATGCCCCTAGGAGACTTTTGCATGGCTCAAGTAAGAAATTCAATCCACAAGACAAGTGTTCGCCCAACAAAAACACCTCATTTGGATAACCAGCTTCCTCTAATCCAACAAAGCCACTAAGTTCGCACACCCATGACATTTTCTCCTGGCAACATATCTATGTTGGCACGATTCTTCATCTGTAACAGTGGGCTATGTTAAAGTGGCACCTACATTTAATAAAGTTGGCCAGCTTTAATGCATAGAGTGAAAAACCACTTAAAATTGAGCTCATTTCCCATTTGTTCAATGCAAGTTCACCATTAAACTCATTCCAGTTGCTGCTCTGATTGCCCAAGGCAGATTTGTGCTCAAGTTTTTCTCCTTGCAGGTTGCAGCAGGTAGGGAAGGACTGAACTAGGGGGCACTTCACAGGGAAGAAACACAAGTAATGTGTCTTGAACAGTCAAATGTACACTCGGTATGTAGAACTGTTTATGACAGCATTTGCAGCCACCTACAAGGCAGGTAGTTTAGCAAGGTTTCATCAATCAGCAGATTTACAATTTCCTACAAGCAGCAAAAGACATGTTTCAGTCATGTATGACAGTGGTTCTGCATTTGTACATAATGGTCATTTTTCATATCCCAGTTTTCAATATCAGAAATTGTCGGCAGTTTGTGACAGCAGTTAGGATTAACTGATATTGCAGGGTTTCAAGTTTCCAAGAAAAAACATAAACAGTGAGTTCAACAAACCCAGCACCTCGTATACAAATGATGGCAGAGTTGCAATTTCTCCAAGAGTTTGTTGCTAAGGATTGACCAAGACAAATAAGCATAGGCAGTCATTGCTTCATACCCTTGTCTAATGGACTCATTCAATGTTTTTGACCTTCAGAAATAATACATAGGGTTTAAAACACTGGATTTACTTAGTTTCCATGGAGTGTTTAAGATTATAGTCACCAAGTTGATTTGTTAAAGTTTCATGGTGGTTTTGGGTTTCAAGAGTTTTTCAAGAAATTCACCAATTTCAGGACAAAGAGCAAAATGCATCAGAATCAGAGAGGGTGTCCACAAATCATAATGCTATTTTTAGCTATGGATATGTCTGACAGTTGCCGTTTCCAGAAGTTCTATTCCAGTGGAGCTGAGAGCCTATTTTAGGTTGTTTTATTTTTATTAGTTTTTAACACTTAGTTTTGTTTTATTCGTTCCTTTTCTTAGCTGTTTTCTACAGATTTATTTTTTTTTGTTGAAGTGCACTTTTGGGGGAATAAAACTGGTTTTTCTAAAGTCCCAAAATTAAGTATTTGTAACTTGTAAAATAAGTGCTTTGAGCACAAGACATGAAAATGATAGTTAAAGTTGTGCTTCCGCTGCTGAGGTTATCATTCCAGTATTGATCTGAGTTTCATGTGTGTTATGTATGTGAGGTTTTATTAAATGAATTAAAGTAAAGAACAATGTTGAGCTTTGCATCAATACTGCAATTCATCTTAGCAAGTACCTTTATGTGCTTCTAATTGTTCATTATCTTGAAATCTTGCATTATGGATTTCTGTTACAGGTAACTTGTTTATTCTTTTTTGTATATGTGGATGTGCTGGTCTCTATTTTCAGCTAGTTAGAAAGCATTCATTGATCTAATTTATTTTGTTTCAGTTGCAAGTCTTGATCATAAAAACCTTGATCATGAGAGAAGAACCTTTCAGGTCTTGTGGTCATCTTTCAAGAACAAAAGAATAGGGCAAAGTTTATTTCAGTTATTTCATTTATACAAACCCCCTTTGAGAATATTGTAAAGTGTGCATAACTGTGAATTTCGTTCATAGCTTTAGGTCTAGGATGGTTTTTTAGTTTTTTGAGAGCTTCCTCTCTGAATTTGAAGAGAATTTAGCCTCATGTGCTTGTCCATTTTGTATTGTCTTGCAAGAGACAAAATTAAAACGACAATACACTATACTGCACAATCCCAATTAAAACTAAATATTCTTTACATGATCTAAATAGTCCTTAATCCTCTTAAATGTCAATAGATTGAGAGAAGATATTGCATGATTCAACTTGAAAACCCTTGACTAATCAAAATTAGTAGCAGGAGATTCGACTTGGAAAAGAGTTTGACGACAAATTAAGTTGTTTGTCTCGGTCCCATAGACTGTTTAGTCTCGGGGACGTCATTAAAATCTTTCATTCATTCATTCATTCAAACAATTTCTTCAAAGAATTGAATAACTCTTAAATTTTAGACTTCTTAAGATGAAAACATAGTTTAGATGCAACATTGATTTGCACAATCATAATAACCTAATATACCATGTTGTAGAATGCATCCTTCTCAGCTGAAAGGATTGTCTCAATCTCACATTCTATCAGCCATGAACCCTTGGTCCTCAAAGCAATCTCAATGGAACAATCCCACACGTGAAAAATATGTCCCACCAGACCCGGAATCGTCTCCATATTCCAAAATACTTAGATGAAAGAAGAAATTTGCAAATGCTGATAAAAAGAAAACCACTACAAAGCACTAGAAACTAGCTTTCCAATAGTTCAAAAGAAAATTCAAAAGGAGTCTGTATGACAAAGTTATTGCCATTGGAAGTTCAAGTTCTTTGCTGATTTTATGTTATGGAATGTGCATTGACTGAGCTGCCATTACTGGCTGAACTACCCCTGCTGTTGAATAAGCAATTTGGGATAAATAGTCAAAAAATTGGCCCAATGATATAGACATGTATTGGCTACTCAACCAATAATTTTGGGATTTTTTGCAAATTCTGCCAATTTCCACATGGACCCTATATCCCTACTTAGATGCTGCTGTAAGTGGTCAAATATACTTAGTATAGTCGGTCGTAGTCGGCCAAGTTATTATATTTCAATAAACTATAGTCTTAGTAAGAATAATTGTTGGCATGTACATTCAGGTAATTAAGTCCCGATTAGTTGTAGCGGGTTGTTATGGAACGTCACGACGGTTGGTTGCTCAACCACCGCCGAACGTTAGATGTACTCAGTTTTGTAGTCAGGAGACACTACTATTGTCATGATGATTATGAATCCATGATTGATAGTATGGAAATACTTTGTGATTGTACATGGTGATATTTCCTGGAAATGAATACAAATGTCTCATGATTCTAGCATATTGTATTGTTTTGTTATGTGTGTTACATATAGTTCCGTTTACTTCTTGTGTACGTAGTACGTTGATATAAACACTCCACGACGTAAACATTTGGCACCGTTGCCTAAGCGAATCCGGTAACCACCCAGACAGGAGAATGGCGTTGTGATGGGGCAGCCGACTGAAGGGCCGGTACAAGCAAACGAGGATCGTGAAGACGCTCTGACAGAAGACCTCTGCAGTCTGTGGGAAATCTCGTTAAAGGACCACGTACGGAGGGAGGCTCTCAAGCGAGAGATCCCTCAGGCGGTCATTTGGGATAGATTGCGCATCAACGAAGAGGTCGACCATCTTCTTCCCAGACTGCCAAGACTGATAGCTCGCCACTACATTATCTTACAAGATCTTCGGGCAGAAGAGGATCAAGAACGCCGAAGGCAACAAATCTTGCAGTGGTACGAAGAACGAACCAAATGGGAAGAGGAGGAACGAAGAATTCGGCGATCATTGAGAATACAGGAGCAAGAAAACCGGCGAAAAAGATTAAGTAGAGCACATCAGAGTTTTGTGGAAGGGAGGGACGAGGAACCCTTCATCACCCCGTACGTAGAAAAATATAAAAACCGAGAAAATGAAGATGAATTGAGTGGTGAACTTGAGAACAGTATCCAACGCTTTCGGGAGTTGTCCATATCAGACGACGACGAAGGACGGAGGACAGGGAGACATGAGCCCAAGACCCCTTGGCAGAGGGAGAACCGAAGCAGAGCCCAGGAAACCCGAGGTGTAGAGGATGCTGATAGGGGATGGAAGAGTGACTCGTACGTGGCCGAGAGTGCAACTGACGCACCGGAACATACAGGGGAAACCAGTCCAGTCAGGTGCAATACACGGGGAGGACAGCGAGGCAGGATGGTGACTCCAGGAATGGGTCAGAGGATCCAGTACGACACTGCAAGACGTGCGAGACAATTTGGATAGCGAGTGGAGAAGATGACCAGGATAACTAGCTGAAAGCATTTCCGACGACACTCCGAGACAATGCCATTGCCTGGTACTCGAAGTTGCACCAAACATAGAAAGCTTCATGGAGGGTGCTGAAGCAGGCATTTCAAAATGAATTCAAACTGTTGAGGGACGACAGTGAAATTGTGGCCGAGATTTACAACACCAAACAAGGGAAGAACGAAAGCGTATGAACTTACAACCGGAAATTAAAAGACCTGCTGGGGAAACTAGAATCACAGCCAACAGATGGTTTATTGAAGGGTTGCTTCCCTCACTAGTAAGAACATGAAGGTAGTACCTCCATCCTCGTACACTGAAGCATACAACCATGCGATGGATATTGAAAGCGAGAACAAGACATACTCCAGAGGGAAGAAGCATGATGATGAAGAAAACACGGGGGAGAGCGGAGATGAATCAAAAACTGTACAAGCACTCCGTCGCGACATGCTAAGGATGATGAAGGAACTAAAAGCAGACAAGGAAGGATCTAAGGAACCAACAGAACTATGGTGTACAGAATGTAAAATGGAAGGCCATACAAAGGCAAACTGCCCGAAGAAGATGTTTTGTGACATCTGCCAAGTTATGGGACACTCTGTCAAAGAATGCCCGTACAATTTGAAAACATGGAGTGCGCAAGTGTTCTTCACACAGGGGGAACAATCCACCCCTCTGACCACACCACTGAAGCATTAGAATAACAACGCATCCCCTGGCAGCTATCACAACAATCGGAGAAATACCACACCAAGAAGCAAAATCCAATATGACAGTAAAGGTCGACCCATGATCCAATGCCGAAGATGTAGCGAATGGGGCCACTTTGCTAGGGAATGCCAGAGCGACCAAGGCGCCGGAGGGAAGCTATGCAAGTGGTGCGGTCTGGGAGATCACGAAGACACTGACTGCCCGAAGCAAAAAGGTATCAACATACTGGAAGTAGCCGAAGAAGAAGTCCTGGCACTTACAAGGGTGCAAACAAAGAAGGCCAACTATCCGGACCCCCGTACGGAGAAAGAACGACTCTGAGAAGCCAGGGCAGAAGTAGAAGAAGCAATGGCAAATGAACGGAGAGCTACCAAAGCGGCGAGTACGCCGTTACAGTCAGAGTTGGAAAAGAACATCGTGCGGCAAGTACTTCACACAACTATACCAGTCAAGGTAACAGACCTTCTACAAACCATGTCGCAACTAAGAGTAGCACTCACAAATATCATGACAAACAATACTCAAATGGGTCTAAGCGAAGACACCACAGAACCGACAGGAGCAACTACGGATCCAACGCTACTCACAATAAGTGGTAGGAGGAAACCGGTTGTCGTACAGATGGAACTCCTGGGGATGAAACTCTCTAATACCATCATCGACGGAGGATCGGGAGTTAACGTACTACCTGAGGACACATAGAAGAGCCTCGAGAAACCCACACTTTGGCCATCGACATTCCAACTGGTGGGTGCCGATCAACATAATATCAAACCAATCGGTACGCTGATGGCACAAAAAGTGGTGATAGGTAGCAACAATTCCTATTGAATTTCGTCATCATCCCACTAGAAAAAAAAACGTACGATGCACTACTAGGACGGGGATGGCTAATCGCCGCCAAGGCCAACCATAACTGGAAGAAGAATACCCTCTTGATCGAGAGCCATGGGAAGAAGTATATTATCAATTTGAAGAATCAGGCAGTCAATGAGGACTTGGCGTCTTCAGACTCTGACGAAGGATCGGATGGCGATGAAGAAAGGAGAACAATGGAGCCAAACGAGGAAGGGGTACTAGAAATAGGAAGTTGTTCGGAAGATGAAACCAATTCACTGAACGGGTTATTTCACTGGCAGATGGAGGACTATGAAGTTTTTCACCCAGATTGCAACATGTTGCAGATCAAAGGAGAAGAAGGCAAAGATAAGGGCTTGGCCAGTGAGACATTCCCGCCAGGGTATGGCGAATACAAGGAAGGACAGCAGAATTAGACGAGAAGTCAGGGGATGAAACAAGGACAAAAAAGAAGAAAAGAGAAGATGAAGAGGAAAAAAATTAATCAAAAAAATTAAATGAAAGTGGAAAAGGAGAGAAAATTAAACAAAAAGAAAATAAAAGGAAATTATCAAATAAAATTAAAAAAATTGAAAAAGCAAAAACAAAGCCGACTAAGGAAAAAGCAATAAGCTTGGCCTAAGTAGAGACTGTACGAATATATAAAGCACTTAAAACCGTACGATAGTCACACAGGAGCTTCAAGCGATTTCATGAGCAAGGGTTTTTTACCGTACGACATCCACAGGGTTCGATAGTTGAATAGCTTCACATCGTACAGTATCCACAACATATTCAAGTCGTACGGCGTACTGAACACAAGGAAGTTTGCACTGTACGGCTGGTGGAGGGTTTGGAATTTTGCAGCGTATGGACTTCTCTTCACAACGTATGATGTACGGCGACACATAGTGTGACATCGTACGGTCTTCTATTTACACCGTACGGCGAATTGCAGGCACAGGTGTTGGCACCATTTGGCGAAAGGAGGACACAGAATTTTCCATCGTACGATGAAGGGAAGGCACAAAGGTTTACACCGTACAGTCAGTTGAATGAACAAAAGTTGACATCGTACGGTCCATATCTTACACCGTACGGTTCTCCATTGCTCACATTGTACGGCCCTCTACTGTTTATAATGTACGACTCTCCATTGACATCGTACGGTCCTATATTCACATCGTACGGTCTATTCATTTTGCTAAGCCTCTTCAAACCGTACGGCCAAATAAGCACATAAGGAGGTACAGTTGCATCGTACGGCGAAGTTGTGTCACAAAAGAGGACATCGTATGGTCGGAAAGGTGGACAAGGGTATTCGTACGACTAGACAGTGGTGCAACCAAGACTTGTGTACGGCCTGGCAGGGAAACATAGTACACCGTACGGTCAGGTAGAAGCATAGGGAATCTCACTGCACAGCTGGTAATTACAGTTCAATTATGCAAGGTACAGGATTGGCTAAATACTCGATTTTTTTTACAACTGTTGCCTCAATTTGACGGTTGCAGTAACAGTCAAGAAGAGGGTAACGGTCGAGTAAAGGGTGATAAAACTCGGGGTAACTATCAAAACAATACCAAAATGGACAAGGGGAAGAAGACTGTGCAACACAGGCCAAAAGTGGCGTTGGCAACAGGAAAGAGAAGAATGGACACAGACACGGACGCCATGACCTAGGAGAGCTTGACTGGTAATGAGTGCAAGCAATGGTGGAGGAATACAGTCAACGATCATACAATGATGGCTGCATTAAGACAGGCTCGGGTGGACAAGGCAGTGTTAGTACCACACTTCAATTCCCGTGATTTTGAGCCTTGGCTAAAGGCCATCGTGGAGAATTACTGTCGACATACGCATAGGTCCATAATAAATTATAGGGGGTGTCCGGTTACAGTTTCCTTCTGGGCACAGGATTTTGAGAGAGTATTCGGCATTCCAGCCACAGGGGCAGGAGTCAACAAACCATGGAAAATGAGCCAGAAACACAAGGAAATACTCATCCAATAGGTTTGCAGGAACGATCTGACAACGGACGAAAAAGATACCATATGGAACACTAGCAATCGAGGGCTTCGCAAGAGTTACTTGGCAAATGCCGAATGGAAGTGTTTACTGGATCTAGTGAAATGTCGATTGACAACAACTAGTCAGGCATCTGATATCGCCCTATGGATGGTGGATTACATGGTGGGAATCAGCGTGGGCAGAGTATATAACTGGGGGCGGTTGCTATCAGAACGCATAAGGGAGTTTTTAGCACAGCCGCACAAGGCATTCTACATGACACAACACACGATTGCCTTGCTCTTGGACGCCATCCATATGCAGGTTCCAGAGGGTAGGTGGGGCCGATTGTAGCCACTCAAACATCTAGATCCAGGGTTGCCAACAACATTCTACTGGACAGTGCTGGAGCTCAAGCAGGTTGGTGAGGGCTCTATGACAACGAAGAAGAGGAAAGGTCGAGAAGCATCTGCAAAAGAAGAAACATTGGCACAAAGTGGGGAGGAAGGAGAGCACATTGAGGTGTCTTCCTCAACTTTCGTTGGGAGTTCGTCAGAGGATGAAGTATCCATGGTTGTACGAGGGCAAAACAGACTGGAAGTGGAGAAAGTAGTTATACCACCATTTCAGCCAGCGAGGTTCACCTTGCCAGCACCACCAGCGGGTCAAGAGAGCTCGGCGATTGTCACTTTCACACTGCTAGCATCATCCATTGGTGGAGACAAGCATTGAGAGTAGCGGCCTCAGCACCTAGTGCATTGTCAGGGTGGGCACCACTAGGAGAAGCAACCGCCAGGTCTTCAAGTTCGGCAGCCTCAGGCGACACTGTACCACCACCAGGCTTCACAGCTACACACCCAGGGTTGGCAGCAGCCACACAGCCAGGGTCGGCAGCAGCCACACAACCAGGGTCGGCAATTGCAGGAGAGCCAACGCTTGGAATGGCAATGGAGGGCCTGCCAGGGACATCACCAGCGATCTCCACCAAGCCGCCAGAAGACTCAGGGACTTGGGGAACCATCCAGCCCCAGGAACAAGTTCCCTCTGGTACACCGCCAGGAGCGCCAGGAGTTGCTCAGATTTATAATTGGTTAGGAGCACACGGCTTGAGGGTGGAAGTAGAGGAGGCACCTGAGGAGAATTCGCCAGAGGGCTAATTGGTGATATAGAGGTTGCAGGCTCAACCATACAGACACAGGGGAGCGATACGGCAAAGAGGACAGAGGGGATGGAGTTAGTAGGAGAACAGCCAGCGGCAGAGGAAGTGCACCAGCAAGCCACAGAGGGGATGACCATGGTAGGAGATCCAGTGGAGGAGCAGACAGTAGTTGCTCCAGACGAGGAGGCCGCACCAGACGAGGACGCTGAGGACAGTGATTCTAGCGGATATGTGGTCGAAATATCACAACCTGATCCATCAGACCCTTTGGGGACAGTGCAGAGGTATGTGGAGGAGCTCCAGGGCATGGGGCGGGTAATGATGCAGGTGGGGCACATTTCGAAGGACCTTAAGATTGGTCGATGCCCATTAGTGGGCCAGGAGGTGCAACGTCTCAGGGGGTTTGTACAGAAGGGGTGTGAGGTAGAGTTCGCTCGCATTTTTACCAGCCAAGGTTGGCCAGCAAGCGAAACTGCAGCCATGCTCAGGAATTGGCGAGGCAACCCACCAAGGATGGCGGGAAGGGATGCGGAAGTCATAGAAAGCCTCTATCACATTGAGCTTGCATTCCGAGATGTTTTCTACAATGTGAAGAGGCAGATACTGTCTACCGAGTTAGCGGTAGCAGGAAAGGTGGAAGCCTATCACATGTTACAGAAAGTAAAGGAGGAATCCACCATGACCATGAAGAATCTCCAAACCCAACTAGCAAAACAGGCTCAGGTATCGGATGCACAGGCAAAATAGATAGCCACCTTGGAGGCCAGAGTGACTAGTTTGGAGGAGGGGAACCGCCAAAGGGAGGAGGAGTTTAGGCAGAAGGGGGAGGAGACTCAGAAGCGAGAACAGATGTGGCATGAGAAAGTCAAAAAATTAGAGGAACGGTGGGCAACCACGAGCTTGGAGACGGACAAAGCCAAGAGCCAACTGATGGAGGCAACTCACATGGTGAAGGCTGCCAGGGAACGAGAAATTCTTGCCGATCGCCAGCTGCGAGTACGCACGGAGGAAGTAAAGCAATTGAAGGACCAACACTCTTTTGCTGCTACTCCCACATCATCAGTACACCCAGGGATGTCTTCATTTCCCCCTTCCTCTCAATAAAATTTTCTTGCAGCATCATTTCCTGTTTTTGTTGTCTAGTCGCCTGGAAGGCGACTTATTTTGTGGGGGGGATGATGTAAGTGGTCAAATATACTTAGTGTAGTCGGTCGTAGTCGGCCAAGTTATTATATTTCAATAAACTATAGTCTTAGTAAGAATAATTGTTGGCATGTACATTCGGGTAATTAAATCTCGATTAGTTGTAGCGGGTTGTTATGGAACGTCACGACAGTTGGTTGCTCAACCACCGCCAAACGTTATATGTACTCAGTTTTGTAGTCAAGAGACACTACTATTGTCATGATGATTATAAATCGATGATTGATAGTACGGAAATACTTTGTGATTGTACATTGTGATATTTCCTGGAAATGAATACAAACGTCTCATGATTCTAGCATATTGAATTGTTTTGTTTTGTGTGTTACATATAGTTCCATTTACTTCCTGTGTACGTAGTATGTTGATATAAACACTCCGTAAGGTAAACACTGCCATATGACATGACGTGCCACATCACCTATGGTGATATCCTTGTTGTCATGTCAAGCTGATTTTAGCATCTGACTCATTACCAAAGCAAACAAGAATTTCGAGGAGAGGTCCACAGGATTTGAACAGCCAACCTATCACCTTGCGACCACATGTTGTGGTTCCCACTACCAAGCTAGCTTTCTACCTGACAATCACACAATATGCCAACTCAACCTCCACATCACTTCTAGCAATATCACTGTTGCATGTCATGCTAACTTTAGCAACTAACTCATTACTGAACTAACTAAAATTTGAAGGGTTTAAATTCCTAACTATGCAACCTTGTAACCACTTGGCATCACACCTGCTTGGTAGAAGGTTGTGAGTGTTAGCACAATTACCTATGCCACCTACTTGTTTAAAAACCAAAAACACAAATTTATCTCTATGCCATTTCGCGCCCTAGTCCCTAATCATACATGTGACCTGCCACTATGTCAATGCATTGGTTACCATTACAACCACCTACCAGTGCTAAGGCCACTAGGCTTGATTAATTTTCCAAAGCGAACTTGAGGTTTTCATGGTCTAATTTTTTAGTGAACCAAAAGTAGAAACCTAACAATTTTTTCACAAGAAATTCAAATAAGCAATTCAGATATAAGCCACAGCACAGTTGAAGATGGACTCCTTTAGAAACCTTGTACCTTATATTTCAGCAAATTTTGCACGAGGAGAAGCCTCACAAATTCAATCCTCTTGTAACAAATTTATCCTGCCATAAAATTCTGCAAGAAATTCAATAGAAATCAAAACTTGTCCTCTGCTCACAAATTTTGCTGGATCTCACTCCTCATAAAATTGACCCGTTACAGGGAATAAAAGTTACAACTCAAAATATTTGTAAGATATTGTCCCTTCACAAAGGATCAGAACCCAGGGAGTTTTAATCCCTAAGCTTTGATACCATGAACAATTATACTTAGCGGTCCATAATAGAACAAACAACCTTCCTGTCAATACCCATCCTTACCCCTTTCCTTAGTCACGATCCCACAAGTCTTACTAAGACTATCATGTATGGTTTGGTAAGGCCATTTGAAACATAAGGAATGTGCTCTCTCACCCTTCTCTAATTAGTAGGTTGAGCACATCTATTAATCATCTTGTTGTGACAAAGTGTCATCTATTCATGCTGAAGCCACCAAATGGTTCTTACAAATTCATCTAAATTGTGATTGTGAGGACAAATCCATACAAAGCCCACTTGAAGTTGTGCAAACTCAATTAGAGACCTTTAAAGAAAAGGACATTCAAAAGAAGCAAAGAGAAGAAAAGGCAACCATGGGACAACTAGATGCTTATACTTCTATCCTTCATTCCCTTCGAGTTTGAGCATTAGTGTTAGCCTTAGAGGTTGAGAATTGAAATTGAATTCTGATATTGTACCATGCACTTCTCCAAGTTCCCAACCATCAATTGAGAGCATGGGTTGGAACATAGACAAACATCAAGCAGCAAAGAATGCAATTGAGGACTTTTGGGGTTCTATTGTTCAATTCTATTTCATGTGGGAGGTAATTGGTTATTTTAAAAAAATATATGATTTTTTATTTGTTTATCTCTTAAATTTTAGAAGTCACTGCTTTTCTAAACTTAGAATACTCATTTTTTTGTTTGAGATCTCCTTATTGGAAAAAGAAAAGTGGATGTTATTGCTGTTGTTGAGCAGGTTTCAAAGCCCCTAATGATGAGGAGATAAGAGGTGGAATCTTGAATGAGAAGGTGGTAGATATAAGCTTCATTTTTTATGAGTTGTGTGATGGTTGGACAAATATGGCAAAAGAAGGTTTACACCATCAAGTTTGATGGTTGGAAAGATAAAGGAGACACGATGTTGAAATTTCCTTGATTCTTCTTACAGTAGAATGGTTTTCCTAAATCCATTGAAAATTCAAGGAAGATGAAAAATACATTATTTCTTTGAGAGATTTTAGAGGAAGTTGTGGCTGAGGTTGATGAGGCCAATCTTGTGAAGGTAACAAAAAATAATGTAGCAAATTATTTTGTTGAATGTAGACTTCTAATGGAGAGTCATCCCCCTCTTTTCTAGACTTCTTGTCCTACTCATTGCCTTGACCTTATATTTGAGGATCTCGACAAAATTTCTTGGGTCAAGCCCATTGTAGATAGTGTTCACAATATTTACAAATGTACAACCATGCTTGGGTCCCCAACTTAATGAAGAAGCATTCAGAGGAGGAGTTTGCTTTTCTTTATGTAACCCACTGTCCAACCAAATTTATCACATCCAATCTTTGCTTTAATCAAAAGTTTCTTTGACATATACATTTGTTAGTGAGGAGTCTTCCTCACTTCATACTTGAGAAACAATGTAGAAGTTGATAGTGTGAATTTAGTCTTTGATGAGCAATGCTATTGGCTGTGGACAAAGTAGATTACAAATGATTTTATTTCAATCCTCTTTTGTCCACTTTACTAGATTTATGTTATTTTTATTTGTTTATATTCTCTTCTTGAATATTACAACTTATGTTATTTCTTAATAGATCATAGAGCCTTTAGCTAGCCTTTTTTTGTTGTTGACAGGAAGAAGTCTGTGATGGGCTGTGTGTATAAGCATGTGCATAGGACCAAGGAGGCCATTATAACCAGCTATGGTAGGGTCAACAGAAAATATCATCCCATATGGGAAATCACTAATTGATGATGGCACAATCAATTTCATAAGATATTACAAGTGACAGGTCATTTCCTAAATCTAATATTCTAATTCTACTTACATCTCCAGTTAGGAAACAACAAATATTTCTTTTCAAATAATCTCACATCATTGTTTAACCTCAACTTTCCATTTCATTAGCAAGCTAAAGGAGAAAATGTTTCTAAATTTTTGTAAGAAGGAAAGGATAATTTGAAATTATATTCAAAAACAATTGTCAAGTTTTGTTGCAATAAACTAGCACCTACATCCCACTTGGTTATTGTTATTGTCTTCAACTTTGCACTGAGTGTACACTAGTGTATTAGGATTCAACTGTCTTGAGGTAAGAACCACGACTTTTCGATTTTAGAAATGTTATCCCATATTTCAAAACTTATAACTTTTTCTTTTTAATACAAATTGAATACACTTGGATGTTCCATCAATATTAAATACCACAGTTGCACGAAGACGCGTCTCCGACTCCTTGGGACACATCTCAGGTACCAGGACACATTTCCCTATACCAAAAACTCGTTGGAGATGTCACTGCTTGCAGGAAACGTCTTGCCAACATTTCCTTATTTTTTCATTAAAAAAACCAAAAAAAACCTACGTTTCGACAAGTTTCCATATGAAAAGAAAAAAATGAATTGACATTTCTGAATTTCAATATGTAATATCAAATTTGTAGTATGAACTCTTTGACTCTTTGACATTTGTGTGTTTAAACTTTAAATTTAATGTTGAACTTTACCAATGTTCTTGTTTTTGAAAAGTTAAGCAGCATTTTCAGGGCATCGTACCCTTCACATCGAGCCACAAGGGCCAAAAAGAAGCAAGACTAAAAAGCAAACATTAAAGTAAATAGAAACAGAGACAACCCACAGACAGCACAAAAACCATAGAGAGGTAGCCGAAAGACAGGACACCGACACAGGTAGCAGCTAACTGGTGTTATCCCAGTTTTTAAGCAGGAGGTCCACGGCCTCATCACCAATCCAATCTTTGTTCTTCTGACTGTTATTTCCCTCCAGCTCCTCCTTAATAGCATTTGACAGGGTGCTAGTGAGGAAATGGCCCAACTTCATAGTGAAGCGGGTCAACCCACGAAGCCTTTTGTTGAGCGTGTCCATTTTCTTCTCCAATTCACAGGGCTCCTCCCCAATGTCCATGGTCCTCGGGATCTCACCAGGCTCTTCAACCAGGATGTGCGAAGAGTGAGAGGCGGAGCCATCTTTAGGAACCTTGTTATCCTCAAGAGTAAACAAGGGCCCCACCACATTCTCGTCCTCATCATCCTCAGTTTCCTCTTCCTTGTGCTCTTTGCTGTCAGACCGCTCCTCCTCTGAATCCTCAATTATTTGCCTCTTTTTACTGTTCTTTGCAAGCCTCCTAAATCTCCTTCTGGTATTTTCCCCACCAGTCATCAGAGTAGTCCCCACAACAGTGTCTCCTCTGGAGTCTTTCCCTATTATGTTCTTGCCCTTCCCTTCCCTATCAATCAGGTCCAGCATACCTTTCTCCTTCCCTTTTTTTGCAGTGATGGCCTTGTAGGCCGAATTCACTGGACTGGACTTCAATTCACAGAGACCCGCCGCCGCACTGGTATGAGCCTTAGCCAACCCTCCCTTAAGTTTCTTGGTGGCCATCTTGGCTTTGGGATTCCCTTTAGACACTAGAAGGAGGTTTTCTTTCATAATGAAGAGTCAAATCATTATTAAAACTCTCAAACAAACTGATGCTAGGATGAGATAAAACAAGATATCGCACGATCCCCAAGAGAAGAGATCACACGGTACGGCTCCTCGAATTCATTGAAGTCACGTCCTTCCTTCTTTCCTTCATCAAGACGCCTTTTTTCTTCATATTACCAGCCTTAAAATTTAAACCCCACCAACTGTCAGCCACCTTAGTAATCAAACCCATCCACTAGGTCCAAAGGACAGACAAGTGGATCCTCCAATCCGTGCCCCACACACGGAAATCTCTAAGCCTGTAATGAGCCAAAAAGTTAGAGTCCCTCCACCTGTAAGCCATCTCAGCGTTAACACTCATCCACCAGACCCCCAATGAAATTAGGTGGACCCCCCATTTAGCACCCGTCATCCATAGTTTTAAAATCATTACGATAATTGGTTGCTTTGTTCCCTCGAGATGATAGCTTGAATTTTTGGCGGTAACCTTTCCATTCTCCTCCAACATTTAGCGGAACCCCAGCAAGAGCCAAGATTAGCCAAGGCATCCGCCACTTGGTTGCCTTCTCTAAATATATGTGTCACCTTTTTATCCCTAAATTTGGATAAAAGGAATCTGGCATCCAACAAAATATCCTTCATATTCCAGCCAATTAGTCTGTCTTTATTCATAGCATCCGTAATGGACTTTGAGTCTCCTTCGATGTGGAGATTAGCAATCCCCAAAGAGACAGCAACTTTGAGGCCCATGAGCAGCGCACGAGCTTCCGCCACTATAGAAGACTGGAACCCAATACCTCCAGCAAATCCCGCAACCATAACCCCCCCAGGATCTCTAATCACTCCACCTATACTTGCCTTGCCTGGGTTGCCCTTAGCAACCCCAACAAAATTGAGTTTAAACCAGCCTCTATCTGGAGGCTCCCATTTGGTATTTTTCCTTGCTAAGAATTTCGAGTTGTCAAAAGAGTTAGCCTCTAATCCCTGATGCCAAGCCTTGGCCATTCTAATTTCGAAATCCAACGGCCCCATCTCCGGGAGTTTCCCATTAAAGAGGGAGATGTTCTCCTCAATGAGTCGAGCACCAATGCCGAAAACATCCTTAGGGCTCTTCTCAACATTCATGAAAACCTTGTTATTCCTCTCCTTCCACAGACACCAACCCAAGACAAGAGGGACCTGATTCAAAATCTCACCAGGCAGAGGGTGGGAATAGGGACCATACCAACCCAAAATGAACGATAAGAGATCCTTGCTCATAACCCAAGAGACATCAAGTTTCTCAAATGCCAGCCCCCAAACTTCAGCAGCAAACGGGTAGTGTAACAATAGGTGACTGACAGTTTCCTCTCCATTCTTACAAAGTAAACATCTATTGGGAATACAAAAACCTCATTTCCTCAAATTGTCCTAAGTAAGAATCCTATTATGGCAAACCGTCCACCAGAATAAATTTATTTTAGGGATCATGTGACGATTCCAAATCTTCTTCCAAGGTTCCTCTGCAGTATTTTGGTTTGTCAGCAGTTTGTATACCGACCTCACAAAGAGATCCCCCTATTTGTCAAAGGTCCAAAAAAACTCATCCTCTCTATCATAGGAGGGAAAACCAATGTTCTTGTTTTGAAATTTCAATGTCATGATATTTTCAGTTTTAATGCAACAAATTTATAAATTATTAAATTATACTAAAAAAATGGCGTCTCCAGGAACCCCCCTCTCCTCTTTTTCAAAAATAGATGTATTGGTATTGGTTCCAATTTCCCGTACTAGTACTAGTGCCAATCTCCTAGCAACAATGTTAAATACACGTGCACCATCGTTTTCTTCAATAAGTGATCTCATGCATAATTTCAATTTCAGATCAGCTCTATCAACATTGTCTATGCTAAAGTAACAGAATTGAATCGTGATAATCTTTTGCTATACTAAAAATGTAAGGCAAGGATGTGTCACAAAGTCATGTGACAATTGTAGTCAATTGTCTTCTTCATGTTTCACCTTTCAAGTAAATATGCGTGTTTTCATAAATTAGACAGCACATCATCATCAGCCTCACAAATCTTTAGACTTGATCTAACTATATGTTTTAGACCTTGAACCTTCTAACATAATAGCTGAGGAAGCTCAATTATCATCTTCATCTCTATGATCTGTATCAAAGATTTTCATATCCAAGCACAGCAACCAGTCCTTTAGAAAATTTAAAACACTTCTATTCCTGCCTTCCAAAAATTCAAAAGATTGAAAATTATTCACACTGATTTATGTATATCATTTGTGTAACTAATATACTTAATAACATTGTTATGTTCCTTCTTGTTATTGTTGTTGCTGCCATCATCATCGTTGTTGTCCTTGTTGTCTTCACCAGAGTTGCTGCTGTTGTTATTGTGAATTAAAAGTCTCCACAAATTGCCGATCATCCATTCTCGACTCCGTTGATATTGTTAGTGTGTTGCATGATTTTAATGACATCCGTAATGTCTCTTCACATAGTGGTCTTCCCTAGCCGACACTTTTGCTTCGTTGATGCAAATATCATGCTTAGTCGCTAGTGAATGTTCTGCCAGTGCTGACTGTCCCACTCTATTATGCCTTATATACCAACCATGCTCCTTAACTCTCGTTTGAATGGATCTACCCATTTCTCCAATATGGGGTTCCATAAAGTTATAAATTTGTCTCTACTTTTAAGGTTTGAACAATGGACTGATTAATTATTGCCACCCATGTTTCCATGTCAGCTAGTTGTTGTGTGCAAGGGTAAAGCTTACAAATAGTTAATGGCAAGGAACTTCGAAAGCTAAGATAGTTTTCACGTTTATGAGTTGAGCATAATTACATAGCTTTTTTCAATTCAAAATGTCTTTGCAAGCTGCAAAGTAAAACTTGACATGATAATTGGCAATAATTTTGCAAAGAGCTGATTAAATAGTATACCAACTCAAACTTCCTGAACCAGACTTATCACAAATTTTCATAATCAATTTCGGTGTCAATTTCATAAAGTTATCTAAAGCATGAGAATAAGCCAGTAAAGATAAGTCAAACTTTAAGATGGGCTGCTACTAAAGAAGATATTGCTAAAAAGGCGTAAAAAGATAAAAAAGTTGCCTTTGGGTACAAATAGGAATTGTTTTGAAAGATAAACTAGAGAAACGAAGAAGCAATAACGCCTAGAAATTAACCATTTTGGGTATGTGAGCCCTTTTCCTTAGCCTGAATGTTGGCTAGAGGTGATAAATTCCCATGAATTTACCCCCTGAACCACAACCCAACTGACTGCATTATTAATGATAAAAGTGACAAGTAAAATTGAATTAATGATAAAAGTGACAAGTAAAATTGAATTGTGAACATGTTACAAATGTATCATTTACTTGAATTCACTCCTAACTATCTTGCTGACATTTTTCTAGCAAATGAATTGTTGAACTGTTTCAACCCTAAAATCAAAAGTTGGGGAGAGAAGAAAGACCTTTTGAAAACTCTTTACAGTCTTGCCAAGACTTTTTCCGATCTCAGGCAGCTTTTTGGGGCCAAAAATGAGAGCAGTGACTCCTGCAATCACGACCAGCTCAGGCACGCCCAGTCCAAACAAGCCTTGCACTTTGAGACCGTCCTTCCTCCTTCTCCTGCTTGCCAAGCCTCTCATTCTCATGCATAATGTGCCCTTCTCGCCTCTCATAAAACTACACGAGCTCGCTGGACGAACAACGCCTGCAATGGGAAGAGACTAGAGTTTCCATTTTCACTTCCAAGATGAACATAAGAAAAAGGCAAAGAGAGATAAAGGAAGATACCAGAGGTCGAAGGAAGGTGCCCTGTCCGACCATTAGGCAGGCCTATCACAAGCTTGGTGCTCGCCATCACATACACATGGATTGATTCACTGGCTTCCTGTGTTCTTACTTCTTACCCAATATCTAGATAAGCATGTTTATTTCATTTATTATTTACATCTCTAAATTTCAATCAATCTATGCTTGTACATCTAAATCCACCTCAAGCAAATGCTTGGTCTACGGTTCCTAGGAGGGAAGTCAATTATAATTTCTCAGCTGTTGTTCTTTGACAAAATTAGAGGCGTTTTTCTAATTAAGGGGTTTCATACATTTCTAAATTATTTTATGTAAGAGAAATGTTTAGAAGTGAAGAATTTTAGATGAAAAGTAGATAGAAATAGATAGTTGTAATATATTCATGTTATTTTTTATTTTATTTTGTATTTATTTTGAGCAGATTTTTTTAATACATAGATATATGGACAAATAGTGTATTATTGTATATTATTTATTTATCATTTATTCTTTTTCTATGTACATGTCACTTCATCTCTTTTTTATGTTTTTACATATTTATACATTTGTCTTATTCATTCATTCATTACGTTTATGCTCACACTTATTCTCATGCACACACTATCTACTATGATCTAGTCCCTATTATGTTCCAAGGCTAGTTTGTAGTCATAAGATCGTCCTCACAATCCAATACTCGTCCTATCCTAAGTTTTAATTTTATTTTAAATTTGACCAACTTTCCGCATTTACCTTTCTTATCTATGGTTAACTAAATACAAATTTGCATGATATATTCTTATGTGCTTGTGTTTTAAGATATTTAATGTGTTTATTATAATCAACTAGGAATATTTGAAAATTAAAAAATCAATGTACATCCATATACTTTAATTAACACTCTAAAAGAAACCTAACATTACACAATTATTCTATACAAATTTATATGACTACATAATATTATTTTCAATATTGTTCAATTCTAAGAAGTTGATCGAGGCACACTATGATAGGAGCATCCAACTGGTACAAAGAATTCTCATTTGAAATTGTTTTTAATGAAAAGTTGGCAATTGCAAAGGTAATGGTAGTAGGGATAGTGAATAAGTTTGGGAAATAATTTGTCATTTTCGAAGACTTTGAAAAATAGCAAGAAGACCATTAACAAGGGTTACGTGAAGGAAAAGATCATTTTAAAAAAAAACTAGAATAGAAGTGGTGTGGGAGATGGGAGGCACATTAAATGGGAGAATCAACCAATCTTTGAAATGTTTTTAAAACATATTAATAATATTTAAAGGGGTTTTGTGGAGAGGAGAAAATGGGCAATGATGTGAGGGGATATGGTATATATGGTATAGGAAATAAAAATATAGAGAACAACATGAAAAAGAAGTGGGATGTGGAAGTAACGAAGGAGGAGGTGGTGGGGAAAAAGAGTTAGAAAGAGAGCAAGCTACCCATTATTTGGGGTTTTAAAAATAACAAACAACACTTCAATCGAGTTGTGTTGAAATGGAGAGGAGAGGGCATAAAGAAAGAAATGAAGATATACAAGTTAGGAGAAAGGGGATAGTAGAGCAACGAAGTTGGAATAGGAAGTTGGAGTTGGAGTAAAAAGTAAATTATTTTGTAATTTATGGGTATGGATTTATACTAAATTTATAATTTGTAGGATCATGGTTGTTTCAATCCATGGAAGAGTTGTGATTAGGATTAGAAGGGTCTGGATTGATATTTGTAACAAATATTGTTAATATTTGTAGTAGATATTTGATGTGTGGTTTATTTCTATTTAGTCAATGTCTTTTTGAAGTTGTTATTTTTCTAAATATTAGTGTTGAGTATAATCTTTTATATTCCATCTATTTTGTTCTAGAAAGTTGCAGGGTCAAAGTTTGTGTCTAAATTCTTTTAGGTGTGAAGCTTGGTGTTCTTTTCATTTCTATGTAAATGTTGAGTTTGATTATTGATGAGTCTGGAGCTTTTGTCTAATATTATTTTGCATATGTAAATAAAATATTTGAATTTGTGAAGCATTTTTTGGATTGGTTTCCCTTCAATGGGTACTCAATTTCAGTCTGCATCAATTGATACCATTGAAAGGAAACCAATCCAAGCAAGTACTCTAATTGTCATTTATACTTTGCTTATTTAATTCATATAATTTACAAGCTAATCAAGATTTTATTTTGGTCATTCAACCCAATTTTTTTATACAATAGGTCAAAAATCTCATTATCATGCCACTATTGATCTTTACACCTATAGGGGCCTCTTTTCACACAAATTTGTTCACCTTTCATGTCCGATAATGGTGCATTCTTGGATTTCTCCTCCTACAAATTATCAAGAGTAATTTCAATTCTTTCATTCTAGCCCTTTTTATGCTCCAATTCTTGTGCACTTGAACTATTGCCTTCCATATCCACACTCTATTATACTTGGGATATGAATTCATCCCCCTTCCATCACACAACCATTTTCAAAAGAGGTAATGAATACATAACAAGGGATTTTATGTACTCTTAACTTGTAGCATAATCACCTAAAAAGCTATCTAGCACTATAAATTCTAATTGGTTATTATAAGGAACTTCTATAACATATAGCTATTTAAAGCATCTTGGAAAACACATACACCAAATGTGCCTAGATTGTATTTGACCATTGTAATTGCTTGAACTTATTGGTCATTCAATCTACTTGGATTTGATACTCTATATTCATTTACTTCATCTAAGTAGAAAACTAATCAAGGTTTTATTTTGGCCATTCAACCTAAATTCTTTACACAATAGGTCAAAAATCTCCTTCTCATGTCAGTATTGGATCTTTTCACCTATAGGGACCTCTTTTCATACAAAATTTTCCACCTTTTATGTCCACCAATGATGCATTTTGGGATTGTTCCTCCTACAAAGGATGAAGTATAATTTACCTTATTTTATTCCACCTTTTTATATGCTCCAATTCTTGTGCACTTGAAGTATTGCCTTCCATATCTACACTCTATTATACTTGGGATGTGAATCAATCTCCCTTCTATCACACAAAATTTTGCACAAGAGGTAGCCACTCCATAGCAAGGGATTTGATATACTCTTAACTTGTAGCATCATCACCCAAAAATCTATCTATTATAATAAATTCTAACTGGTTGGTAGAAGGAACTTATATAACATATAGCTATTTAAAGAACCTTGACAAACACATCCACCACATGTGTCTAGATTGTATTTGACCATTGCAAGTACTTGAACTTATTGATCATTCACTCTACTTGACATTTATACTCTATATCCCTTTACTTCATCTAAGTTGCAAGCTAATTGAGGTTTTATTTTGGTCATTCAACCCAAATTCTTTATACAATGGATCAAAAATCTCCTTCTCATGCCACTATTATATCTTTTCACCTATGGGGACCTCTTTTCACACAAGTTTTTCTACCTTTTATGTTCACCAATGATACATTCTTGCACGTCTCCTTCTATAAAGTATCAAGTGTAATTTCCATTCTTTCATTTCACTTTTTTCTATGCTTTGATTCTTGTACACTTGAACTATTGCCTTCCATATCTACACTCTACTATACTTTGGATATGAATCAATCCCCCTTCCATTACACAAACTTTTTCATATGAGGTAACTACTCCATAGCAGGGATTTTTTTGTACTCTTAACTTGTAGCATCATCACTTAAAAATCTATCTAGCATAACAAATTATAACTAGTTAGTATAAGGAACTTTTATAGAATATAGCTATTTAAATCACCTTGAAAAACACATCCACCACAAGTGTCTAGATTGTATTTGACCATTGCAATTTTTTGAACTTCTTGGTTATTCACTCTAATTGACATGTATACTCTAAATTCCTTTGCGTCATCTACATTGCAAGCTAACTTAGGTTTTATTTTGGTCATTCAACGCAATTTTTTTATACATGTTAGGATTAAGGTTTCATCTACCTTGTAAATTCGATATTATATTTCATGGTTCCAACATCCTTGGAAAGTGTCCCTGCACTTAGGGTGTATTTGGAAAATATTTTTTAATATCTATTCTCACCATTGTTTGTATTGTATTCATAAGGGGTGATGTATTCCACTAGCAACGGTAAAGGTGACTTGTGAACATAACTATTTATTGTTTCCCCACATGTGGACACCTAAAATGGGATAATAAACAATAAGGAAAAGTACAAATGAGTGATTGTTGGTATTCTCAAAGTGGGAGCTTGGAAAGAGGCAACATGTATCTCTCGGTATTCCATCATTTATTATATTTAATGTAAAGTTTATCTTCCAAATTTGGCATCCAAATTGGAGGGAAAGTTTTGGAGCCAAAATTAGTGTCACGTCACATTCTAAGGTGGTATTACAAGGTTTGGGGGCATTTGGAATGAAGAGCTATCTTTGGGCACCATGTTTGGTGTATTAGACCTCTTTACACATCTATAAATCAGTTCTTTGGATGTAGAAACTATGAGCAACAATTGAATGTAGAGTTTCATTGCAAGTACAAGGATATGTTGAGATATAAAGAGGTTGTTCATAGGTGCACAAGTGTTGCCATGTTGGAGGAAAAGAGGAGAATGGAAGTGAATATATTGTAATCTCATTTATTTGAAGATAATGCATACTTGGCTTCTCTTCTTGATGGAGTTTTTTTCCACAAGGGTTTCTCCACATAAATCTTGTGTTATGTGATGCTCTTGTATTGCTGATTTGCGCCTCATTGTTTCTATGTTACGGTGATGTTATTCTTTATATATTTATTTTATAAGCTCACATAAGGTAGTGTTTATAAGCATGTTATGTTGATTGATTTTTGGCATCATAAAGAAGATGGATCTAATCATGGTAATTCCATATTAAGGCAACTTATTTTTTTAGATTTGCATATAAGTTTCATATTTTCACATTATTGTAGTCCAAGCCTTGAATCTCATCCATTGAAGTCATATTTGGATAGATATTGAGTTTCCCAACAATTTTTATTAGAACCTATTTATTTCTCATCATTTGGTATTAGAGCTCAAGGTAAATTTGGTTCTAGATATTCCTTTATTTTTTTATTTCTTAGCTTGGAAAGCTTGTGGGAATTTGTTAGAAGGAATTGAGAATTGTTTGAAGGCTTGTGGGGCTGCAATGAATGTTCTATGAGTTAACTTTATTTTTCAGATTTGTGAGATTGGAAGTCATGGATATTGTCAATGTGATATATATTGGGCATTAGAAGCTCATGATTATGGATCTTTATGTAGTTGGTTATGTTTTGCTAACTTGGAGCTCTTGTTTGACAATATGTTTGTATCCACTTGTTTGTGGTTTTTTCCTCTACCTTGTGTCCATGTGTAGTGAAAAGGTGTTCATGTTGTATGGGTAGTGACATCATGATCGCGTGGAGAAACACCCTTGATTTGGACTACAAAATAGAGTTATTATGTTGGCTTCATAGTTTAAGCCCTTGATTACATGAAAGCACTAGAAGATAAGCCACTAAATTCTTTGTGAGTTGTGGACTTGATATAATTCATATGTTATAAGCTCCTAGATAACTTGGTTTTTCTTATTGGATTGTAGTTTACTCTTGTTTTTAGCTGTGGGTTTGTATATTTGTGCTTATTCCATTATTTAGATGACATGTTTGAAGTGATTTTTTGGATGTTTAAATATATTTCAGATTTACAAAGATGGTTTTGTATGTTTTACATGTTAACTAAAATATGTGGTATGTAGATATGTGATAAGACTGTATTCAAGATGTTCCAAATGAAGATAGTTACAAGTTTGCATGGTTGTTTGAAGGATTCTTATTGATCTATGGATACTCTTATGTTGGTTTGCCTTGTAAATCAAATCTAACATTGTCTTGGTATTTGAGTCTTGGAAATTCACATGTTATACCTTTTTTCTCTATTTTTTATAATACTGATGTGGAGTTGAATCTATTCTTCAGTTATTTGAGATTGGAGCACTGATTATATATTTCTCTTTTGAGATGTTGCATATGTATAGATCTTATAAAATTGTTTGATGTGGATTTTGTTTGGTAGGATATATTGTTGGTCACCATTATTACATTTGTATGCTTATTGTAATGAGAGATGGTTATTCAGAGTGTCTAATATAACTTTTTTCATTTGAATCTTTAGCAGTAGTTTATGGTACATGAGAAGATTTGTTCACTTTTAATAAAGTGTTGGCAATGATATTGGTCATGATGCCATGTATAACTCGATATTACTTTCAGTGGGAGCTTTATGCAGTTACATAATGTGTTATATCTGTTGAAATGTTGCCATTGATGTCAAATAGATGCATACCTAAAAGATTCATGAGAAAAGTCATCTCTCAAGCTTGACAGATAAATCATCATCATTCAAATTTGTTGACATTCAAGTCATCATCATCATTCAGATCAGATCATCAAATTTGTTGACATTCAAATAGACATCAAATTGACATAATGAGATCATCATCATCATTCATATTTGTTGACATTCATATCATCATTTAGATGTGTTAATATTCAGATTGACATAATCGAGTTCTTCAAGATTTTCTTTTGACTCTAAGTTGAACCGATTATTAAGACATCGAACAAATTTAGTGAAAGAGATGATGTTTGTTAAGAAGAAGTGTGACTTGTTGAGAAGTAGAACGACTCTCTTGAAGAGCTATGTGAATCAATTTTGTCTAACTAAGACGTCTTTCTCTTGAAGAGTTATGCGAATTGATTTTGTCTAGCCAAGACGTCTTTTCTCTAAAAGGTATGAGAATCGAGTTTCTAAAGATATGAGGAGTTGCATCTGTTCACTTTATGAGAAGACATGTTTGTGAGAAGACGTGTTCACTCTTGAAAAGATATGATCATTCAACTTAACTCCTGAAAAGCCATGTTCATTTGATAGGATTCTTGAAGTGGTGTATCCCATTCGATTTGATTCTTGGAGAGATATGTTTAGTCTTAAACTCAAATTTAGAAAATAATGTAGAATTGATCACAATAAAACTTATTTAGATAGAAATAAATAAACTCAAGTTTATGAAATTAAGAATTAACCCTAAAGTGGTGCAATCTAAATTTTGAAAAGGTATAATTCTTGTAAGGGTGCAAGAACAAATTCTAAATGGTACAACCTTCCATGAACAGTTGCAAAGATTGATCAAACATATATTTATGATTTCAAAATTAGTTTGATGAGTATGGTTGTGAGCAGACTGTGTGAGTAAATCATATCAGAGAATTTATTCTCTTGTGTGGGCCTTAAGGTGATAGAAAACGTCACAAAGCAAGGTGGAGGATAGAAGAAGTGCAAATCTGTTTGAAGGCAGTTACTTTACATCCATCATTTCAATCAAGTCAACGTTGGTGCCTTGCACATTAGGGGTTGGTGCTCCTTGTAGGTTGGTGCCTACTAAACTATAACATTCATTATTCAAGTAGGTTGGTGCCTACTATCTTTTTAATTTCATGTAAACATAATATACAACTATTGGAGTCAACTTGATTATGTTGTTTCATATTGCATAGTTGATGTTGGGATAGAAGTTAAAAAGTTGATTAAGGTTGAAAAAGGGTAAAAGTTTGTTTGATTTACTGATTCACCCCCCCCCTTCTTAGTAAATCTTTGTGCTCTTCAATATCTTCTTTGTTTCAATATTTTGGTTCTAAGTTGTTGTTATAGTGTATAGTGAATCATGGATAATATTTGATTAGAATATGTATGGTCTTTTGCAATAGTTGTTGGTGACATAAGAAGCTCTTGGATTTGTGGGAGTTTAATGACATATTTTGTTCTATTGGCAAAAAATGTGTGGCAATTAAATATCTTCTTGGTTTGGTGATTGTGGTTGTACTTTATTGTTTGGGAGCTCATGGTGTTGAGTTATTTGATTATGTTGGGGCCATCAAGGATCTTTAGTTAGGAGATGGTTATCACAATTCCTAGAGAGCACAGTTACATAATTCAGTGGGAGATTTGGTAGTGATGTTGATTCATCATTTGATGATGGATGGTTATTTTCATGTGATCTCCTATGAGGGGATGTTATATCATGATGTCATGATATGTTCTTAATTATATAGTTAGAATTTTGACAATGGTATTCTTGGTTCTCTTTGATTTTGAGTATTAACCATTTGTTTGGAGCTTCATGATTTTGTAGGGTTGCATTTGAAGTTGATATGGATTGATTGGTGGATGCTCATGAAGACTAGAGAGACTTGGGTGAGGCTAAGAGATCTCTTATATATATGGGACTGTATGTTGAGATGGTTACTATTTGATGATGTTTTCAATAGAAAGACCAAGGAGCCTACACCTAGCAATGGATGTGAATCCATTATGAACCTAAAGAGAAGAATGTCATTTCTTGGTGTTGTATGCACAAAATAATCTTGTATCCCACTCTTGTTCTACTCAGAAATTGAATGATCTAAGAGGTTTTTCTCACTTGATTATCAAATGCATTATTTATTTTTAATCTTGTCTTCTCATATGATTTAGTCTTGCATATAAACATTTTGAAGACTTGTTAAGAAGAGGATGCATGTTTTATGTATTTTCATTCTCCTTGTTGTGGTCTTGAGCTATGGATCTAGTTTTGAGGACTTATTTTGAGAGATACCAAAAATGGTTTGTGACTTTGGGAATATTCCCTTTGTTGTAGGAATGTTTGGTTGTTTGATCTACCTTTGGTATGAGAGGTTTACATCTATTTATTTCATGTTTTCATTTGATTTGTATGTTAGATGTTGATATCCTTTCAACGTGGGAATGTTAAAGGAGATCTTACATTACACATCTCGGTACATGTTAGTGTGGAACAAGGATATGGTTTGATTTGCAAATTCTCTCTTTGGTCATGGTATTCTTCTTGGATGTTTTTATTCACATGGTTGAGTGTGAAGAACTTGGGAGGGCTATGGAGACTAGTGGTAAGAGAGGTATTGCAATATTTTCGTATCATTTTATGTTTCCTTAGCACTATGATTAATAGAGAAATTAGCTACATCCTCTATGTGAAGTACTATAGGTAGACTTGGTATGCCTTGGTCTATTTTCATATTTGACATTACTCGTGCAATGGGAGTTTATGGATATATGTCAGGTTATTTTCTTTGATATCTTGACTTGTTGATTACTGGTGTGATGATGAGTTTACATGTTTCATTATATTTGGATCTATGAGTTATGTAGTTGTGTGGGTTGATCAACCATTTGATTACAACAGGATGACTCGAATGTGGACTCCCTATATCCATAATATTTTTCAATATTAGTGTTGTTAGAGTAATAGGTTGTTTACTTAATTAATTTAATCATATTGATTAATTAATTAAGTCACCTTTATTTTATTTCACTTAAGCTAAACTTACGAATCTTTATTTTACATTATTAAATTAGTCATTTCATCTCGTTCATTATGATCTTGACACTTGTCACATGCTAATTTAATCCTAAATTAGGGTTTTACCTTTTAGGTTTTTTATCTCCTTTCTTAAGGATTGATCTCTTTGTAATTATTTAATTCTGGTTAATGCATTTTTGCTTCATGTTTGTAGAGCACCACTCTTGTGTCTCTTGATCTCCTTTGGTGACAAGTTATTTGCTTGTAGGTGTTCATTGGGATATGTGAAGTTGGATTATCAACTTCTACATGGTATTAGAGCTCTAAATCTGCAAACTTCTTGTTCCTTTTTTGTGATATATTGTCTTGAAGTAGTTTTTCAATGCATCTAGGGTCAAATTAGACCTCCCCATTGAATCCAGAGCTACTAGAATAGTCAAGATTGGCCTTTTTTTTGTCAAATTTGGCTTTCGTTTGTCAGATTTGTGAGGGTTTGGAGAAAGGGATTTTTTGACAAATCCAAGAGGTATCTGGTTTTTCATAGCACTTTGGGCCCAAATAGATCTCACCATCGCGCTCAGAAGGCCTAAAAACTCTAAGATCAACTACCAAATCATCAAATTTGTAAAGTTGGCCTTCGAGGCAAAAAAAAATTGTATAGGGACCCATACGGCCCTTGTACGGATTCCTACACGTTGTTCGAGAAAAAAATAATTCGCCAAATAAAGGTTGGTAGTTTGGTTGTTTTTTTAAAAAAAAATAAAATTTTTTTAAATCAAAATAAAAAAATTGAAGGTTTGAATTTTTTAAAAGGGAGGCAGATATTTTTTTTGGTACCCACAGGGTACCTTACCTTACAGGCCCCTGAGTATGCCAGATGGCATACTATCAGCCACTGATGGACTGACAGTCGTCCGATGGTCTGACAATACTGTCGCTGATAGTATGAAACCCGTCGGCCACAAAACAATTTTTTTTATTAATTTATTTTTTTATTGTTATTTTTTAAAAAAATAAGCCCAATTGGGCAAATATGGTGATGACCATTTGGCCATCAATTTTAATCTCATATTTCTACTGCAACGATCATATGGCCATCAAATTTTATGCAGTGACTGTGTATTTTCCCTTTGAGAGCAATTTTCTTCCTGAGGCCTTATATGTGGTCATTTGTACATTAGTATGTTGTATTGAGATAGGAGGATGGATATACAAAGACTTGATTACAAATTTTGGGTTGGTATGTTGATGGCATGAAATTCTATTTATGTTTTGTATACCCTAGTTTGAGGTATGGTTAGCTTGGATGAGTAGCATTTTTTTGTGGTTATTATTTCAACTAGTATGAGTAAGGCAACTACTTAGAGACTTTGTTATCATTTGAGTTTGATGCTTGTATTCATATAAAGATTGGTGCAGGTTTTAGTGATAGTTGATATGTTTCACCTTGGCATGTTCATTTTTCTTCCATAAGTGGTGTGTTGGAGGATGTAAGGATTTTTTTTGCTTGATGGTGGTTATCATGGCTTTTTTTGCAAGTATCTTGTTGGAGCATGAGATCATGGTGAAGATTCAAATGGTACATGTTTGACTAAGGGATTTTTTTCTCTTGTTTGTGATTCCTACGGGTGTATTTATAAAGTATGACGTCAAGTGGGAGAATGTTAGGATTAAGGTGTCATCTACCTTGTAAATCCTATGTCATCTTGCATGATTCCAACATCCTTGGAAAGTATCCCTAGGTGCTTATGATGTATTGGGAAAATATATTTTGTAATATATGTTCTCAGCATTGTTTGTATTACATTCATAAGGGGTGATGGGTTCCACTAGGAATGGTAAATGTGACTTGTGGACATAAAAAATTAATATTATTTTTCCCACATGTGGACACTTAGAATAGGATAAGAAAAGATAAGAAAAAGGACAAATGAGTGATTGTTGGTATTCTCCAAGTGGTATCTTGGAAAGAGGCAACAAGTGTCTCTTGGTAGTCCATCATTTATTGCATTTAATATAATGTTATCTTCCAAGTTTGGGTGCCCAAGTTGGAGGGAAATTTTTGGAGCCTAAACTAGTGTCCTTTCACATCTAGAGGTGGTATTCCAAGGGTCGGGAACATTTGGAATAAAGAGCTATATTTGGGGGCCATTTTTGGTGCATTAGAACTCTTCACACATTTATAAAATCAACTCTTTAGATGTAGAAACTATGAGGAATAATTGAATGTAGAGTCTCATTGCAGGAACAAGGACAAGTTGAGGCATAAAGAGGTTCTTCACAAGTGCAAAGGTGTTTTCGTGGTAGAGGCAAAGAGGAGAATGAAAGTAGTTGTATTGCATTCTCATTTATTTGAAGATACTTTATAATTGGCCTCTATTCTTGGTGGATTTTTTTCTGCAAAGATTTCTCCATGTAAATCTTGTGTTATGCAATGCTCTTGTGTTGTTGATTTGTGCCTCATTGCTACTATCTTATGGTGATGTTATTCTTTATATATTGTTGTTATGTGTTCACATAAGGTAGTTTTTATAAGCATGTTATGTTGGTTGTTTTTGGCATCATAAAGAAGATGGATCTAATCAGGGCATTTCCATATTGAGGCAACTTAATTTTTAGATTTGTATATAAGTTTCATATTTTCATGTTGATTTAGTCCAAGCCTTGAATCTCACCCATTGAAGTCATATTTGGATAGATAATGAATTAGCCAACAATTGGTATTAGAACATGTTTTATTCTCATCAATACAACGAGTCAAAAATATCCTTCTCATGTCACTATTGGTTGTTTTCACTTATAAGGAACTCTTTTCACACATATTTGTCCACCAATGATGGATGTTGATGATTGCAATTTTCCCAACCATGCTTAATGAGTAGGGCATAAAACTTGAGAGGCTCCTAATAATGAAATGAAAATGTTAGCCATTCTTCTACTTGCATGTAATGACATTAGCTAAATATTAAAACCTCACAAATACTAGAATATCTCCCTATCTCACTTGAAGCATGTTGAGTGCTTCACCCCCTAATTATGCTAAGAGACATAACTACCATCATAGCAAGGGGTGGAGTGTAATGGTGTTAGTTTAACAAATACTATAAAAGAATCAACATGCAAAAATAATAAACTAGTATAGATATATTAAATACATCTATCTAAAAATGTTGGGAGATATCATTTTGAAACTATTTTATTTACTTAAGAGTTATTTTATTTTATGCTAGGATAAATTTATCTACTATATACATGGACACACAAATTTTATTGTATCTACATTTTTAAAAATTTATGTTTTCTTCTACATTTTTAGTTTGGTTAATTATTTAATTATTTAAAGTTTATTTCTCTACTCAACTTGTGCCCATCAAATTTTAAACTATAATTAACAAATTAAAAAATATCCCAAATTATCAAATCAAAATATTTTCTTTTTGACTCTTAAACTTAAAAAAATATTGATTAACCTTGAAATTAAAAGTTTAAAAATTTATAGGGTTTTCCTTTCATTTATCATATGTGTGTGTTTCATTCAATATTAATATTTTGACATGTGAATGAAGGTAACAATGAAGTCTATTATTAGCACACTATCCCTTGTCATTGTAGAATGCCTTTAGACATTAAATACAAGATGAATAAAATTTATAGGAATTTGTAAAGTTTCATAACTCTATAAAATAACTTTAATGAAACAAACCTTAACTAAACAAAATTAACTTTTCAAATAAAATTATACTAAAGAATATAAATTAAATAAAAATAATTTTATATAATTCTAAAATTAAAAAATACGTAAATAAATAAAATAACTCAAAATTGATATCTCTTGACAATTTTTAGATTGATTTATTTTAGATATCTATTAATCTATATATTAAAATAATATTACTTTTACATAGATATATTTACTTTTATAAATATTATACTTAAATATAAGTAATTTTTATTTTTTTTATAGGTAAGTGCTACCAAGGGGGTAGCTCCCGTAATATAAATTCTTAACAAGAAAGCATGCCCTTGCCACGAGGGGTGCAATACCACATATCAGAAGGATATGTTGATCATTCCTACAGAACACAAGATGCCTCATTTACCTCTAGGTTTTGTTGATCTTAACGCCATTTGGTGTTTTAGTATAGAATAAGATGATTTTTTCTTTGTAACCTCAGTCCATTCTTGTTCAGCCATATGCGGAGAATCTAGAACATTGTTGTTTCCATATTTAGTTCTAAGGGAAGCAACATTCAAAGACATTGGTGGATTTGAAGACTGTGATTTAGATAACATTGATTGTGGTGGGACTGAATCCTTAGTGTGGGGAGGAGAAACACCAATCAAACTCTTCTCAACTCAAACTTGTGGGGTTGATGGGGAAGGGGGGCATGAAGGAGTAGTATCCACTGTCGTAACTAGTGTAGCAGAATCGTCCACCTTTGCATATGGTGTGATGACATAGTGGTTGGACTCCGCACCAATCCACCAAGTAGGCTGGTTTAAACCACGATCACTTTGCGAAAACCCCTGCTTCTTATTGCATGGGGTTGTAGTATGGGAGGTAGAGAAACATTTCCTACATCTGAAAGCGATCTTTGTGTAGTCTAAAGGTTGTCTCCAATGTCTGTTTCCTACCTTCAAGGAGATTTTTGCTGGAAGACCTTTGGATAAATCAAACTCCACACACACTCGAGCATAGGTTGAATTCTCATAATTGATGGTTTCCTCTGAAATACTGTGATACTTCCCAAGTCCATTGGCAATGGCTTTCAAACACTCAATCTCCCAAAAGTGTAGTGGGAGGTATGGAAGTCTTACCCAAAGGCACGTTGAGGAGAATGTCTATGTTCGGGGGTCAAAGGATGGGAACCAAGGCTTGATGCATAGGAAATCCCCTTGAAAGACCCATGGGCCAGAGTTGAGAATTACTTCTTTATCTTCTAAAGATTCAAATTCTAGAATGAAGAAACCCTTGGTGTAGGGATAGATACTGATTTCAGCCTCCATATATTCCTTCCTATTGGTGCATATCCAGTTGTGAAGATCGCACAGTTTTGGCCAAACCCTAAAAAATCTGCAAATCAAAGCGTGTTCCGACAAATATTCTTCCCTATTATGCACGACACCATCCAAGTGAATCACAAGAATTGTATCTGAATGTCGAACAACAAGCGGGGGGATGAGAACAGAGGGGTGATTCGCAAAAGAATGGGTATCACCGGAGACAAGTCGCTCATCAACCGCACGGTTGTTCTGCGCAAGTGCGGCCTTAAAATCTAATTTAGGGCATCTGCTTGTTCGCGAGGGAGAAAGGGGCGAAGTCTTGGCGTTCGTCATAGCCTCCATTGTGCAGCACTCACTACCATCCTCGACCGGCCAAGATGCATTTACACCCAGTTCACCATAGGGGGAAGACCTAGCGCCATCCCTACCGGATGCACGAGAGGAGTCAGGGAATTTCAGTGCAAAGCAATCCATGAGCTTCGTTTAAATGCAAGTAATTACTTACATATATATTATATAATCAATATGTAAATATTATCTATATAAAAGTAATATTACATATATGTGTCATATTAATTAGATATAAAAATAATGTTATTTACATATACATATAATATTATATAATTAAATATATTCATTAGTATATCTATCTTTGGGAAAAAATTAGTAAAAATTATTGAGAGATATCATTCTTATTTGTTGGACATCTAATCACAAATTCAATAAAATAGGCATGTTATTGTTGATGTATTTTAATATAGTTTTTAAAAAGAATAGGTATGTTAGTTTACATATTACAACTATGATAGAGAAAATCTATATGTGTGTATATATATATACACACATATAATATACATATATATATATACACACATGTGTATACATATACACAAACACACATATACATATACATGTATACACATATATGTATACATGCATACACATATATGTATACATGAATGTTCCCATTCTCCAAGAAGCTACATTTAACATGTCAAAGAAAGGTTGAAGGTTTGGAATAGAGACTCTTTCAAAAATATCTTTAGAGAGAAGGAACATGTGAAGAGCTCAATGAGAAAGTCATCTCTTATGGTATGTTTCAAGTTGATTATAAAAAGAAAAAGACCTTATGGCTAAACGTGTTAAGCTTTTAGGTAGAGAAGAAATATATTGGAAGTCTAAGTTTATGGAGACCTAGTTGGCGAAAAAATATCTCTTAATACAATTTTTTTGGCAATGTAACAAAAGTCCATAGACGACAAAACATTATAGACAACATCATATTGATAAACAATTGGCGGTGGTTAATTTATTTAAACGCTTCTTAGGAGGTGATGACTTGGTGGATCCCCTTCACTGCAATGTTTTAGACAATGTACCACACTTGTTTAACGGTGAAGACAATGATCCCTTAATGGCCTCAATCAATTTTGAAGAAGTTAAGGTGATAGTCTTTCAACTCCATTCTAGACAAAGCCCCTACTCTAAATGGTTTCCTAACTCTAATCTACTTATTATGTTCGGATTTCATGGATACAAAGATTTAGAAACTCGTGGAGGATTCAAGGAAATCGGGTAATATATTCAAAGTAAAAGCTAGAAAATTGTCACTCTATAGTTTAGGACATAGAACAACAAGTTTTCTTCACTTCTCATTCAAGGAAACCCTAGAGATATCAATCCAAGGATGTAAAGGGGAAATAGATCTACAACAGGGATGTCCTAGGGTGTGATTAAGGATTAAAACGCGTTCACCACCAAGCTAGGGCTTGGAAAGACTAGTAACATGCAAAACCTAATGACAACCTAATGATGTGCAAAACTTAATTAAATGACCTAGAAATGAAACTGAAATGTAGAATAAAAGATTGAGAAAGTACAAAGGTGCACCTGGGAGAGTGATAAGGTCAAAAAAACCTCAAAACCCTAAAAACCTATTGTTTGGTGCCCACTAGGTCTCATACGCCAATTTGGGTGATTTAGTCCTAAACTAGGGTTTTTGTGCCAAAACTAGAATCTCACAATGGTTGATCTGAATGCACTAAAATTTGGAAAATGTGCTATATTGGGACTCATGCGCCACAAGTGGTGTATTAGTCCCACTCTGCTTTTTCAAAGGGTCAAGACCTAAATATGCTCTCCTATCTCTACTCTTCCTTTCACACTTCATTTTCAGATCTGAAACCTTGATTTGCAACCTGTAGGTGACTTTCTGTGAAGATAGCAACCTTGTGATGACTTCATAACTTTCTTCAACTTTGCAACCTAGTCTTCAAAGGATCTCCAAGTCTTAAGACACCTAGATCCGCAATCACACATGTAGAGAGAGAAAAACTTGTTGATTTGTTAGGAAATAGGGGTTTGCCTTGGTCAAACCCCGTTTAGGTAATTAAACCTTGTTATGAAACAATGAAATATGAACATGAAACATAAAATATGAAACATGAACAATGATACCTTGAATGATGACTTGAGATGTAAATCAACAATCTAAGATGAATTGACCATTTAGAATGTAGATCTTGATCTTGAATTAGATATGAAACAATGCTTGCACATGGATCTTCAATGCTACATCACAACACTAGCTCAACAACATGGTTGATGCATTATGATCTTGACATGACGATGGATCTTGAATTGTTACAACAAATGATGAAATTTTTTGCCCTTGAATGCCTTAGAAATGCTCTTGTAAACTCTCTTGATGCTCTTGTAAAGTCTTGGAATGCTTAACTCTTGATGGCTTAGGATGATATCATGAAGGCTTAGGTGAAATAATGATTTGAGACCTTGTTTATATAGGCAATCCATCCAATTTACCATTTATTAGATCCTAGAGGCCGACATTCATGAAATTTTAACTTAAAACCCTAATTTCCCTCTTAAAACCCTAAAAAGGGGGCAAATGGGACTCATACACCACTTGTGGCGTATTGGTCCCATTTGGATGGGACTGCTACACCCAAGGTGGCATATGGGTCCCACCAAGCCTTTTCAGGTGGAGGAAATGTCAGGGAGTTGGAAAATTAAGTGTATTTGATGTCTATGTCGGGATTATGGTTGAAATAAGCCTTGGGATGCATAATAAAGGGTCTTAGGGGCCTATTAATAATGATGTGAAGGTCATAAATGCAAGAGGGCCCAAAAATTAATGTGAAGGTGTAAATAAATACACTTTACAACATTAAATTAAGGCAAAAATAGGTCAATTTAGCTTAAAAGGGCCCTAAATCCAATGTGAATGTGTAAAACACATTACAACATTAGATCAAGGCGACATTAGGTCCATTTTATTGTCAATCGTCCCCAAATTAGGTGTGAAAAAGGGTGACATTTTTCTACACTACACAAAGTTTTCAACAATGCAAATATTATACTCATCCCCAAGAAATTAGTTTGTTCATCCTTTTTAGACTATCATCCAATATCCCTATGCAACTCAATCTATGAAATCATCTCAAAAGTTGTGGAAAAAAAACTCAAGGTTCTCCTTCCTTCTATCATAGCTTCAAAATGGAGTGGTTTTACACTTGGAAGGAATATATCAAATGAAATCACTATAGCCCATGAATTTCTTCATTTAATCAGGAAGATGAACTAGAAGAGTATGATCATTAAGCTTGATATAAGCAAATCATATGACCATGTGAGTCGAAGATTTTCAATAAAAATAATGGAGAAAATGGGATTCAATCAAAAGTGGCTCAAATGGATCTTCTCCTACATTTTCACCTCTCAATTTTCAATGGTGATCAATGGTTCTCCTTGTATATTTTTTAATATGAGTTATGGGCTTAGGCAAGGTGACCCTTATCACCGTTCCTTTTTGTGATAATGATGGAAGCTCCAAGAAGGATAATTTCCAACAATGTGAGAGCAAGAAGATGGAAAGGAATTGCAAGAAATTTGCCTCTAATTACCCACTAGCTCTTCACAAAAGATACACTTTTATATGGATTTTCCATTATGAACAAATCAAGGGAAATCAAAGCTATCCTTGAGGATTCCATTTATTGTTCCAAGCAGCTTATCAACAAACAAAAGTCTTTTTTTTTTTTAACACAAAGAAATTGACTCAACGAAGAACTGCTACCAACCTCGGCTATTGACACTCTTCCTAGAAAATACCTTTGTATCCCATTACTTCAAGGAGTGATTTTCTCTAGTCTCTCAGTAGAATCCACATAAATATGTAAGAAAAAAATTGAATCATGGAAGGTACATTGGTTAACTTTGGTTGGGAGAATAACCATCATCAAAGTTATTTTGGCTGCTATTCTAATCTATATGCTTTCATGCTTGGAGATCACTAAGAAAGTGGCAAGTGTTTTTAGGGGAATCTTGTGCAATTCTTTTTAGGAAGGCTCCAATGAGTTCAAACACATTCTTCTTATTCCATGGGAAAAAATCAGGAAAGACAAGGAGCACAGTCGTACGGGGATCAAAGACATTCAATCTTAAAATCCGACATTGGGTGCTAAACTCTCTTAGTGAATGTTGGTAAACTTGGAGGCCCTTTGGTGCAAAATTATATAAAATAAGTATCTAGACACAAATGATTTAAAGAGATTTCTCACAAATTGGCAAACCCTCCCAATGGATCTCATGTGTGGAACTTCATTCAATGAAGTCTAGAAATATCATTACAAACCATGTTTCTTGGAAATTCAACAATGGTCATGATGATCTATTTTTGTTTGATTCGTGGAATGGGCACATTCCCTTGTCAAAGGTTAGAGGCCTTGAGGATTGTCGGGAGATAATGGAAGATACATATGGAGATAAAGTTAAATTGATTATCCATAGACAAAAATAAGAGGTTATGGAGAACGTTGGGAATGGAAGAACCTTGATTCTTCCCCCATTTGGCCTAAAGAAAAAATAATTTTGATGGAGGAGCTTTGGAAATGGATGATATTTTATTCCCACAAAGTTTATGAGATTATATGGAGTGGAGCCAAATCCATAAGATACTCGATGAAAGTTGATTATAAAATACAAAACAAAATGGTTTCCTTTGGAGAATGGCCAAATAACATATTCTAGGGGTGAATGTTCTCCACAAGGCTCATGCCTTTGCACAAGTTGTCATGCATAACATGATTTTGATGGGAGAGTGAAAAAATTCTATTGGTTTCGTTGGCCTCTCCCATTGTCCTTCATGTCTTCAACTGGAAGAAAATGCCAATCATCTACTTTTGCACTGCTCCCTATGAAATGTTGGATTTGGCTCATTTAGAAATTGGGATGGTTTGGTGTCTTCCCCTTTAGCATCCTTAATCTATTCCATAGTTGAGCGCATCTTTTTAAGGACTCGGTGTGGTATGGGCTTTGGGATGTTGGCCCAACAATGGTCATATGGTGCAACTCTGGAAGGAAAGAAATAGTATAACCTTTAAAGATCGAGCTTCCCCAATAAAAACAATTACCAAAAAGATTGAAATAGATATTTGCAAACACTAAAACATAAGAGTAAGGAAACCTACGAAATGTTGGTCATTGTCTGGGACAACAGAATGGTGAAGTTACGGTCATTATTGAAAACCTCTACCTTTATTTATAATTTTAGTTTAGTTCTTTGGATATAAAGGTGAAATAGAAGATAGCTAATTGAATGGCACCCTTAAATTTTGATGAAGCCTCATGAGGAAACCTTTGGACCTTTAGAGCTAGATGAATAATCAAAGATAATAATGGATTCCTCTTGTGAGCTTGCTTGATAAATCTATCGGATAGAACAAACAATGAAACAAAGTTTGCAACAGTCTATGAAGGTATTAAGATTTGTGAGGTGAAGAAATTAGGTCGATTGATATTGGAAATGATTCCCAAATTGATGTTAAAGCCATATTAACGAAAAAGGTATTAAGCTAGAAAATGTTCAAATGGATAGATCGAGTCCTTTCGAATCTGGATATTCTTGTCGAAACAAAGTTTGCAACAGTCTATGAAGGTATTAAGATTTGTGAGGTGAAGAAATTAGGTCGATTGATATTGAAAATGACTCCCAAATTGGTGTTAAAGCCATATTAATGAAAAAGGTAGTAAGCTAGAAAATGTTCACATGGATAGATCGAGTCCTTTCGAATCTAGATATTCTTGTCGAAACAAAGTTTGCAACATTCTATGAAGATATTAAGATTTGTGAGGTGAAGAAATTAGGTCGATTGATATTGAAAATGACTCCCAAATTGATGTTAAAGCCATATTAACGAAAAAGATAGTAAGCTAGAAAATTTTCAAATGGATAGATCGAGTCCTTTCGAATCTGGATATTCTTGACGACTATTCAATCTACCACATCTTCAAAGAAGCTAATATGGTAGCATATCTCCTATCAAAGAAGCTAATATGGTAGCATATCTCCTATCAAATCACAGATTGGCTTAAGATTGGAGTTCGATTTTCTTAGAGGATGTGAGGGCTTGGCGGGTCTGGAGCAAATGATAAGTATAGATAAACCCCTATAAATGATAGCAACTAATACACTCTTTGAGAAGTTGTGAAGGCCGTGGACATATTCTCTATTACTCCTCTCTCGATATGGCTGCAAGGCCTCTAAAAGATGGGGTAACAGTGCACCAAGATAAGCAAAAATGGCTGATAGAATCCTCTGATCGAGTTGGGTTTGCCCTTGCATGTAAGAAGAGCACATAGTTCAACTTCGACATGTATTTCAGATCGAGACTGCGGAGGCGGCGGCTAGTATTAGAGAAATTTTAGGGGAGAACAAACTGAAGGTGGGCCATCCGACAATGAAACTCTCTTAGATATGTTTTTGTCCACCTACGTTCTGATGATCAGTAAGGATGCTATCAAGGCCATTTTTGCCTTCAACAAGGCTCCCCACAGGGGTCTGATCTACAATGTGATTAGTATTGAGGTTGCCCAAGGCTATGAGTTCCTAAAGCAGACAGTTACTTTGTACAGGGAAGGATCAAATGCAGCTGGGCTAAGGTTTCTTTTGCACTACAAGTTATACGGGGCTTTTTTTTTAATGCACCTAAACTTTTCTTTTTTAGGAGGGTATGCATTTTTGACCTTTGTATTTTATTATAAAAGGAGCTACCTTCAAAATAACAACTTGTCTATATATATATATGTACATGTATATGCATATATATGCATATATGTATATGTATATGTATTTGTATTTGTATTTGTATGTGTATGAGTATTTATGAGAATAAGACAATTGCTTAAAAATTGAAAATAGACACTGAAAAAATTGGAGGGTTCTGAAAAATAAGCAGTTGCTGCATATTAAAAAAATGCCATGTGACTGCACAAATCTCTCTGACTCCTCTTTTACATTTGCCTCTAAGTTTTCTCATGGTTTTTCCCTCTACTTTTTATTTGCACAAGATATTATTAATGCTGTTCATTTATTATACAATTGGAAGAATTAAATTTAAATTGAATTGACTGCTCAATAATAAGCAAAAAAAATAAATGACATGGATCACCAACTCCATAAAATGCTCCTCAAAATATTGAACAATGACCACTAACCAAAATAAATTAAAGCAACTGCATGAAGACAGCCCTTAATTGTATAATTTATTTAAAAATTATAATATTATTTTCCATACCATAAATATAATAAACTAACCAGAAGCTGTGAAAATATAAGTGAAGTTTGCTTTGCTTTAGCAGTGGGTGATTCGTAGGTCAACTCCACTCAGGAAACAGGGATAGAAAATGACGGCGAGAATTGTGGGCTGTTACAGGAGAAAAAGAGGATTAAAATGTGTCCACTTTCACATCCAAATTCTGCTCTCTATTCTCCAATCCCTTCTTGTTCTCCACCATTCCAATACTCTACCGACTGCAGACCGTCTCCATGGCTGGAGGTGATGAAGAAGATATTATTGAGCCTCACACCATCGGTACGCCATGTCTGTCTTTCTAATTTAATTTTCTTCTTCCCACCCTTTTGTTTTCCGCAAATAATTCGGTAGGCCGCAAGTTTGCTCAAACAAATCCAAATAATTTGGCAGGCTATGAGTTTGCTCAAGCAAATCCTAAGTAAAAACACAGCTATGTCAATGTCTGTCTATGTATTAATAGTGATTTATTGTGGATAGGTATGAAACCGAGGGATTGCAATATAGAGGGGTAATTGATTGATAGAAAAAAAAGGGTCCATGCATGAATTTTTGAGCCTTTCTGACCTTGGAAAAAAATGAATTGCAGGGAGTGGGGAAAGAAATAGGAGTCGAATATTTGAGAGAAGCAAAAGCTATTGGGTGCTTGTGGTATCAAGCATTATTGCACTTATTGTGGGTCAAGCGTCTGCTACCCTTCTAAGCAGATATTATTTCGATGAAGGTGGTAAGAGTAGATGGCTCTCAAGTCTCTTGCAATGTGTGGGATGGCCTATTCTTCTCATTCCATTGTTTTTCTATCTTCAAAAGAAAAATGGATCCTCTAGACTTACAGCCCTCACACCCAAATTGGGTCTCATCTATGTAACACTGGGCTTACTTGTAGCAGGAGACAATTTGCTTTACTCTTGGGGTGTTTCTTTTATGCCGGCTTCAACATATTCTCTTCTTTGTTCCAGTCAATTGGCCTTCAATGCAGTGTTTGCATTCATATTGAACAAGCAAAAAATCACTCCATCTGTCCTCAATTCTCTCGTTATACTTATTTTCAGTGCTGTTCTGCTTGGAGTTCATTCAGATAGCGATAGGCCCGAGGGAGTGAGCAATGCTGAATACATAATAGGCTTCTTTTGCACTGTTGCAGCGTCTGCAATGTATGGACTCATACTTCCATTGATGCAGCTTGTGTTCCAAAGGGTTATAAAGAAGGAAACTTTTGCAGTGGTCCTTGAGATGCAAATTTATACATCTATAGTTGCAACAGCCGTATGCATAATGGGATTATTTATCAGTAGAGAGTCTGAAGATATGAAAAAAGAGGCTTCGAGTTTCACCACAGGGAAAATTGCATACTACATGACCTTGATATGGTCTGCAATAGGATGGCAGGTTTGTTCTGTAGGTGCGGTTGGTCTGATCTTTCTAGTGTCTTCCTTGTTTTCTAATGTCATTAGCAACCTGGGCCTCCCTGTTGTGCCCATATTGTCAGTTTGGTTCTTTCATGACAGCATGAATGCGTTGAAGATTATTTCTATGTTGTTAAGCATATGGGGATTTGTTTCATATGTATATGGAGGGTACGTTGATTCAAAGTCTGCCACTGTCCCAAAGGATACAAATGAGGAAAATTCACGCATCTCTTTAACTGCAAGATGAATTCAAGTTAAAGTTGTGCGAATGTAATATGTAAATGCTACTGTAAGTATTGGACCCCTTTATCTTTCGGTAAACCTCTTCATTTGTATTTTTTAAATTTTTTGAAAGCCCTTTAAATTTAAATCAAATTGATAAAAGAAACTAATAATCAGAATTGGTACGTAAATTCTTTCAGCGTGACTTTGTATACACACTGTGATTAACTTCTCTTAGTGACATTCAACTTTGCACAAAAAAGGGGACGAGTGCATAATTCAAGAAGGGACAGAGCAATAATTCAAAAAGGGACAGAGCAACCACCAAGGGAAATGAGATTCTTTTTGTGAGGTTGTAGGAAATAATATTTTATCTTAACTCAGCAAGCAAATATTAGCTCATAACTGAGATTCGTTCGTGTAAATTACCACTGAAGTTTTTCCAAGCTTATGCCAGTCAAATTGGTTAGGAGGATTGGTGTAAACATTCCCTGCAAGTAATTTCAATTTTCAACCTCTTATCTTTAGGTTCTTTTAAGAGAGCAATAGACAAAGAGAGATAACACACATAATAATAAAGAGACCCTATCTAAAGGTGCACAAGCATTACAAGTGCATGATACACCGGGTATAACGCATAGAGTGTTCCTAATTGTTAATGCCTTCGAGAAGATTAAGTCAGATCCCCATCAATGGGTTTCCGTTATTTAATTAATTATTTACCGCATTTAGAAAGTGGTAAATGAAGGACATGTTGTAAAGTAGATTCGAGAACTTAATTTTTATTTCATAGCTCATTCATCTCAATTTTTTAATCTGAAGTTTACTTTAATTAGCTAGTGACCTGCCTGATATCTTGCTTAAGCACTTAGCCTGAAAGACTTCGCTTCCCTATCATTTTTACAATGCAACAAATATTATAGAGAAAGCAGAACAAAACTATGGATTCCACCAGTCATACTAGTATTCCCAAAAGCCATTAAGCTGGAGCAATAGTGAAAGCCTGAAAAGCAACAGTATTGGGAAGACACATAATTGGGTACCTATTCTAGGTCTACACCTTCCCAAACACAATCATCTTTGAGTGCAGTTTCCCAATGGTAGTCCGAGAGCGATATATCTGTTATAATTAAGGCCAAAACAATGTCGTCTTTTTGTTTAAGTCAATGAGACATTGGTTAAACCTATAACCTTTGTCCTTCTATAAACTATCATGAGAAAAAAAATCCTTGGCCTCGGAGGCAACTCTCTGAAAGCTCATTACTCACGAGTAATTAGTAAGTTAATAACGCAAAAGTTTAATCCAAAGAGTGAAGATTCAAATTATGATTCCAATCTGCAATACTTTAGTTGTCCTTACGAGTTACAAATTGACTCTACATAAAGGTTTAAACCAATGTTCCATGGGGATGTGTCCTTGGGAATTTGGGTGATGTCCCCAATGTTCTGGGGACTCGTGGACTTGGAGGGGACCTCCCTCTTTGTCTGAACTGGACAGCCTGTTGTCCTGCTCCATTTGATATTAAAAGGATTTGGGTGATGTCCCCAATGTCCTGGATGTCCTGGGGACTCGTGGATTTGGAGGGGACCTCCCTCTTTGTCTGAACTGGACAGCCTGTTGTCCTGCTCCATTTGATATTAAAATAAAGTAACCATTGAAAGAAAAAATGAAAAAAAAAACCCAAAAAAATTCTAAAAAGGAGAGGATTGTCATTGCAAATACGGTACATAATATTTACTTATTAACATTTCAGCTACATTTAATTTGTTTGTTAATTTTAATAACCATCCCCCCTGTCCCCCTGCCATACCCAAAATTTGGGAATTTTTCACTTTCCCCAAGACCTCATCCCCATGCCCCCCTGTCCTGGAAACTGGGAGAAACAGTGGTTTCAACCAACAAGGGCCAGGATTGTTATCAGCGACTCCTGTTTAGCAACATTCTTCTTCTTAGCATGTGTTTTCTTAGAATGAATCACCTAAAAAATATTCCTGAATAAACACTCATGCACTGGGATAAGATTTGTCAAATTCTGTTGAAAATAAGAAGAATATTTGAACATGTGTCTTGATTGTAAAGTGAGGAATTGTCTACATATTATCATGTCAGTTTACTGCAACATAAAGGAAAAATGTCATTTCCCAGCTGTAAGAATCTTGATTCAAATTGTTTTTCTGACTCTATAGATAAATAATCATTTGCTATCGAAGTTCAGAAGATTACAAGGAAATTTGCCTCTAATGAAAGAAATTCCTTTTATGAAGATATAACACAAACTAACCATGATTTTATTCCCATTGTTGTGGACTCTTAAAGTATTTCAGTCATAACTATGATCCGTAAATATTGCTGATTCAGAGTAGATATTTGAAAAATCATCTGCTGACAATCTCATTGATGGCATGCTCTCGTGGCTCTGCTGCCATAGCATCTTAATAATCAGAGCCTATATGCATTTTGTGCTCATAATTCAGATTAGTATGGACAACATTTACCGCCGATGGTACTTGTGTAATAGATAATCTGTTATATTGGAATATAAATACAAATATGGATGCAATAATTTGGAGATCACATGATGCAATTTGAAGTAGACACATTTATGTGCGCTTGCGCATGTGTACATGTACAAATAAATTGAAAAAGGAGACATTGTTAGATGTTATGTATGAAGATTGTGTCAGTGTAAACATATTAATGTTGAAACTTGATTTACAATATCCGGCAATAGGTAATACTGACATATTTATGGTTAATTATCGTTGACCACTTTGTAATTCCTTTGAAGAAGTACATTACTTTATAGACACATGTATGTTTGTGTTCATTAGTGTCTACAATGATGATTGCATATTTTTTAGATTGTAGTTTCAAATAAACCTATGATAGATGCTTAAGCAAATTAGATTGAGAAGTTTGTTGTAAATGCTCTTACACTGATTTTATTCCAGGGAAAAATAACCTAGAGAGTGAATGGTGTTGAGACTATGAATTAAAATCATGAAATACAAAATTCAATGGGTAAACATGCATACAGCCCGTATATACACTCCTCAGCCTTGTTTGGACATACCACCAAATTTTCAGACAATCTGGTATGCATCTTTGTTGGGTCCATTACCAAATACATGTCAAATGTGACCGACAGACATGTGAGTCGAGACAAATGTACTGGCAGTATCCACGAGTCATTGAACAAATCTTCAGAAGTTGCAGAGGTGACTGCATTCAAGATTTCATTCCTAACTTTTAACTGAATGTTGATGCCTCGACTTACAAAGGCATTTGGAAAATTAATTTATGATGGTAATAGATACCACTTTAAAAGTGTGATATTTACACGAGGGGAAAATCTTGAGGTTGTATTATATTCTTTTCAAAGAGGCTTCAATTTAATGTGGGCACTCCCATCGATATGCAAAAATATAAATTCTTAGGAAGACTTTTCAGACTAAAAGCTACTTTATAGAGGATAGATATCAATCAGGAACATTTAATTATAGGAGCATTCAAGACCAAAAGAGCGCAAAAAGAGACATTTTCCCATACAAGTCAAAACCGGTAGCAAGGATGCCATATATTACCATGGCTAGAAGCAAACTACCATTCCCTGTAAGTCAGGATAGATGTAACAGGATACTAAAACGGTAGCAATTACCAAAGATACCTTAAAAAAAGAATAATTTTTTTTTGAAAGTTTGTTTGAAACTTGGATGTATTATGTATGAATATTCTGTGAGTTTCAACACATCAATATTATTTACAACTGTCAATAGTTGGAACTTGATATTGAAATATTTATGGTTGATGCTCGAGTCCTTGACCACCCTGTCACTTCATTGAATTAGTGTGTTACTCTATGGATGCAAATATATTTGTTTCATTGATGTCTACTATGATGATTGCATATTTTTTAGATCCTAGTGTCTAACAAGACTTAAGTAGATTGAGTGGTTTTTTTTTTTTTTAATGTTTTTAACACTGATTATGTTACAGGATGAAAGTACCTAGAGTTGCTCGGAGGTGTGAGGATGAATTAAAATCAGGAAACACAAAATACAATCGATACAGTCTGAATATAGTCAAGATTTAGGCTGTACCTGGATATACCACAAAAAGTTCATATTTTCTATGCATCCATGTTGCATCCACTATGAAATATGTATCGAATAGTGATATGACCACTGTATGCTGGAGTATCTGGTAACTTAGGTACTTCTTTCCAAGAACTGGACCGGCATCATTCCATGAGTCCTTCAACAAATCTTCAATTGAGATGCAGAAGTTACTAGATTAAACTTACAAAGGCACTTGGAAAATCAATCTATGATGGCCATAGACTCTTCCTGAAAAGTAGGATATTAACACCATGGGAAAATCTCCAGGTACTATTATATTCGTCTTTTTAAAGAGGCATCAATTTAGCAGGGAACTGCCCATTAATATACGAAAGTTATAAAAGTTGAGAAAGATCTTTTACAGACCCAGAAACTACTTTACAAAAGATAAATACAATCAGGAGCAATAGGGTAATACATCCAGGCCTGACAGAGCACAAAAAGAAACATGCATTTTTCCCATATAAGTCAAAATTGATAGCGAGCGTACCACATATACTAATGCTAGAAGCAAAGAGCCATTCCTATGAGTCAGCAGGATAATAAAATGGTAGCAAATGCCATAGCTACTGTTGCTATAAGTTATAACTGACCTTCAGATATACTAGTGCTCATACCAAATGGCACTATATTTTTTTCTAGTTATAGACCTAGTATAGAAAAAACAGAGGCATGACCAATAAATTGCAATAGATGAAACAAGATAACATAACAACTAAAAACTGTGGATATTCATATACCGTGCCATATGTAGAATTAAAAAAGATGGGTGTTTTAGATCACAGCCAAGACATATGCCACTTTGCTGTATGAAACCCCACCTTTTGAAAGCCCACAAGGGAATCTCTTTTCTTAAACCAGACATCGCCAACTGATCTACAGTAGGAATGCATCACACATATTATCTGTCCGTACGGGGATTATCAGATAGTCTAGCCAAGAAAAGCCCAGTGCGTTGGCTATTTTTGCGTTCATTCTCGTCCAGGCATTGCATCTTCTTTATCACAATGTTCAATAGAAATCATTTTTTTCATTTTTAGCAAAATTATACTTTTTACTGATGTTATTTAAAACAAATGATTTGACCTGAACATCCTCGGCAAAAGCTAATTGCTAGACAAAATTCACCTATGTGTATATCATGGGCTATGCGGCCATACCACATGGAGAAAAGAGCCGTGACGGAAGAGGTGGGACCCGCGGTGACGGAAAAGCTTGTCGGACGGAAGGAAAGACTTGACGGTCGGACATCTCATCTCTCGTGCCGTTTGCTATCCCGTTGTTGGGAAATCGTGTCAGCGCTGGCGATTTTTTCAAAATAATCACTCGGCGTGGATGGACAAAAAGCCTCAAACGTGGCCAAACGAAACCATTATTAACAAACAATAAAAAGGGCCGACAAGGTCCCATTTTCGCCATTTTTCGACGGCGACGTTTTGGTGGATAGCGAGGGCAAGAGGAGCAGCCAGAGTAGCATCAGAGTAGCAGCCATGCGGAGCTCCTTCAGGTATTTATATCAACTCTGTGTATGTGCCATCTTGCCATTATGCTATGAACGACGAAGAAATGAACGGGCATTCGTTGCTCCATTAAGGGTTTGTTATTTTCAGTTGAGGGTTTTAGTTTTGCGTCTCCTCCCGTTTGTGTTTTTAAAACTATGGGGTTGCCGATTTTCTATCGAGGGTTTTGAAATTTTTTGTTCGTTTCCTTCGCGTTTGTTGGTTATCGAATTTTGCCCTTTCCGAATGAAAAAAGTGACAACCCATTGTACAAATATGAGTGAAATTACTGAATAATGTTTGTAGAAAGCAGAATCACCTCCAATAATCAATGCTATATTTCAAAAATCATGTAAAACCCGCAAAGAGAATTTTGCCCTTTCCGAATGAAAAAAGTGACAACCCATTGTACAAATATGAGTGAAATTACTAAATAATGTTTGTAGAAAGCAGAATCACCTCCAATAATCAAATGCTATATTTCGAAAATCATGTAAAACCCGCAAAGAGAAAAGAGCCATTGTTCGCATAGTTTTTCGGAATGGATAGAAAAGGGCATAACATGGCATTCAAAATCATAATTGGGAAAAATAGCAAAAAACCCACATTCAATCCCATTTTTGCCGCCATTTTATACACTGTTGTTTTGGGAAACACACCGTCTCCTAAAACTCAGACTATTGTAAAACCCACTGTTTGACTACGACGTCTCCTCATGTTATGTATGTGTCCACGTATATTCTTATGTATGTTTTTCATGCGGTTTTCAATGTGCATAGGTGAATTTTGTCTAGCATTTTGCCGGCTCCCACCTATTTGGTGAAAGCTAATTGGGAAATAGTCAAAAAGCCCACTGAAATACTCCACAATGTGTTTCCCAAATTTCAAATTAAAACATCTTGCAAAACCCTCTGCTTGCAACAAAATTACCCCTCACCTCGATGTCGTATGTATTCTGCTCCAAATCCTGCATGTGCACTCCTAGAAGTCGTCCACGTGCTCTAAGGCCTTCACCTTTCCCTTTCAACGTGCACACAGGAAACAAAACAAATAGTATTTTCGCCTTGCTTTCTCCAAACAGAAAAGGCGCACGTCATTCCCTTCCACTTTTCCCATGCCACACAAAAGAAATAGGAAAAAACCCACATCCAACCCCATTTTTGTTGTCATTTTATACATTGTTGTTTTGGAAAACACACTGTCTCCTAAAACTCGGACTATTTGTAAAACCCACTGTTTCACTACGGCGTCTCCTCATGTTATGTATGTATCCATGTATGTTCATGTGTATGTTTTTCATGCGTTTTTTTAATGTGCATAGGTGAATTTTGTCTAGTAGCTAGCCGGCTCCCGACCATTTGGGGAAAGCTAATTGGGAAATAACAAAAAGCCCACATCCAATCCCATTTTTGCCACCATTTTATACACTGTTGTTTTGGAAAACACAATGTCTCCTCAAATTCGGAATATTGTAAAACCCACGGATTCACTACAATGTCTCCTCATGTTATGTATATATCCATGTATGTTCTTATGTATTTTTTTCATGCGTTTTTTGATGTACAAAGGTGAATTTTGTCTAGGATTTAGTTGAAATGCAGGTCTGATAATGTTTTTTCTGTTGAGGGTTTTGAAAAACACACTGTCTCCTAAAACTCATAATTGGTAACTGGCAAAAAGCCCACATCCAATCCCATTTTTTCTACCATTTTATATATTGTTGTTTTGGAAAACACACTGTCTCCTAAAACTCGGACTGTTGTAAAACCCACTATTTCACTACGACGTATCCTCATGTTATGTATGTATCCATGTATGTTTTTCATCATTTTTTTCAATGTGCATAGGTGAATTTTGTTTAGCAGCTAGCCGGCTCCCGGCCATTTGGGGAAAGCTAATTGGGAAATAGCAAAAAGTCCACATCCAATCCTATTTTTGTTGCCATTTTATACACTGTTGTTTTGGAAAACACAATGTCTCCTCAAATTCGGATTATTGTAAAACCCATAGATTCACTACGATGTCTCCTCATGTTATGTATGTATCCATGTATGTTCTTATGTATTTTTTTCATGCGTTTTTCGATATACAGAGGTGAATTTTGTCTAGGATTTCGTTGAAATGCAGGTCTGATAATGTTTTTTCTGTCGAGGGTTTTGAAAAACACACTGTCTCCTAAAACTCATAATTGGTAACTGACAAAAAACCCACATCCAATCCCATTTTTTTTACAATTTTATATACTGTTGTTTTGGAAAATACACTGTCTCCTAAAACTCGGACTGTTGTAAAACCCATTGTTTCACTACGACGTATCCTCATGTTATGTATGTATCCATGTATGTTCATGTGTATGTTTTTCATCCTTTTTTTCAATGTGCATAGGTGAATTTTGTCTAGGAATTTGAAATTGGCATATCCTATGTTATATACATATTTGAATTTATGCCTAAAAGTGGCATATCATATGTTATATACGTATGTGAATTTTGTGCAGGAGTTAGCTTGCTCCCTCCTTAACTCCTGGAGAAAATTCAGTTATGTATATAGCATAGGATATGGCTCCCATAACGCATGGGGAAAAGAGTCACGACGGAAGAGGTGGGATTGGCGAGGGAAAAGGTTGCCGGACGAGAAGGAAAAACTTGAGGGTGGGACGTCTCATCCTGTGTGTCGTTTGCTGTCCCATCGTCGGGAAATTGTGTCAGCGCCGGTGGGTTTTCAAATTAATTGTTCGACGTGGACGGACAAAAAGGCAAAAACGTGGCATTCAAAACCATTATTAGCAAATATCTTGTTCAATGACAATAGTTAGTGTTATGCACACAATAAGAAGACAATGTATTGAACTTGACTTTCATAATCTTTAACAACCCTTACTTTCAGCAAAACATTCTTCTTGGATATCTGCCCAACACATTATTCACATAACAGTTGCATCATGGAAAACACAGTGGGCTGTGACTCACTTATTATTTTATACAGTCTTTGAAAAATGAATGTTTTGAAGTTCCTGTTGTACTCTTTTAACAACACTTACTTCGAGCAAAGAAGTCTTTTTCAATATCTGCCCATATGTTTCCAACACAAAATTTACATAACAGTAGCATCATGGAAAGCACAGTGGGTTGTGACTCACTTCTTATTTTTTCCTGACTATAACAAAATAATGTTTTCAACTTCCCTTTCTTGTCTTATGGGAGCCGACTAACTGCTAGTCAAAATTCACCTATGTACATCGAAGAACACATGAAAAACATACACATGAACATACATGGATACCTATTTTGAGAAAAACACTCTTTTTCACTAATTGCCCATATGTTTACAACACAAAATTCACATAACAATAGCATCATGGAAAACACAGTGGGTTGTGGCTCACTTCTTATTTTTTTGTTCGGAATGTAACAAAATAATATTTTCAACTTCCCTTTCTTGTCTTATGAAACCCCTTTCTTTAAGAAAAACAGTCTTGCTCACTACCTGTTCATATGTTTCCAACAAAAAGAATTACTTAACTGTTGCAGTATAGAAAACACAATGGGTTGTCCCTGACTTTGCAAAAACAGTAAGAAAACAATAGCTAGTGTTATGCACACAGTAAGAGGACAATGTATTGAATCTGAGCTTCATAATTTTTAACAACCCTTACTTTCAGCAAAACACTCTTGTTCGATCTCTGCCCAACACATTATTCACATAACAGTAGCATCATGGAAAACACAGTGGGTTGTGGCTCACTTCTTATTTTTTAAAATCTCCTTGTTTAAATGTAAATGGAAAGCTTAAGGTCTGAGTGCACGTGGAGGAGTTGGAGTAGAATATCGATGAAATGGAGGTGAGGGGTAATTTGAAATTTGGGAAACACAATGCGAAGTATTTGAGTTTCTTGAATGTCTTCCAAATCACACATTCCATTGTTGTGTTTAAATTTAAGTCGATTGATAATAAGACTGCACAAAATAACTTTGAATGGGAAACACAGTGCTAGGTTTCATTTTTTTGAATCTCCTTGTTTAATGTAGAGGGTTTTACAAGTTCTTTGTTTTTTAAATTTGGGAAACAAAATGCGAAGTATTTGGGTTGCTCGAATGTCTTCAAAATCACACATTCCATTGTTGTATTTCAATTTCGCACCATTGAAAAAAGAAATTGCAAAAAAAATTCTGAATGGGAAACGCAGTGCTGGGTTTCAGTTATTTTAATCATCCACTTGAGATGTAAAGGGTCATCTCATGCTGGGTTGTTTGGTTCTTAACACCCATGGTTTTGTAAGATGGAATGTTACAAAATAGTATGAAAATCTTCCAGATCATACCTTCCATTGTTTTGTTTAAGTTTGAAGTATGTAACAAATTGCATGCTTCATAACACATTGCATTTTTCAACCTCCACATCACAACATACCCTAGCGCTTTCTAGTTTTCAGACCAGTATATCTAGGTGTGCACATTCTGTAGTGCATGTTGGAAAATACAATGTGTTTTGAAGCCTGCCTTCACTTCATTCTGTTTTGCAACAATTCATGTTGGAAAACCATTGGTGTTAAGAAAGAAGCAGCCCAAATAGTGTTGTAAAACCCTCTGCAACACTATTGGATAGTACGTGTCACCTGAATTTGGTTTGATTTCTCCTCCAACTTGTCCACGCACACTGAAACGTTCAGCTTTCCCTTTGAATGTGCAGAGTGGAAAGAAATAGTATTTTCACCTTTCTTTCTCGAAACAGAAAAGGGCCAATACCTGCAACTGTTGCCGGGAAAACATGACAGTGCTGGTGGGATTTCAAAATAATTTATCGGCATGGAGAAAAAGCCTAAAATGTGGCATTCAAAACCATTATTAGTAAATAATAAAAAGGGCTGATGAGGTCCCCTTTTCGCCATTTTTGGACGGCGACGTTTTGGTGGATAGCGAGGGCAAGAGTAGTAGCCATGTAGAGCTCCTTTAGGTATGTATATCCGCTCTGTGTATGTGCCATCTTGCCATTGTGCAATGAACAACAAAGACAAGAACTACTATTTGTTGCTAGAAAACAATATTTTCACCTTTCTTTCTTGAAACAGAAAAGTCCCAAGAGCAGGAAACAAATAGTATTTTCATCTTTCTTTCCTGAAAGAGAAAAGGCCCACATCATTCCCTTCCACTTTTGCTGCACCAGACAAAGAATCTTGTCCACAAAGCTAACCCGCCCACTTTTTTGCTTGGTAACAGGCGGGAAAACCCACCTGACGGCTCTGTTAACTCCCACCTGACCATCACTCGGACGTTTTGTTTCGTATGCCGGTATTGTGCCGATTGCCATTCTAGCGGACCCTGCACTATGACATCTTGTCATGCTATGTATGTTTCCATTTATGTTCTCATGTATGTTTTTCATGCGTTTTTGAACAACTCTTTGCTACAACCGAAATGTCATTTCGCTTTCTTTATCTGATTGGAACAAATTTTTACAACACTATATGGGTTGCTTGTTTTTGAACACCTTGTATCGACAGAGTGCGTTTCCCAAATGTGCAGAGAATGTGAGCATTTATTTGGTCGAATAAGATGAGGAAAATGAAATGCCATTTTGATCTCATGTTACATGAATAGGCGCTTTTTGTTTATGAGTTTGATTTCTCCTGATTGGAACAAATGTATTGCTCTCATTATTTGCACAGTTGGAAAACACACTGCCTTCTCTCTATTGCAAAGGGTTTTACAACACTATTTGGGTTGCTTGTTTCCATTTCTCCTAAGGAGCCAGCTAACTCCTAGACAAAATTCACCTATGTACATCGAAAAACGCATGAAAAACATACATGGATACATACATAACATGAGGAGACGTCATAGTTGGAAAACACACTGTGTCCTCTCTGTCACAGAGGATTTTACAATACTATTTGGGTTGCTTGTTTGTTAAGGAGCCGGCTAACTCCTAGACATACAATTACGCCTATGTACACCGAAAAACGCATGAAAAACATACATGGATACATACACAACATGAGGAGACGTCATAGTTGGAAAACACACTGTCTCCTCTTTGTTGCAGAGGGTTTTACAACACTATTTGGGTTGCTTGTTTCTTAAGGATCCACCTAAATCCTAGACAAAATTCACCAATGTACATCAAAAAACGCATGAAAAACATACATGGATACATTCATAACATGACGAGACATCATAGTTGGAAAACACACTGTTTCCTCTCTGTTGCAGAGGGCTTTACAACACTATTTGGGTTGCTTGTTTCTTAACAGCTTATATGGGGACATTGTATTTTCCATCACTGCAAATAGTCCGAGCATTTATTCGGTCAAATCAGATGACGAAAATGAAATGCCATTTTTATCTCATGTTACATACATAGGTGCTTTTTGTTTACGAGTTAGCTTTCTCCTTATTCCTGATTGGAAGAAATGAATTTATAGAATAGAATGAACGTTCATTGCTTCACAGTTCTTGCAGAATGGAAAAATGGAACATATGATTGCTGATATATATACTAGTGTTAGCGATAGGTTAAAAAAAAATTAAATTCCCAATGTACAGTTTAATATGTTTGTTTATTGTCTGTGCAAGCTGTCATTTTGCACTAAGCAGAACATATAAATTTTATATTGGGGAATTTTGGAAGAAATACAATTATTTCTAGCACCAATTGTCTTTAATTTGCCAATTTAATTTATCGCTAACACTTGTCTTTCTTCCAAGTGGTTTAAATAGGCCACGAAAGAAGATTCAACAAAACAAGGGCAGGTGAATTGACAAGGATGCTTCAGGAGATGTGAACCTTCTGCAGTAAATATAGGTGATTCTGGCTTCCATAGCTTGAATCGCAAGTGTAGTGGACGATTAAATTTCCAAAATTTAATATGCATTTAGAAGTGTCAATTTGTTTGAAATTGTGAAATGTTGGGGTTTTCATTCAGTTGTCATTTTCATGTCATTCTATTGTGTTTTGCGGTAATTTGAAATCTTTCACCAAAAGAGTATATGTGTGGTGCATAAGTTTTTTCGTAATAGTTCTTTTTACAATTTCGTATTTGTATACAATATGTAGTAAGTTATAAATGGTTCGTTTTTTAACAACACCTGATGGAAATTTGTAGAATGCTATTTCTATATTCTATTTCTGCTTTTTTTTAGTATGTTTTGATTTGACCACCACATTGCAAAAAGATGTGCACATATAACAAGCGACTACTCCAAATAGTTCTATGCACTATATTAAATAGAACTCGTAAAGCCAATGGGTAGGAATAACTTAATTGATAATTTGGCCTACTCCCACTACTTGGCCCTAAATATTATAGACAAATTGTAAAAGAGCTATTAGAATAACAACATACGTGGAAACAAAAAGTGATGAAACGGGCAGATAGGACGAAACGTCCGAGCTACGATCAGGCAAGAGTTAACGGCACTGTCAGGTGCATTTTCCCGCCTGTTGCCGGGCGAAAAAGCGAGAGAGTTAGCTTCGTCGACAAGTTTCTTTTGTGTGGCACGGGAAAAGTGGAAGGGAATGACGTGGGCCTTTTCTGTTTGGAGAAAGCAAGAAGAAAATACTATTTGTTTTGTTTCCTATCTGCACGTTGAAAGGGAAAGCAGAAGGTCTCATTGCACGTGGACGACTTCGAGGAGAATACCAACCAAATTGAGGTGATGTGTACTATCCAATAGTGTTGCAGAGGGCTTGACAACACTATTTGGGTTGCTTCTTTCTTAACACGTAGGGTTTTCCAACATGAATTGTTGCGAAACAGAATGAAGTGCGTACTATGAATTACACTATGTGTTGAGGGTTATTATTGTCCCCATTAAATGAGAGATGTGTTATTTCATAAAATAAAACATCATCTATACGTTTGTATATTTGCATTACAAGACAAAGGTTGGGTATACTATATAAGTAAAGGCAGGCTTCAAAACACATTGTATTTTCCGACATGCACTACAGAATGTGCACACCTTGATATACTGGTCTAAAAACCAGAAAGGGCTAGGGTATGTTGTGATGTGGAGGTTGAAAAATGCAATGTGTTATGAAGCATGCAATTTGTTATATACTTGAAACTTAAACACAAAAATGGAAGGTGTGATCTAGAAGACTTTCATACTATTTTCTAACATTCCATATTACAAAACCGTTGGTCTTTAGAACCAAGCAACCCACCATGAGATGACCCTTTACATCTCAAGTGGATGATTAAAATAACTGAAACCCAACAATGTGTTTCCCATACAAAAAAAATTTCTGCACTTTTTTTTCTTTCAATGGTGCGGAATTTAAACACAACAATGGAATGTGTGATTTTGAAGGCATTCAAGTAACCCAAATACTCCACATTCTGTTTCCCAAATTTAAAAGACAAAGAACCTATAAAACCCTCTACATTAAAACAAGGAGATTCAAAAAGATGAAACCCAACACTGTGTTTCCCATTCAGATTTATTTTGTGCAGTCTTATTATCAATCGACTTAAATTTAAACACAACAATGGAATGTGTGATTTGGAAAACATTCAAGAAACTAAAATACTCCGCATTGTGTTTCCCAAATTTCAAATTACCCCTCACCTCCATTTCATCGGTATTCTACTCCAACTCCTCCACGTGCACTCAGACCTTAAGCTTTCCATTTACATTTAAACAAGGAGATTTTAAAAAATAAGAAGTGAGCCACTACCCACTATGTTTTCATGCTACTATTATGTGAATAATGTGTTGGGCAGAGATCGAACAAGAGTGTTTTGCTGAAAGTAAGCGTTATTAAAAATTATGAAGCTCAAATTGAATACATTGTCCTCTTACTGTGTGCATAACACTAGCTGATGTCTTCTTACTGTTTTTGCAAAGTCAAGGATAACCCATTGTGTTTTCCATACTGCAATAGTTAAGTAATTATTTTTGTTGGAAACATATGAATAGGTAGTGAGCAAGACTGTTTTTCTTAAAGAAAGGGGTCTCATAAGACAAGAAAGGGAAGTTGAAAACATTATTTTGTTGCATTCCGGACAAAAAAATAAGAAGTGAGCCACAACCCACTGTGTTTTCCATGATGCTACTATTACGTGAATTTTGTGTTGGAAACATATGGGCAGATATTGAAAAAGAGTGTTTTTCTCAAAGTAGGTGTTGTTAAAAGAGTACAACGCGAACTTCAAAACATTCATTTCTTACAGCCTGCGTAAAATAATAAGTGAGCCACAACCCACTGTGTTTTCCATGATGCAACTATTATGTGAATAATGTGTTGGGTAGAGATTGAACAAGAGTGTTTTGTTGAAAGTAAGGGTTGTTAAAAATTATGAAGCTCGGATTCAATACATTGTCCTCTTACTCTGTGCATAACACAGAGCAGATATACATACCCGAAGGAGCTCTGCATGGCTGCTACTCTTGCTCTCGCTATCCACCAAAATGTCACCGTCCAAAAATGGCGAAAATGGGACCTTGTGGGCCCTTTTTATTATTTTCTAATAATGGTTTCGTTTGGCCATGTTTTAGGTTTTTTGTCCATCCACGCCAAGCGATTATTTTGAAAAAACCGCTGGCGTTGACACGATTTTTCAGCGACGGGACAACAAACGGCACGGGAGATGAGATGTCCGACCGTCAGGTCTTTCCTTCTGTCCGACAAGCTTTTTCGTCACCGCAGGCCCCACCTCTTCCGTCGTGGCTCTTTTCTCCATGTGATATGGCCGCATAGGCCATGATATACACATAGGTGAATTTTGTCCACAAATTAAGGAGGGAGCAAGCTAACTCTTGGACAAAATTCACATATGTATATAACATAGGATATGCCAGTTTCAGGCATAAATTCACATATGTATATAACATAGGATATGCCGGTTCCTCTGCAATAGAGAGGAGACAGTGTGTTTTCCAACTATGACGTCTTGTCATGTTGTGTAGTATCCATGCATGTTTTTAATGCGTTTTTCAATGTACATAGGTGAATTTTGTCTATGAGTTATGCCGGTTTCAAATTCCTAGACAAAATTCACCTATGCACATTGAAAACCGCATGAAAAACATACATAAGAACATACATGGACACATACATAACATGAGGAGACGTCGTAGTCAAACAGTGGGTTTTACAATAGTCCGAGTTTTAGGAGACGGTGTGTTTCCCAAAACAAGTGTATAAAATAGCGGCAAAAATGGGATTGGATGTGGGCTTTTTGCTATTTTTCCCAATTATGATTTCGAATGCCATGTTATGCCCTTTTCTATCCATTCCGAAAAACTATGCGAACAATGGCTCTTTTCTCTTTGCGGGTTTTACATGATTTTTGAAATATAGCATTTGATTATTGGAGGTGATTTTGCTTTCTACAAACATTTTTCAGTAATTTCACTCATATTTATACAATGGGTTGTCGCTTTTTTCATTCGGAAAGGGCAAAATTCGATAACCAACAAACGAAGAGGAAACAAAACAAAAATTTCAAAACCCTCGACACAAAAAAAAATAAAAATGCTTCAAACCGGCATATCCTATGTTATATACATATGTGAATTTTGTCCAGGACTTAGTTTGCTCCGATTATATATAACCTAAATGATCCTAAAGCTAAAAAATAACCATAATTATTTAAGTTTTTGAGTAGTGACGAACAACTCGTTGGGTTTTCCATACTGCATCTTTACTCTTTTTTTTGTGTGCAACTTTTGTTGCAAGCAAGGGCAGTTATAAAATATGAAAGTGACCTTCAATACATTGTTTTCTTACGGTGTGCATAACAGTAAGTGTCGTCATTGAATAGTATTTGAAAAGTGAAGGACAACCCAGTGTGTTTTCCATCGTGCAATATTTTTTGTGCATCTTCTGTTTCAAACATATTTCGATATTGAAATGGAATGTTTAGTGCATGTGATGGATTCTTATAAAATACGAATGTGAACTTCAATACAGTGTTTTGTAACAGTCTGCATAACAGAAAGTGTTGTTTTTTAACAGTTTGTGGGTTGCATGGTTTATAACACCTTGTGTTTTTCAAATTGAAAATTCGGATAACAGTTTGAGTGTCTTGAAAATCTTTTCTTATTTACACTGTATGACTGTAAAAATGGCACCTCCAAAAATTACAACTATTATTTATGGTATAAATTGCAATTCATTATCTTTCTCATGATTGACAATAATAATTGGACAAAATAATTGCATGTTGTAAACCAGAGTGGGTTACTTGTATAGCGTTTTACAAAAGTGTGGGTTGTGCGTTTCAATTTATTCTTTTCATTGAAAACAATATATGCTTGATTACTGCAAAATTGTGCAATAAATTTTTGAACTTTAACTGTCCATAACACTTGCAACAATTTTATAGTTTACAGGAAACCAAGGATGTGTGCTGTAAAATGGAAACTGGTTCCTGCAGTGAAGAACATCATTGACGTGGACAACACACCTGAAAGGTTGTGTAGAAGGGCATCTTCTTCGTGGCGGTCCCATTCACAAAACGTGTAGGTAAGATCTGGTGATTACAAGATGCAATCCAATGTACAATTTTAATCTCTCATAACTAGTTATGAGGTTGATTGGAAAGTGGGAATGTTTTATTCAGGAGGCATCAACCGCGGTACGAAGGAAGTCCCCTCGGTTTACGAAAATGGTCAACCATAAGGCAGTGACGTGTTCGGTAATTGATTGTGAACTTCCAATTTCCCTTCCCTTCCTATGCATGAATCAGAATGCTTTTTAATTTCAGTTCGAAAATATCATGTCTCTTACAAATATTTTGATTTTGGCATATATCGTTCCTTTGATTTAGGAAAATAATCAGGGAGATGATCTCGCTCTTGCCATAGTCCATGACCGGAAGGAAAACCGTGCAGAGGGAGACCCTAAGGATGGAGAGGGATCCAATGAAGCACAGGGTGATGTGCTGGGCAGGAAGGTAGATATAATAACCAAATTATTGCATTGTTTGGTTGTGAATATATGTTGCACATTCAATTTGATTGAATATCAAATATATTAAGCGATTTTCTTTTCCAAACTTGTTGTGCAGGTTGTTGCTGAATACATAAGAGAAACAGTGAATGGCAGATATATATATATATATTATTGTATTGTAGAAGAATGTACCGGAATTATTATGATTGGAGAGTGTTCAACATGCATAGGTTTCAGCATCACCACCTTCCTATTCTTGACGCACCAAAGCATGGCCGAGCTGTGTTGGGGGGGAACCAAAACAACCCGCTCCTCCCCCTGATAAATTGAAAGAGCACCTTCTAAAGAAGGTGGAAAATACAGAGTACCAAATGAATATACGGCAATGTCTGCAGCAAAAGCGTGTTGTTAGATGTGTCTGTCAAAAGTTTGGGAAACAAAACTTCCTTCAACTTCCCAAAGAAGGAAAAGATGAGGTGAAGAAGCAAATGGCGTTATACAACACTGACGAGATGAAGGAGCAGAGAAGGCAAAGAATATACAATTGTAGGAGAGAAAGAGATAGGAAGGAATGGTAATGTTGAACTGAATTGTTAAATGTGAATTTTCCTTGCTAAATCATTTATGTTCAAATGCATAGAAGGTTCACTTAATGTTAACTTACATGACATGCCAGGGTGATGCTCAAGAAGCGGTTTCTTCCCGCCAGCACAGCAGGGCTCATTCGCTAGAGGAAGATGTGGCCACGAAAGGCGAAGACGGTGTTGTTCCTCCCACCCCTGCGTATAAGATTCAGAATAAGCATCCTACACAGTTGAAAGTTTCAAGGCACCATCTGAAGAAGAAACGAAAACAAACGGTGATTTCCAAATCTTATGTTTACTGTAAAGTTTGTTTTTCTGATTTGAATGAATTGGTTGCATGCATCTGATTTTGGTGCAACGTTTCAATTCCTCCTATTACACATCAATGATGAACAACGAACTGCTGCCCTCAAGCAGGTTTTTGTGATTTTCTATGGTGAACAATTACCCATGGAAGCAGCAGATGATGTCGTTCCTCCCGACCCGCCATCTAACAATGTTGAGAAGAAGAAGAAGAAGAATGAGCATATGCCATCAAACGTGTCAAGGTGCCTTGACATGGAGGAAGTAGAAGAAACGGTGAATTGCAATTCTTTTATTTAATGTTTGTTTTGATTATTTCAATGAATTGGTTGCATGCACCTGAATTTTAAATGACCTTCTAATTTCTGCTATTACAGGGCAAGGATAAACAACAAAGTGTTGGCCTTGACCTAATTGGCGATGTCGTTGCGATTGAAATGAGAGGCTAATACAGATGGACATGCGGATGGGGAGAGCACTGGCCACGAAGTGGGACAGGGTAACACAAATGGTCATGAGGACGGGGAGAACACTGGGCTAAATGTGGAACTGGGTGATAGAGATGGACATGGGGACGGGGAGAGCACTGGCTTGCAAGTGGGAGAGGGTAATAAGGATGGAGCCGGGGAGGAGGAGAGCGTTGGCCTGCAAGGGGGAGATGGCAATACAGATGGAAATGGGGACGGGGAGAGGTGCGGCGTGCCATCTATATCGGTATGAAACCAAACACACTTTCATGGTCTATTCTTATTTCTTTAGGAATATTTTAATGTGCCTTCAATTATGCTTCACGTCAATGACATTTCCATTGCAGGCAAATCCGGTGGATGAACAAATGATAGAGTTCAATGGCATAACTTTTAAGGTCGGTGATCACGTCGACCTTTGGAGGCGACATAAACAGGTTGCGAAAGGCATTCTATAGGTTGTCGCCATAAACGCTCACACCCACTTCTTGAGGCACCCAAAAAATTATGCGAGAGTTAGCATTGTTGAGGCCATTGATGGTCGATGCCATGTGCCTTTTCCCATGCTTGCCACAGATACCATCGCAGAGTGCGTGGGTGGCTTTGCCATATGGCAGCTTGCGGAGATGAAGCATTATGTTCCAGAGGTACACATAAATGATATGTTGTATATATATCATACTGCATATATTTTTTCGATGCGTACGTTAATTCTCATTAATTGTTTGCTATAGGGTGAAGCTGTTAAACCTGACACGGACAAAGCACAAAGTATGAAGAAATATGTTGTGTCACGTTCATCATCTGCGAGGGTTCATGGATCTGGAATCACCACCCCCCCCCCGCCCGAAATACACAAGGACCCTAAGAAGCGTGCCGTATTTTACGTAGGCCTGAACTCGATTGCAAGGAATAGGCAGCGTAGGAATTGATGAGATAGGCTCCAAATACTCACTCTGCTCTGTGGGTTTAAATATTTCAATATTGAACAATTGTGATGTAGAGATACACCATTCGCATATGTTTCAACACTATGGTGTTATACATTTGATATGAGACTTTTCATGGGCTTCTTTAATTATTTTATTATTGTACAATTATGCTGAACATATAGGCATATATACTTATTTCATGTCATTGGAACAAATAATTTTTATCCATTTCATATCAGACTTTAAGAAAAACAGTCTTGTTCACTATCTGTTAATATGTTTGGAACACAAATTTTACATGACTCTTGTTTTGTCCCCTCTGGCATGTGTTGGCATTAATGTCAAAGCAATAAGACAATAAGATGTTCTTGATTGGTTTCCAAGTCAGTATTGGTTTCGTAATTCAGTTCATGGTCTCTTCATTTGAGTTCTTTGATAATCACTTGACTTGGCATACAAGTGTTTTTCAACTCTAGTACACTGCATATTGTTTCATGTTCACTCATCTTGCATATTGTGATAAGGATCTAAAATTGTGACTATATGCAAATAGAACTATATGAGTTGAAATAGTTATGAAGACAGTTTTTCTCCTCATGTTCATTTATTTATCATATGTCATTTAGTTATAAAGTTGTTGTAAGATTATGTTATCTTGTAAATATTTCAGCTTTTCAGTTTGTATAATGTTCAGTCTTTGCGATCTGGTTATGGTCTTTATGTTCATACATGTTAAAAATCATCAAACATGCTTCATAACTAAATTGATCCAGAGCTTTCACTTTACATTTGGTTATTAATGCTAAAATGGTTGGTATGGGAACAATCGATGCCACCATTTATCAATAAATTTGAGATTTAAAAAAAAAAAAAAACAATCCATGAGTTACGGGATTTGAAACCCATCAACTGTCGGTAATCTAGTTTTGGATTGTGATAATCCATACAAGTGGATAGAATGATATACTAATATTTCAAATGCACCATTTGTAATGCATATATATATATATATAACTACCTAAAAAATATTGTTGGGTCTCAATCCTGGAAACATAGAAATAAGGACTATCCATGACTCACTCACAAGATCAAATCAACTTCGAAATTAACAAGTTCTATGCCTCAAGAAAAGAATGATGAAAATCAGCCTAATGTGAACAATTGCAAAGGTGATTACAATAGGCCCATCAAAATATCTCAATCAAGTAATGCACCCTTGATTCTCATTATGTACCTTCAACCATATGGTAATGACAAAAATGTGATTGGTAAAGTATTCATTTTAATGGTCTACCCTTACCCAAATGCCAATGACAAAGCAAAGCATATATTGGTGGATTAGAAAACCCTATTCATCCTTCTAGAAAACCTTTAAAGTAAGGTTTTAAGTCTCAATATTCTAAAACACCAATTTGTATGAGTTGTTTATCCTCTACAGACTTCCCTATCCATCCTTCTAGAAAACCTTTAAAGTAGGGTTTTAAGTCTCAATATTCTAAAACACCACTCCCTATGAGTTGTTTATCCTCTACAAACATAGTTGTTCAAACTTCTTCTCCATTTAAGGAGGGTAATTTACTGCTAAAAAAATATTTATCATCTTGGAGTATTTTCTCCATACAACCTGAATTGGTTCCTCTATAATAGTTACTATACATAACTGTTGGGGGATGGAAAACACATTGTGTTTTCCCATACTTTGCGAATATTGTTCAAAGACGGCAATTAGTGTTATGCACAGAGTAAGAGGACAATGTATTGAATTTGAGCTTCTTAATTTTTAACAACCCTTACTTTCAACAAAACACTCTTGTTCGATCTTTGCCCAACACATTATTCACATAACAATAGCATCATGGAAAACACAGTGGGTTGTGGCTCACTTCTTATTTTTTTGTCCGGAATGTAACAAAATAATGTTTTCAACTTCCCTTTCTTGTCTTATGAGTCCCCTTTCTTTAAGAAAAACAGTCTTGCTCACTACCTGTTCATATGTTTCCAACAAAAATAATTACTTAACTGTTGCAGTATGGAAAACACAATGGGTTGTCCCTGACTTTGCAAAAACAGTAGGAAGATAGTAGCTGGTGTTATGCACACATTAAGAGGACAGTGTATTGAATCTGAGCTTCATAATTGTTAACAACCCTTACTTTCAGCAAAACACTTCTTGTTCGATCTCTGCTAGTCACTTCTTAACAGTAGCATCATGGAAATCATAGTGGGTTGTGGCTCACTTCTTATTTTTGTCTGGAATGTAACAAAATAATGTTTTCAACTTCCCTTTCTTGTCTTATGAGACCCCTTTCTTTAAGAAAAACAGTCTTGCTCACTACCTGTTCATATGTTTCCAACAAAAATAATTACTTATCTGTTGTAGTATGGAAAACACAATGGGTTGTCCCTGACTTTGCAAAAATAGTAGGAAGACAACAACTGGTGTTATGCACACATTAAGAGGACAGTGTATTGAATCTGAGCTTCATAATTGTTAACAACCCTTACTTTCAGCAAAACACTCTTGTTCGATCTCTGCTAGTCACTTCTTAACAGTAGCATCATGGAAATCACAGTGGGTTGTGGCTCACTTCTTATTTTTGTCCAAAATGTAACAAAATAATGTTTTCAACTTCCCTTTCTTGCCTTATGAGACCCCTTTCTTTAAGAAAAATAGTCTTGCTCACTACCTGTTCATATGTTTCCAACAAACATAATTACTTAACTGTTGCAGTATGGAAAACACAATGGGTTGTCCCTGACTTTGCAAAAACTGTAAGAAGACAGCAGCTAGTGTTATGCACACAGTAAGAGGACAATGTATTGAATTTGAGCTTCATAATTTTTAAGAACCCTTACTTTCAGCAAAACACTCTTGTTCGATCTCTGCCCAACACATTATTCACATAACAGTAGCATCATGGAAAGCACAGTGGGTTGTGCCTCACTTATTTTCTTTTCTGGACTATAACAAAAATAGTCTTTTCAACTTCAGTTTCTTGTTTAATGACACCCCTTACTTAAAGAAAAATAGTAAGAAGACAACAGCTAGTGTTATGCACACAGGAGGAAGACAAGAAAAGTTGCAGATTTTGATATTCCATTTCAATATCCTTATACATTTCGATGAGAAGATGCATAAGAAAAGTTACAGAATGGAAAACATAAACTATAACAAAATAGTGTATTCAAGTTCACCGTCAAATTTTATAATAACAATACGCATAAATTGGTGAAATGTAAAAATATTTCGCGTCAATATTACACAATCTGAACAAAATTACAATGCACATTTAATACTGGTCACACTGAAGATTGTGTCAACCATTTACGAACAGGTATAATCTCTATGTTCTCAACATCTAGAAGCATTTTTCGCACTCTGATTGTCAAGGTGGAATTGACAGCATATAATGTTGGCACCCCATAATTCTCATGTAGCAGCCTTAAGGAGGGCCTGACACGGTGGATCTCAAACCTGACAATGTGGTTGAATTTCAACATGGCCATCAACCATTCCTCCACAGGACCTTTGTGATTACTAATCACAGATTCCCCCTTGAGGAATCTCATAAACCTCATGCTCAGCTAATCCGTAAGATTGTGCCTCTGTATGATAACTGTTGGTCTAATGCACACCTTCCATATGCATCCAGCTAGGAAAAGGTCTTGAATTTCTCGGTAAACAAACATTGGCCAATTACATAAATTGACAATCTCTATTTGTAGGTTGTAATATTGAACATCCATGCCCATATGGGCCCAAACTCCAAAGACGTTATTGAAGAAGTGAGCATGATTACCATATTGCAAATCTGTGCGGTTTGGACCTTTTCTATTAATTCTCCTTAACACCTTTTCCCGCAACTTGTACGGGAGGCTGAGTTCCTTGATTCGAGCAAGAATATTGCATGGCAGATACGGGTGGTAGTTCGTCAACCAACTAGCCACCCAGGCTCGAGAACTGTGAGACATATTTTATAGGACTGCACCAACACGTTATAAAATTCCTCAAATGAAAGACAAAACAACTATTTTAGATAGGAGACTTGCATTCTCTAATTAGAAGGACATTGTCAATGCAATGGAAACAGTGAAAACATAAGTGAGCAAAGTGGACTTATTTAGATAATGTATGCACTAAAGAGATTGTACCTATTGTTTGAACTGAACGAGGTGACACATGTAGTATCTCCAAAGGGCATATGGCAACGCACGATTCGAACAGTGGGAAGAACAATGCCTGAAAGGAAAGATAACAAAAAATTCAGCACATTCAACAACATTTTCTAATTAGAAACACATGAAACAGTTGGTAAAAAATATTGAAAGCAAAAGAAAACTTTTCATAACTAAGTAACTATCTATTGACGGTGTCTTTTCCAACATGGAAAATAATTTGAGCATTTTATTTCTTGCAATCACATGAGTTGAAGTAATGAATTGTACAAAATATATTTCTATTACGAACATAAGATGCAAATTATCACAATTGGAGGATGGAAAACACAGTGGGTTCTGCCTGACATTTTTATTTTCTGCAGACTGTAACAAAACAAGGTCTCGAAGTTCACCTTTTTGTCAATCTTAATTAGTCGTGCTTGAAGAATTTTTGAGGCTTAATTATTCTGTTTGTAAAATAGGCCTATCTTGGGGTACACGACAATGAAGAAGAGCTTGTTTGAAGTGTTTGTTCCATAAGGTATTTTCTGTTCCAGAAACCCATTTGTGCCAATTTTTACATACCAGAAATTGAGATGCTATTGTTTTGAAAAGAATACTTGAAAAGATGACTCTTCCACTGGAAATGCACTCAATTAGCCGAAATCTAGAAAGGAGCAGGTGTTAAATCATCATCTACTTTTACAAATACAAAGGCTCAAGGCAACACTGATCTACTAAACCCTTACTTTATGCACAAAAAAAGCTCTATCAAACCAGGCTTTAATAGAATATTGTATTCCAAAACTTTCCATGCTCTACCACCATGAAACATGATTAGAAATGCCTGCCCATGCTTTAGCAACAAACTTTCAGCCCCTTTGAATGCACTTTCCTCAGTTACCAACTTGTAAGCATCCTTTTTCATTGGAAATCTTCTGTATTTTATAAAGATCAACAACCAAACATTGAATGGTTCGCTTCCCCTACATGATTCAAAAAATACACTTCTTAAATTATATAACGTCATACCAAAAAATGGACTTATGTAAGCAAAGTTATTAAATTTGAACCATACCTTCCATTGGGTTTACACCCGCAAAAGACAGTCGACGACGAGGACTCCTTTCTCGAGCTTGGAATGCTGAAGTGAACGCAAAAATCCATAAAAATAATCATAAATTTCATGGTGTGGTACAAGCACATACTGGAAAAAGGAATCTGCAATACCATTTCCTATTACAATAAAGATATTGAAATGGGTTTTCTCATACTCACTCGTATTAGATGTTGTATCCTCTGCCACATCCATAGCAGTTGCACCTAAAGTCTGACATTGCATATTGACATTCAAATTAAAACTATTGTTCACGGACAATGGAAAGGAGTCATCCAAAGGGTTTCAGTGATCCGACTGTTGTGTGGAATGCTTCGTACACCGGGTTGGGCGTCAAGGACGATCCCTGTTTGCACTAAACCATGGACGCATGCGAACGGTGCTACTTGCAGCTTGATCAGGATCCATAATGAATTCAAACGGAAATGCATTTGATTGTCATAGGTCCTCTACAAACCTGTCCACGCATTTTGCATATGACTGCACCTATTGTAGAGATTGTGGCGGTGTATGCATCACTTTCTTCAAGAACTCGTTAGTGTCATTCCAAAGAGACATCGTCACCACATGTTCATCATATACATGAGTCATAGAAGGAGCTTGCATAGGGGTTAGAACATTAGGGTTGTTTTCTTCTACGGCCCCCTCTTACATTGTCTCATTGAAATCTATGCTTGAATCAATTGGTTGACCTCCCCTGTCTAAATGAGGACCCAGAAGAAATTTGTATTAGGCTATAGAAAATGCAAAACACATTTGACTCAAATAAAGTAACACAATTCAAATTGAAATTCACTTACCATGGACCACCCCTTCAACGACAGATGATCTTTTAATCAAGTGAGCAACCTTGACAACATGTTTGCAAATGTTCCCCTCCAAACTCCAAGGGCAGTCACAAACAAACAAGTGCTCCCCAAATTTCTGAACAAGGTAGTGCATTGACCTACTTTGAATTTTCACCCAGTACCGTCCAGGACCTGTTTCATCGGGAATACAGTCATCGTCTGAAATTGCCTCGACTCGCTCCACACTAGATCGCATATTTAAATATTTTTTGTTCGTCAGAAAACCATAATGCTGCAACTTTTCCTTTTGCCTATAGAATGGTTCCATTTTATAAACAAGTGTGTAATACAAATAGTCCATTCTCCTATTGCATTTTTTGAATGATCGCACAAGTACCGAGTTTTTAGTACGCAATGGTACGACTCAATGGCTGCATTCGTATCCTGGTTGGCATGTGGGAATAGTCTGCAATTTTTTGCCCACATGGTTGCGAACAAAAACATCCAATAGTCAAGTAAGCCACAACATATTAGACGTGACATCAAATAATTTGAATGGTGCAAATCATGCGAGGTGACGAAAAATTGTCAACTGACCAATTTGACCTTCTCCTTCGCACCAAGTCTTCTTGAAGTACTCTAAGAATCAGGCCTGATCATTGAACTCCTTAAAGAAAGAGTTCAATAGCTAAGTGACGCAATCTTCGGTGTCAACGATTGCCATCATGATCATGCCAAGACTGCGAAAGACATTCGAGCAATACGTGTATCCACGCAGAGATGTCCTCAATCTTGTTTCGTGAGGAGACTACCCACGCAACCGGCACACCACTTTGTTGCTCGTCGAAAACAAGAGTATACAATGGGTACTATAGAGAGAACAACTCAGCGTGAGCATTGTGAAGTTTACAGCCAGTAAGATCATTGAAAAAATGATGAACTATTTGTCAATGTTTGTAAGGTCTCACCTCATATTTGTTAGTTGCAAATGTGGAATCCATCGAGATGATTGAATTGTGCGAGCAGCTAACCATCCTATCCAACATCCATGGAGTCTGAACCTCGATAACAAAAGGCATGTTGTTCCCATTGGGCCGTTGAAAGTAGAAGAAGTTTTCAAAGTCTTCTCCACTCCACAGTAGGATACTTGTGGAATCAACTTTGTGTTTTTGTGCGTGAGTACAACGCACCTTTCGCCACGCATTCATTACATCCTTTCTTGTAAGGAATTGATCTCTCTTGGACATCATGCCACATAACAGAGGATCGCTAACATGTCTATCCATTATTGCATTGACACTGACATCCATGAGCAAAAGGCTTTCAATATAGCTTTTGCACTTCGTGGATAGATTAGCGGAAAACATAGAATGCTTCTCTCCACTTGTGTCATGAATGCCATGGCAAAATTCACCATTTTTATCTACGTGGAACATTTCTTTGTAGATAATATAGGCAACATCAGGTTTGCTTTCCATAACCTTTACCAAGAAGTGGTATTGACAACCTCACTTTTGTATAAATGTTTTATGTGGTTTCTAGTCTGGTGGAGGCCGCTTTCTATTGTCTATAGGACTGTATTGACACCAGTAGCTACAAGAAAGGCATCATCTCATCATGTTCAACCAAGAGAGTAAAATATCATTCTTCCATAGAAACGAATGTCGATATATACAAACCTCTTATACAAAATTGTTTTACTATAGTTTTGTCGTAGACGGCACAGGAGGTCGTAGGTTCTGTTATTTTCTTGTCCAAAAATTTTGTTTCTACACCTTCAACGCACATTTCACCGTGAATGAACTGATCAAGTCTTGTAAGAGGAATTGCTGCAACAAGGTCAGGGACCTTATCCTTGTTCACGGAAATAGTAGCCCATTCCAAATCGGAAGAAAAAAAAGGAGAGCCTCCATTTTGTACATCTTGCACCTCCAATTCATCTAGCTTCTTCCATTTCAAACCTCTCCCCATTCTAGGAAATCACAAAATTGGACGAACACTTAAAATTAGTGTGGATTGTGTGAAGAAGAAGGAAAAAATCATTCATTAAAACATAGATAAAATGTGCTTGCATTGCTCTCACCCACGTAAAACCAATAGGACGTTCTGGCTTCAATCGAGGAAAATTAAAGGTGATAGATTCAATCGAGCTATGCATAAAATGTAACACAAATGCATGCTGGAAATCAAATAGTCGAACAACCCAAACATTGTGTTCTCCGAATAACAATTGTTTTCTGCACTTTTCTTTCAATCATGCGAAATTCAAACACAACATTGGAATCTGTGATTTTGAATAAATTCATATGGTTTTCTAACATTCCATGTTTCAAACCGGGAGGTGTTAAGAAGAAAGAAACCCACCATGAGACAACCCTTCACATTTAAACATGGACATTCAAATAACTTAAACCCAACACTGTGTTTTCCAAATCACATTTTTTGTTTCCAATTGATTTTGTCAATCATGCGAAAGTTAAACACAACAATGGAATGTGTGATTTGGAAGATAGACATACTGTATTGTAACATTCCATATTGCAAAACCCTGGGTTTTAAGAAACAAGCAACCCACCATGACACAACCCCCTACATTTAAACAGGGAGATTCAAATAACTGGAACCCAGCACCGTGTTTTCCATTCAGATTTATTTTGTGAAGTTTTCTTATCAATCGACTGAAATTTATACACAACAATGGAATGTGTGATTTGGAAGATAGTCATACTGTATTGTAACATTCCATATTGAGACAAAGAAAGATAAAAACAACAAACAAATTTGACAAGATGATTTCTTTTAGAATTCACAAATTCAACAAATATAACATCAACACTATTCGACTCAGCAAATATCATATTGAAGAATGATCGCAGAAGCACAAAAAAATTTGTGATCAAGAAAATATTTAGAAACTAAAGGATTCAATCTTATTTGTTTTTTTCTCAATACAAAATATGGGTTCAAAGGCTCCATGGCTGCATAACAGACACTGTTTCCATTACACCCTACGAAATCGATGACTATTCATAATTACAAAATTTACATGCATGTAAATTAAAGATTAAGTTTCAGTCGATAGAAAACAAGTTCACTAAACATCCGAAGGAAGCGGACCCCGTAAAATCTCCACAAGCATTTCATCAAGCAAATTATTAAATTTCGCTTCCTCTTTATCTAAGACAGAGATCACCCTCCAATATTCAACATCGTTGGAATTTTCCTTCCATGCAAGCGAACGTAGCTCAGAAACAATGTCAAGTTGTTCCTCCTCGAGCCCAAATAGATTAGGCTGAATGATTGGTACTGGCTCATTTTTGTGTTCCACAACTTCACCAGGAAGCACCATGTCGAACAAAAACCTGGGATAAAAAATCTGCCACCTTAACAAAAACGTGGGTCTTAAGAAACAAGCAACCGACCATAACAAAACCCTTACCATTTCAAGTGGATGATTAAAATAACTGAAACCCAGCACACTGTTTCCCATTCAGAATTATTTTTTTGCAGTTTCTTTTTTCAATGGTGCGAAATTGAAACACAACCGAAATACTCCACATTCTGTTTCCCAAATTTAAAAGACAAAGAACTTGTAAAACCCTCTATATTAAAACAAGGAGATTCAAAAAAATGAAACCCAACACTGTGTTTCCCATTGAGAATAATTTTGTACAGTTTTTTTATTGAAACCCAACACTGCGTTTCCCATTCAAAATTATTTTTTGCAGTTTCTTTTTTCAATGGTGCGAAATTGAAAGACAACAATGGAATGTGTGATTTTGAAGACATTCGAACAACTGAAATACTCCACATTCTATTTCCCAAATTTCAAACACAAAGAACTTGTAAAACCCTCTTCTTGCAACAAAATTACCCCTCACCTCGATTTTGTGTGTATTCTCCTCCAAATCCTCCACGTGCACTCCACACTTCAGCTAATTTGGTCGGTATTCTCCTCGAATTGGTGCACATGCTCTCAGACCTTCAGCTTTCCTTTTCAACGTCTAGACAAGAAACAGGAAACAAATAGTATTTTCGCCTTGCTTTCTCCAAATAGAAAAGGCCCATGTCATTCCCTTCCACTTTTCTCGCGCCGCACAAGAAACTTGCCGACGAATCTAACCCGCCCGCTTTTTGTGCCCAACAACGGGTGAGAAAACACACCTAACGGCGCCGTTAACTCTTGCCTGACCGTAGATCAGATGTTACGTCCCCTCCGTCGGTTTCATGCATCTGGCGAGTCTCGCACTACGACAGTCTTGTCATGTTATGTATGTATCCATGTCTGTTCATGTCTATGTTTTTCATGCATTTTTCAATGTACATAGGTAGATTTTGTCTAGCAGTTAGCCGTCTCCAACATCCTCCGGGCATTGCATTTTTTTCATTATGTTGAGATAGAAGTCATTTTTTTCATTTTTTAGCAAAATTATCCTTTTTACAGATAAAAGTCATTGTTTTCATTTTTAGCAAAACCCTCCTTTTTAATAATATTATTTAAAACAAATGATATGACCTTGTTGTACTAGAGATTAACTACATTATGTTTGGTCCTTGTTGACTTAGTGAAAAGGCCTAAGTCAATAAAATTAATTACTTGCTGACTTTATAGATATTTTAACCTCTTCCACAACACGAATAGGTCTTCTAGAAAATGCGCCCACCATGTTTATGCTCTAGGTGGTCTCAAGACTGTAAGGATTTGGTAAAATGCTAAGGCTATAAATAATAATAATAAAAAGTATGTTGATTGAAACTTTATAGTAAATTTGAACTTTGTTGATTTTGATGTCAAGAATTTGTTTGCCTTGATGTCTACGACTTGTGTTTGAAAAGGGTTGTATCATAGACATCATTTAGGAGTTTATTAGGCTAGAATTTTTCTCATTTGATCAAACCCTTGCTTGAGCCAATGGTATGGAATTATGGTCGAATCCAACTAGCAATCATACAATATGTTTATACATGTATAAATGTTGATGATATTCTCTTATGATGATGCAATGTGTAGCAAAGCTCTCTAATGATTTGTAGATGTGTAATAATAAATTGAAGTTTATTCTTTTAGATAACCCCAAGTGTGCAAAGGTGTTCTATATGAGGGGAATTGTAATGTCCCCCTAAATCTGTAGCTTTGAATGTGTCAAGTTCCAAGCAAGATTAAGTTTGACTTGGTCTTGGTTGGAAGTGTTGCAAGGTGTGCGCCCTTGGTCTGCTTGTGTTGTACAACACAACGCTTGGGTTCGTGACATGGCTCCCGTGGATTCATTAACTCTAGTGGTTGTATCAAGCATTAATAGGTTGATCTTTTGGTGCAACGACAACTGTTTGTGCAAAAGGAAGTTTGAAAGTACTAAGTCTTTCAATTAGTTAGTTTGTCAATTAGTCAATTAACCATTGTAGGTTTTAGAGAGGTAAACCCTTAGTAGCCATTACCATCTCAGTTAAGTAGCAGTAATTAGTAGGGTATAGGGAAGGAAATTCTAGGAGTTATCTACAATCTATTAGATAGGACAAAAGGCCTTACAAGCAACCATTATCATAGGTGACAACACTATTGAATCTAGATGTGAAGAACTCAATCAACACCTAAGTTCATCCTAGGATTCATTTTGAATACTAGAACATTTAGTGAGTTATGTTTAATAATTTTGATGTATGGTCTGTCATAGTTATCAAAGAATAATTTATTTTTTGTTATTAGCTTTTCTTACATCATTTTCAATATCTCTTAGCTAGCATATTTTAGTGGTATTAGAGCCAAATCCTAGCTTGTGGAAAAGAAAATGAAAAGGAAAAAAAAAAAAAACTAGGAAAACCAAAACTTCCAACCAAATCTATTGCATGTCAAAAAGTACATGGAAACAATGTATCAAAACTAGGAACAAAGAAAGCAAAAGAATTCAATTGAGGATAAAGAGAAAGAATATTTTGAAATGGTTAGATCTTTGAAGTACATTATGATGGTTCTTAAAGGTGGGAAACAACAACTCATTGAGCTATTCACTCACAAATAGCGAGGTAAGGAGGTCTATTAGGGTCCTACACCTTTGGGGAATGGTACATAGGGAACATCTTCATTTGTAGAAATAAACTTGAACTTTCTAAAAAATTCAATCATAGGTACAGGTCTACCAGTGTTATGTTCTTGTAAAAAGAAGGTGTGACACAAGATGAAGATATGGAGAATCATCATGTGTAAAATTTGGACATCATGTCAAATGTAGGGAAAAGAGTGTAGAGTTTAGAGCAAATATTTCTTTTATGAAATTTTGTACACAAAAAAAAAACCAAAGATAAAAATACAACTAAAACATTTCAAAATAGGCCTCACAAAGATCTTCAAAGCGAGAACCTCGAGTAGAGCTTGGATCTAGAAGCTAAGCAATTAATTTTCATTGAGTCCAATGTATGAGGAGGAGGCAATGAAATTTGCAATCCTTCATCTATAAGGAATCATGCATGAATGGTTGTACCATGGATTAGCTACTTAAGGGCACAACTATATCACCACCTATGAAGATTTTCTTAGGAGATTGATCGATAGATTTGAGAGGCAAGACCTAAGGAGCATTTCAAAGGACTTGCATAACTCCATCAACATAGTTTTGTGGAGGTCTATGCAGTTGATTTTCAAATAGAAAGAATGGTACTTGACATATCAAAAAGGTGCTTGGTCTTACTTATCATGGAAGGGATGAAACAACCCTTTAGAGGCCTAGTTAAGGCTCTTGAACCTAACTCGCTACAAGCTACCATAAAAAGATCTTTAACCTTGGAAACCACTACACCTAGCTGATTTTTCCAAGGGTCAATTGTTAAGGGAACAAATATAGAGGTCTTACAACAACATAGGTACAACAATAAGGAATACAATATAATTTTTTTTTTTGTAAAATCTAGGGGTAGACCCCTCTTAACCCAATGGGCCCCAAGGAAAAAATCACAAATTTAGAAATCAACATCGAGGAGATTTGACCCATAATGAGTTGTGGAGGAAACAACTATTCTTTAGCTATAAAGAACCTTAGAATTTGACTCATAGGTAGTTGAGAAAAGGAAAAGCTCATTTGATTGAGGTATATTTAGATGATGGGGGAGAATCTGAATTATGTATAGAAGCACATAGTGTGGAGGAGGATGAGGTCTCACCCACGACTATAGGAATTGAAGGTATGCAATTACCTAGAGGGAATGCAACCAACTACTATTGCTTCTTTGTTAAGAACATTGAGGTACCTTTCCTTTCGATTTAAGGGAATGATTGAAGGACAACATATAATGACACTCATCGATGGGGGAGAAACCCATAACTGCATTGATTACAGAGTGAACACATTTTAGGTTGAAAGTTGATGAGTTTGCAGGGTTCAAAGTGGTAGTAGCAGATGGGTACTCATTGGCCTACAAGAAGGCAATTTGATAGTTATAGGTAGTGTTGTACTGGCATACTATAACCCATGAATTTTATGTCATTTCACTTGGGGGGGCTCACTTGGTTCTCAGTGTCCAATTGTTACATTCATTGGTAAATCTCACATAGAACTACCAAATGATGAAACTTGGCTTTTTGGAGCAAGGATAAAAGGTCTCAAGGAGGTTACAGATGCTTCAATACAATAGGTATCAACTCATCGAATGGAGAGTCTTTGAGATTGGATCAAGTTAGTTGGATAGCAACTATCTCCACCATTAAAATGTTGCCTCTAGGTACCATGGGCTTAGTGGTGGATGAATATCCTCTAGATATCCAAATTTTATTGCATAAATATCCTTCTATGTTTAAGGATATGGCTCTAGGAAATCTACCAATAGAGTATTCCAACACTCTATTGAGTTGGAACTAGGGACGAGGCTTATCATTGTGACTTTTTTATCATCATCTTCATGCCTTTAGGGATGAGATAGAAAGGATTGTTGAAGAGTTGTTGAAATTGTGACAGATTAGACCCAATATGAGTCCTTTTCACCCCTAGTGGTATTGGTGTAAAGAAAGATGGAATGTTGAGGATGTGTACGAATTATAGGGGTCTAAATTTAAAGGAAAAAAACACCAAGAATAAATACCCCATTCCTCATATTGATGAATTGCATAGGGTGACTATTTCACAAAAAAATATTTTCATTCTAGGTATTATTAGACAAGAGTTGAAACCAAAAATTCATTCAAGACAACTTTTCGGTGTCATGGTAGGCACTTTGAGTTTTTGGCGATGTGTTTTGGAATTACTAATGCACTAGCCACTTTCCAATCAATAATGAATGAAATTTTAGGTGACACTTGAGGAAATCCATGTTGGTCTTCTTTGATGACATTTTTATTTATAATAAGACATGGGAGGAAAATAAAAACATCTAGATAGTGCAAGCCTTATTACAACATTAGACTTTCTTTGCTAAGAAAAGTTTGAGTTTGGAATGTAAATTTTTTAATATTTAGGTTTCATAATAAACAAGGCAAGTGTAGAGATGGATCCAACTAAGGTGCAATCCATCAAAAATGTTCTATTTTGAGGACATTGACATAGTTATGGGGTTTTTTGGGGTCTTTGTAGCTAGTAAGCAAAGTTTATTAAAGTGTTCTCATAGCTAGCCTTACTATTGATAGAATTAACTAAAAGAGGGGCTTTGAAATAATTAAAATTTTGTAACCGTTAAGTTTGTACTAATATAAAATCATTAATTATGAAATAACTAATTTGTGATGCACACATGCAAATTTTTCGCTTTAATTTTGTTCCAATCTTCTTTTTCTTTTTCTCTCTAAATTCAATGATTCATTTTCCCATGTACCAAAACTCTGTTAGTCTTGTCAATCGTTCCAATTCCTATGGAAATTTCTTCATTCTTTGACACTCAACTAATTACAATCCCTCCAGGATGACTATCACTCCACTATCACTCCATCCTCCATATCTAACAACTCCAAAAGATAGAAGTAAATAGCCAAAAATTGTAGCTTAGGAAACCCATATGACTTTCCAAATGTCTTTGGTGCTTCTTTGCATTTCTCATTAACCCCTAAATTCAGCTCTAAGTCAGGGATTGTTTCTAATGTTGGATAATCACTACAATCACAATCACACTTTTCTAATCTAAGTTGCTTACGATTTATTAGCATACATACCCAACTCATCACCACAAATTTATGCGTGGAAAGTATTTGGAGATTTTGCAAAGTAGTGATACTCTACGATAGATGTGATGCTATAGAGAAATCAAATTCTATTAATAGATGGTGCATCTTGAGTAACTAAGAAAGGATTTCATCTTTGATACTCTTCAACTAATTTTCATGCTTAATAATTAAGCTTATGGGGGTTAATTTGACAACATCCTCCAATTTCAACAATCCGTCCTCTTCAACTGTGAGCATTAATTCATCTAATCTCAGTACCTATAAAGACAACAACTATAATATTTCATTCGACATATGACTCTGCAACACATAATGAAAATGCTTTATATTGAGACACTAAAGACATTTGAGTTCACATATCCATGCAGGTAGCCTTTATAATTGTTGGCACCAAGATAGATTGAGTATGGAAAGACTCTTAAGACTTCTCACACAAATTGTTACCCTCTCAATATTTGTCCATAATAGGTTTAAAATCTTGAGAAGTTTTAGCTTTCCAACACACTAGGGTAATGTAGAGATTTTTTGCTCAAGTTAAGAACCCTTAATAATCTCATAGGGTTGAAGAAGTTTGCTTCAGTTTCTTTAATGGGATTTTGATATAATGAAAGAGTGCAAAGGTACTTGGGACAAGAAGCCCTACTCTATGCTATCTCTTTTTTGGCCAATAATTTTTTTTCACAAATGTGAAGGCATCTTCAATAGAAAATGTACACTTGTTTTCTTTAAATATATCAATTACCAAATCTAGTAGTAAATCATGGATCTTGAAATGTTTAATTAGACCCTCATCCTACCATACTTCACGAAAGCATAGATTGGTAAACTAATATAAATAAACCCAACCAACATCCCATTGGTCTTCTCCTTGACGAATGAATCCTTTCGCTATCTATAGATCTATGAGATATTCACAATGTATTATCTCATCCTCAAGAAACAAGGACAAATAAGAAAAACATGGCTTAAGAGTTACATGCAAGGAATCATAACTTAAACTAATAATCTCTATGATGTAGTAGTTGGGATTAGCTACCTCTTTTTGTCGATGTAGTTTTGATTCTTTGAGTTGAGACAATTTGGAGTTCCGCTTGCTTAATTATGTGTAATTGAGGAGTGATGCTCCTATTGTATTGAGTCCCATGGTAATCTCACATTGCTTTTCAACTTGAAGGTGATGTGGTGGGAAATTTTGATCATAATTAGGGAAGGCATAGGCATAGAACAACTACCATCTCTCTTCCTTGAATAAAAGCTCCATTTCATATATACAAGTATGAAGATTTTGGCCAACTCTTCTATTTCCCATTATAATGACAACTTTACATTGGCTCTCACAACCAATTGGAAAACCAAGGCTTGTAATGATTTTATCTTCTTTGGTAGCCTTCCACATGTTATCCAACACTATGAAAGACTTTGTTCTTTGTAAAATAGCATGAATTAGCTTTGTCGCTTCCTCTTCACTTACATACTTCACCGTATCCTTTAAATCTCCCATGTGTGACACTAAATCACATTGTAATTTATGAACAAAACATGATTGTGATATGGAAAGCCAAATTGAATGCTTATACCTTTCTTTGATTCAATAAAAAATATTTTGAAGAAGAAATGTCTTGCCTACTCCACCCATCCCCACCACAACAATGACTAAAGTAGTTGATTGTTCTATTAAGGAAATCAGATGTTGAGGCTTGGGCTCAATCACCACAAGGTGTGAATCTTTGGGGACACTATTTCTCTTTAATGTTGTTCTCCTTGTTGCATTGCTTGATGGTTGTTCACCTTGTATCGACACTAAATCGTGGAAAATATTTGGTTGCTCTCCATATTTCAAATGGAATTTGATTGTTTCTTTCACTATTTGAACCCTTTTTCTCATTCTATAGCGGAAAGTAAGTCATCAAGATTGTAAACACAAGACAAAAAGTTACAAATATGGTGTAAAGAGGCAAACAACACTCTTCCATAATGTCCTCTACATCCTAGGCAACATCTGTAACATTTTGGAACCATTCTTTGACATCCCCATCTTGTGTAGAAAGTGAATCTACATATTTAAAACCATTGCTTATAGTTCTAAGTCTATTAAACCAGTCAAAGTCTTGAGTTAAGTTGCAAACCAGTGTTGCTTCTTTAGCTGCTTGATGTATTATCATATCAATAAGTTTGCCAATAACACTTTTTGCAATTGCACTTGCCATATGTAATCTGGTATTAATAATATTGAAAGTGGATTTAAAGGATATCTCAAATTCGTATACATGCCCAACTACAATAGATTGAAGTTTCTTGATGATGCTTTAAAACAAATTAAACTTTAGAATTATATTTTATTTATGAATAGCCTTGAACCTCAAGAGAAAATACAATTAAAAAGAAAATACATGTAGCTACTTATATATGGATTGACACTCGAAAAGCTTGTCTTCCCATGGAACTCATTGAAGATGTTTGATATAATTTTGTGCATTATGTGATAAGCTATCAAATCCCACTAAGGAATAAGTATGCTTGCATTTAAATTGTGGTATAGTAGGGTTAAAGGAGTTAAATTTATGTTATGAAAGTGAGCTACTATTAAAAGCTAAAAAAATACTTTTAAAATTATTGTAAATATTTTGGTAAATTAAATTTGAAATTGTAAAATATAGGTAATTTATTTGAAGTCAAGGTTATTATTATCAAAGTATGTCATGAAAGGTATAGAAGAGTGGGTAAGAAAATAACATTATTGTAATCTAAATTTTATGTTTTATTTTAGAAGAAGTGATAAATATTTGAATAATAAATATATTTGATGGATAATTAGATGATAATGTGTTTTATGAATATGAATCCTACATAGATAATTCTACAAATTTAGCTATCTTATCTAATGGGAATCATGTGTGATGAAATGTATACTAGTAATTGCACTTTAGTGTGCAATGGATATGCCAAAGAGGTTCTAAAGATGAATTATCAAGTCCTTAAGCAAATGACATGTACTAAGCATAGCTCCCCAGGGACATAAAATGATAGATTGAAAGTTAACATGTATTTTATGGATTGATGGTATGAAACTATTGGCTGAAAGTCCCTCTCTCTCTATCTTTTCTTCTATATTGCTGATTTCTATCTCTCCTATGATATCTTTGTTTATCTAATATTCTCTCTATATATTTATAAATCTTTATCTTTCTCTTTCTTCTCCTCTCTCTCTCTCTCTCTCTCTCTCTCACTATATCTATCTTTATCTATTCCTATCTATCTATCTATATAGATAGTAGCACAAGCATCATTTGACCATTTGAAGAAGGTAATGTGCATATGACCCATTTTTTCCATACTCAATTTTGTATTTCCTTTTGTGGTAGAGAGTGATGTTTCAAGAGAAGGACTAGGGATTGTTCTTGTGCAAAAAGAGTAACCTGTATCATTTGAAAATTAAAAATTTAACAAATATAGATTGTAATTTCTCTATATATGATAAGGAGATGTTGGCAGTTATGCATGCATTGGCTAAATTAAGGAAATATTTATTTTTTGGATGTTTTGTACTTCACATGGACCACAAAAATTTGAGGCTTTTCTTATCACAACATGTTCTTAATGATAGTCAACAAAAATGGGTAAGCCAATTACAAAGTTACAATTTTGATATTGAGTATGTCAAGGGAAAGAAAAATAGAGAAGTGAATGCACTCTCCTAGAGGCTTGAATTATTGGTTGTTTCTTCAACAAAATTTGATTGGAAAGAAGAGTTGTTGGATGAGTATGCCTAGGACTCACTAGCTACAAGATTGATTGAAGGTATAATCACTACTTTAGATAAGGATGAGACATATTAGGTGAAGAATGACATCATTTTCTATAAAGAGAATTTTTGTCATGCTAGGATCTAGGTTGAAACAAAAATTGTTGTAGAATTTCATGGTTCTTCTCTTGTTGATCACACTAGGCTTTTCGAGACTTATAAAGAAGTTCAAAATACATATGCTTGGAAGGGTTTGAAAGAGGGTGTGTTTGTTGTCTCCTAATAGTGCACCCTTGCTAAGTGAACTTAGCCTACTAGTGAAACATTGGAGCTTTTCTAGGTTGTGGGTCACCTAAAATAGAAAAGAACCTCCAAAGAAATTTGGCTCTTATGGTAATCACCTAAACTACTTCTTGTTGGGAAAAGGGTAAGAAAGAAACATGAAAATGAAAACTAACTTCTAAAGGTGATGCACCAAAACACTAACTAAACCTATAAAACCTGCTTGTACACATAGTTTAATCAACAACACAACTTGACTTGCACAACTCAATTCTATATGATTTTGCACCAATATTTCATGAGGAGGAAACAATGCATTATCCTAGAAGGAAATAAAATTTTCACAACTTGAATTATTTGCACTCCAACACAACTCATAACCTGCAAAATACACACACTTTCTGCATAAAGGTGCTACTAATGAGACTCAACTACAAGGAATGAAGTAATTTCACAAGTAATTTCATCAATCACCAAAATGCACACAATAGAACAAAAAAATTGAGAAGACAAAATGCATATCTTTATTGATCTTCAAGGTGTAAACTGGTATACATGTCAAAATGAATTAGAAAATATTTTCTTTTTCTACAAAGGACCTCCAAAATTCACAAAGTAGACAAAAGAGAATGATAAGAACTAACTTCACAAAAGAATAATGAAGTTACTATATCCTTTCCCAATTATTTGCACCAAAATAGGGACCCAAAACCCTTTGGTCTTGCATAACCAAAAGGCCTAGAAAATAGCTCCCAAACTCCCTCCAAAATGAGTCCAAAGTGAAGAAAAGGTCAAAACATGACCTTACCCATCATAAAAGCTCCCAAAACTGCTCCAAACCAAGTCAAAACAACCCTATATTCTTGGCATTTTCTCTTAAATACTCAAACTATACCCCTTTCACCATATATTGAAAGCAACGTATCTTTATCTTACATTATATACATCATTGAATAAGTGATTTATAACTTCATCACTTAAATAATGCTTTTTTATATTTCAAAACTAATGCAAAATAAAAGCATTTGGCTCGATGTGTTTGAAAAACATATGCAAGAGGAATATTTGATTTGGTCTTTGCAAGATATGAAAAGAAAACCATGGCATACTAATACATGGGCATTAGTTATGAAAGAGAAAATTAAAAAAAAAGTTAAAAATGCCCCTTTGTTAAGTCGACCAAGTTAGGATTTCAAAACCCTAACACAAAGTTGTGGCCAAGCAAACATTCTCATTTAATTTTCACTTTGCAACTTTCTGGAAACTTCATGCCAGTCCTTGAAGGCACCGCCATGGTTAGGGTTTGAACTTTTGGAGATTTTGTAGAGATCTTTCGGGAGTTTTTTGTGCTGGGACTACGCATGTAAGACATTTTTGCAATAAAAAAATGTGTTTCTCTTCATGCTTGGTCCTTCATTCCTTTATTGACTGTCACTTTAGCTTTGGCTCTATACTTCATATGGAAAGATTCTACTGTTGTTGAGTTGTTTAAATCCATGATGACTTCAATATCTTTGTGTTTAACTCTCCTCCATACACAGGTGCATAATTTGTTTTTGTGGTACCTTTCTTTTCATGCTAATATTCAAAATTATGAAAAGTCCTTGACTGTTTTCCATGATAATGATACATATCTTCATGCATAACAATTGTCCTCCTATGATGTTGTCTTGGTGGAGTGTTGTCCTCGTAGACTTATTTGCAAGTTACTTTTCCCTTGACATGATTATTTTAGTGAATATGACCTCACCCATGATATTGTACCACGATTGTCTTGACAGTTGTTCCTTTGACTACCACAATCATGATAGACCTTTCCATCTGTCAATTGTAATCCTCTGACATGGTTTACTCATGCTCCATTAGATACTCCTGAGCATTATTATTGCATTATGTATATCAGCCTGATCGACACTTATTCTTGAAGGTTAAGTCTCTTGGAAGAAATATACTCCATGTGCAACAACAATAGAAAACATTCTAACAACTTCAATAAAAGTAGGAGATAAGACACCTGTACCTTGCTTCTGCCCCTTTTCTTTTAAAAGATGCTTGACCTCTTCATTGTTTCATTCAGAGTACTGCTCAAAAAGACAATTTTCCTTTGTTGATGACATTTTAGATAAGCTTCTCAAAGGATTTGATGTTAGAACAAATGAATCCATCTTGCTTATCACCTCAAATAAAGAATGAGGTATACCAGTAATAAGAATCCAACAGATGAAAATGCTTGCATATAAGTAATGTTGGTCCCCACTGTTAACTGCTCGATCAATACATTAACTAGAATTCCTCCTCTTAACATGTTACAACTCTGCCCTCTTTAAACTTTGAAGGCTACTGTCATACATTGATATCATGGCACTTGGATATTTAACACTTTGCATTTTTTAGCACTGTCATCAATAGGTTTGTACTATTTGTTAGGAGGATCATATGCTATGCAAGGTAATATTTCCTTTAATAACTTCCTCTTGTCTATCATAAATTGATCCTTCCACGATCTAGAAAAGGATATATGACCTTCACTTGATCATAATCTCATTGTCAAGTTATAATCTTCATAGAATATCATACATTTATTCATGACTGCCAGTATTTGTGATGTTCAACCTAGAGTGTGATGCTCTCTGATGTTTCTTGTCATTAAAATGATGTATGGATTATTATGGTTAAGACTTAAGATTATCCTTCTCATATAGAACAAGTATTTGTCATTTATGACAGTGAATTTAGTCAACTCACTGTCATGGGTGACTAGTACTTGTTCAATATAGAAAACATGATAAATTTACTCTTACCCCTCAAAAATACAAGAGGCAACATGTTGGGCTCAACCCTTGTGGGAGCCCATTTTAATCCACATGCTGTGACATGAAATAGAATGATCCAGCAATGAAAATTTCACCTATACCTACACAGTGAACAAACATGTTAGATAAAACAATGGAGCACAACATATGACACTCGTTGATGACAATCCTCTGCTTTCTTGGTCTTTGTGATATCACAAACTATTTCAATTCCTTATGAGAATAGACTATATATTTGTTGATGTGGCATATGTAGAGATTACAGGTCCCGAGCTCCAACACAACCACTCTCATCTTATGAAAGCATTCTTGGAGCAGCAAGAAAAAAACCTTTGGAGCAATCAAGTAGGAGGGGTTGGACAAGCATGCAACTTTGCAACCTGGCGTTTGTCATTCAAGAAATGACGAATCCCTACTCTTTCCATATGATTCTTTTCTTACTATTTCAAATCTTCAAATATATAGTTTATTTCCTATTCTGTATTGAAATAGTTATTCCCACGGCTTGTGTGGGAAATCATACATTTGTGTTTATCAATAAAAGATAACATTTAATGAAAAATTTGTTGATTTCATTTCTTCTTGTAAGCATTTTCATAATGAACTATAATTCACTTGATAATAATTTTGTGCATATGAATATAACTTATTAGAATTGAATGTATTCCTTTTATCTTTTGTTTGCAAACACAATCTCAGCTCTACTTGACTAAACTAGAAGCAAAATCAGGCTTGAATTATTGGTTGTTTCTTCAAAAAAATTTGATTGGAAGGAAGAGTTGTTGGATGAGTATGCCAAGGAATCACTATCTACAAGATTTATTCAATGTATAATCACTAATTTAGATAAGGATGAGAGATATTAGGTGAAGAATGACATCATTTTCTATAAAGATAGAAATTTTGTAGTGCTAGGATCTAGGTTGAAACAAAAATTGTTGTAGAATTTCATGGTTCTTCTCTTGTTGGTCACACTAGGTTTTTCAAGACTTATAAAGAAGTTCAAAATACATATCCTTGGAAGGGTTTGAAAGAGGATGTATCACAATATTTAGGGGAGTATGGAGTGTGCCAAAGGATGAAACATGAGACCACATACCCTATAGGTTTTCTTTAATGTCGAGCCCCATTCCTCGATAGAAATGGGAATACATATTGATGGATTTCATGATTCATCACAAGTTTACCTATAGTAGGGGGAAGAAGTGTTTCTTCATAGTTGTTGATCAAATGGCTAAGTGTGTCCACTTCTCCATTACTAGTGAATTCAAAGCTCCAAGGGTAGTAGACATTTTCTTCAAAGAGATTTTTCAGTTCCATGGTTATCTTGCACCATAGTCATTGATAGAATGCATGCTTCATGAGTGATTTTTGACAAGAATTAATCAAATTGATAGGAATAAAAGTGATTCCCAATGTCAATTATTAATTTTAGACAAATGGGAAAATATAAATAGTTAACAAGTGGGTTGAAAAGTATTCGAGGAGTTTTGTGACCAATTACTAGTCATCTCAGTGGGTATGTTGGTTATACCTCAAGGAGTATTGTCACAATACTACCTATCATATGCCCATTGTGATATCCCTTTTCATGGAATTGTATGGTTATGAAGCACCATATTTTGTAGAGGATAATTCTTGAGACATGGTTCTTGTAGTAGAAGATTTTATTAAACAAACCAAACAAGTATTGACATGATTACATGATCGACTCGAGCGTCCTCAAAATCAAAAAAATGTGTATGTTGATAAGCATCATATTGATTGATCTTTTGCAAAGAGATGGGTTTCCTTTGGCTACAACCCTCCAAGTAGTCTAATTTAAAAATAAGTGGGGTTGAAAAGATAAAACCTTGTTTTCACATGCCCTACAAAATTGTACATCATTTGGGTGAGGTGACCTACATATTGGAGTTAACCCCAACTAGTTGAATATGTGTCTTACATGTGTCTTGTTTGAAGAAGGTAGTGGAGCAACAAGGCACACATATTCAATTAAGCTTCCACCATTAGATGATAAGGGGAAGTTGTTACTGGTGTAGGAACATATATTTGGTACTCCAAGGAAACAATTGAAAAATCATGTTTGGACTAAAGTTCTAACACAATGGAAAGGTTTGCTACATGAAGATGCCACTTGGGAGTCTATTGATGACCTTGATCGCCTTGTTGACACCCCGTTTGATTGTATCCAATTTCGCTTGAGTAATAGCCCCCTTATGAATTTTGGCCTTATTTAGCCCCTCATTTATAATTGATCTAAGAAATTTTCTTAATAGCTCTCAGGCTTGGTCAAAGTTTTCATAAGTGTTTCTCTTCACCATCCCCATGTGTCTATCATGCGTTTTAAATTACAAACATCCCAAAAATATCTATGTTGAGGTTTTCTATTCAAATTCCAAAGGTTGTACTGAATGTTGGAATTTCAGAGTTTCCCATCTTGGCAGACCTTTCCCCTAACCTTCACATTTTCCCTTATCTTTGTTGAAGTTTGACTTTCTATTATCAACATTCTTTTCCTCAGACCCTCACACTTTGATGCTTTACACTAAGTTATCTTTTGGATTCATAGTTATTGTCATCCTTTAGCTCACATTCCTTGAGGGATGAGTTCCTTGTTATTCCCAACTCCCAATATTTGATCCTTTTCATTATGTTATTTGTCAGAGTCGTAGTTTCAATCATTCCTTTACTCACATCCTTTATGGCATGATTTATGAATTATCCTTGATCCCTAACTCTCAATATTTCCCATTATATAATTTTTGGGAGTCGGTGAGGTGGAGATACCTTTAACATGATACTTTTGGAAATGGGTTATAATGTATTTTTGACTCTTCATCCTTGACATTCTGCACTATGCTATCTTATTAAATTTGTGAGTTCTGGCCTATCTTTATTTACATACCTTGTAGGATGAATTCTTCGATATCCCTAATCCTTAGCTCTTGATATTTCCCTTGATGTGTCCTTTTGGAGTTGGTGATACATATATACCTTTATTTTCTTGCTTTGGGCATGAGGTATGGTGTACACTCGATCCCCGATCCCCAACAAGTGGTATAGATTTTGTGGTATTCTCGATCCCTAACTCCTAGCAATTTCCTTCATATATCTTTCTAGATTCAATGATATGGGTGTACTCTAATTTTCTTGCTTCTAGCATGGATTATAAGGTATTCCTAACCCCCAAACTTGCAAACTCTACATCTCATGTATTGTGAATTATTCACTCCCACCTACCTGCCTACACAACCCATGCCACCATTAATGGCTAGAATTGATGTTGTAACAACTCCAAGATAATTTTCTTGGCCATAAATAGTTGTCCATATCAAGTGCATGGATTTAAATGTACTTTCAATAGTGGAGGATGAAGACGAACATACATGGTGGTTGAGTTTCGACTCCTAATGCTTCTCACACTTGTTTTAGATCATTAATTTAGAAAATTTCATGGAATCCAATCTTTCCTTACACACCACATTTGTGACCTATAGTTCTTGTCGATTCTTGAAGTGATAGGGTAACCAACAAAGTGATATATATGTGAATTAATTTTTTATTAAAATGGTCAATCATTTCTCTCTTCTAGGAGAGTCAATCATTTAGGCTCTCCACACAACTAGGTTTCAACTCTTGTAAATCTAGTTGCTATTAGAGAAACATCTTTTTTAAATCACAAAGAGGTTAATATTTTAATGGTTCTTTTATTTGAATGTCTCCACAGTTTCATTTGTGGATCTTTTGGGAAATTCTAGATTAGGGTCTCCTCTTGACAAGCACACAAGTATGAATGCAATTGAAGTTTAGATGAATGGGATAACATTCTAATTCATTATAAGATTTATAATTGTCTTGTATTCATTCCATATGATGTTTTGTTGTCTAGGATGGATAACTAAGAATATTGGGTTGCTTGATATCGTTATTTGTGGTGTATGTATTTGCATAGCTCATAGTCGTTTTGATTTATCTATGTTGTCTTTTATAGTGTGGTGTGACTCTATAACCTAATGAATAGGCATCGGTTATGAAATTAATCATCCACCATGCACTCTAAATGAAAAAATCTTACACTAGTAGATTAGGAGTAGGAATTAGTTTATATGAACCTTATGACAATATTTCAACTAGGAAAAAAATTTGTAGTGAGACTTAAGAGTTACTATCATAGAGGTTCGTGTTCTATATACCTATTGATGTTCTTATTAGCTTAATAGAGGTCTTATAAACAATAGATTAGTCTTCAGTCTAGTGATAGATTTTGGGACCAAGTGTACATTAGGTACTACTATAGGTGCTTATATTTGTTTATCTTCATGTGTTATCGATCCTAATAAGGACAACCTTAGGGAAACCCCCTTGGGTCTCACTAAGATTGAAGCAAAGGAGAGATTACCTACTCTCAATAAATTAGTCAATTGTTGCCCTACCTAATCATAAGTTAGAGGTTTTCTACTTTGAGTTTGACACCCCTGACGCTCAAAGAACGACTTGGATTTAGAGATTTTCAAACCTACAACTTTGAGCACCAACATAGTGGCATCATTTTTGAGGATTTGATATCTTGTTTCTTATTTTGAAAACCCTTGTAACATAGTCATTGAAAAGTTTTTCAGTGTGTAAATTGCGAACTTGCTAGCTTATACCAACATAATGTCCTAGTAATGCAACACTGCAATAATCTCTTTCTTGGTACTTAGGATTTTAGTTACTGGGAAGAATTTTTTCTCTTCCAAGTGAAGCATGGTGACTTTGTTTCAATTTGGCTTATAATTAGTTTGAAAATCAAAAGACTTGATAAATAAAAGAAGGAAACCCAAGGACCAATAAGAATAAGAAGAAGCTTCAACTCTTGCATGGAGACAACATTCATCATGGGAAGCTCAAAATAATGGTAAGTCATTCATACCTACATATCAAGATCTAGAACTAGTAGTAAAGTAGAAATAGTTTATTGATTAACTCAATAAATCAATACATGTATACTTTTGATCCATTATCAAATAGCATAATTAAAAATATAGAAAAATACAATGGTTTGATTATGATGTAAAAAGAGAATATATACTTGTTGGAAGGAGAAAGGTACATAAAATGATTGATAAGTATTTGCAAATTCATTACATGCAATATCAAGATTTGACATTCTTTGATGGCGAACATCCCACCTCTCCTAGGATGAAATTAAAATAAGAAGTTGAACAAGAGAACCTAATGTGTTTCCTTAAAGAGGAGATGCCTAAATTTTTGACAATAGTCAATTCATAGAAAACTCATATATTGTCATGATATGATCATTGGTAGAAGAAATGTGGATAAAATCCTTGATGTATCTATGCAATATTATCCCATGAGATTAATTGGTATGCTTTTGGATTCAACTGTGTATGTTTTTGTGTTGACGTTTCAGATCACACTCAGTGATCCATCATCAGGAAGAGGAACAATATCAACTATCACATGAGATTTCAAGATATTTTTGACAATTATCCTTCTCCGAACACATCATGCAAAGATGAAATTGATAAATGTTGAGCAAATCTTGGGCTATTGGAAACTCAAAATGCCACATTTGAACATGTCAATTCTCTCTTGTTTGCAGAAATAATGAGTTCATTTATGATGAATATGAAGAGGATTATAGGGACAAGGGTTCTCAAATACAAATGGATGATTTGCATATTGATTTAAGAAAAATGAGGAAAAAATTAAGTGGTTGGAAGCTGAAATTGTTGCAGTTAAAAATGCAAATGCCCTCTCAATCAGCAAAGAGAAAGAACTTCTTTATGAGGAAGACTATGCTTGGAATTGTGAAGATGAAGTTGATCGGTATGATGCATCAAGATAAATATATTGATTATGATGCGTATTGCTAGGGTTTTCAAAGTGAACATAGTGCTAATTCAAATCAACATGAGTTTCCCACTTACATTATTGAACATCCACAATAACCCATGCAACTGTAACAATAGTTCAAACCATAAAATGACAACATAATAGCCCACAACAGATGCAACACTAGTGTAATTGTAGAGTGGATACCAACCAAGTGATGAAAATGCGCCTTCACTAAGCTATACCACTGTTGTTGCTAGATCAAATAAAAATTCCATATGAATACTAAGAAGAAACAAAGAGAAAAGAATAATACAATAAATAACAATGCAACAAAGAAGACATAGAAAAAACCCAATGTACGAGTGGGCACCAAAAAGGAAAGGCATGCCAAAAATTTCATGATGAGGCACAACTAATCTAGTCCCATAGACTATAAATACAATGTGTATACATAAAGGAAGGATGAACAAAATTTTCATTCTTATAGTTAGGTCTTGCCTTGCATCCTTGGGACAAATGGTGATCTTCCCACATGACCAAATAGACGTATCATGTGAAAAGGTCAACATGCAAAGGGAATATAGATGCTTGCACATTGAAGAGGATAGTTGTAATATTGAAATGAAATACCATATGTTGATGTCTATCCTAGCTTTCTCTCTAGATATCAAGATGAAGAGGATCAAACTATTGTTGATTTTCTCTTTGTTGCTCATGTCAAGGATGTGAATGAAGAACTATTCACTTGGAATGAGGAAATAGTTGGTGCATTGTGAAAATCAAGGAAGCTTTTCAAGATGCATTAGCCTTGTTAATTTAAAATTATTCAAAACCTTTCCATATACTCCCCTTTGACACATCCTACACCATTATTGTTATTGTGCTACAAAGAAATGAAGATGGGCAAGAACAACCTATTGCATTAATAAAATATTCTTCACATGATGAAAAATGAAGTGTGCTCCTTGGAATGACAAGATGAAATCCATGGAAGATATTTATGCAAGTTTGGATGTAACAAAGATTAATGAGGCAAATTTTAATTGTGCATCCACCTTTTTTCAACTCAAAAATGATCCAAGATCCAAGGATGGTATATATTTCCTAGAGAACATGACATGGGCCCCTAAGACCAATGATAGCTAGCAAGGAACATATGATTCGTAGTTCCATAGGTATGTGCAAATGTTATGTAAGATCAGAATGGGATTCTACTCAAATGTTTGAAATAAAAAAGAATATGTCTTGTGATGTGGCCCTATAAAATTAATGATGGGCAGTGGTCGTTTTTTCCTATAAATATTTTTTTATGTTCTATGTGTGTCTTTGTGTAGTCATGACTCCTATTGGTCATGATAAAGTGTGAGTTGTCTAGGTCTCCTCCTTGTTGTCCCTTTTTGTTGTTTACTTTTAGAGATATTTTAATTTTTTCTATGCTTTCAAGATACATGTGTTCCCAACTAGAGCCAATGTTGGCAACCCATTTGATTAATGCCCAAATTTTCTTGAGTTATAGCCCCCTTACGCGTTTTGGCCTTATTTAGCCCATCATTTATAATCAAACAGACAAATATTTCTAATGGGTCTCCCTTGGTCAAAGTTTGCATAAGTATTACTCTTTGTTATCCCCCATGTTTCTATCATGTGTTGGAAGTTGAAAATATCCCAATTTTTTTGAAGTCTAGAGGTTTTTTGTTCAAATTCCAAAGGATGTGCTAAATCTCAAAGTTTCCCATCCTAGCATACCTTTCCTCCAAACTTTGTTTTTTCTAGTCTTTCTCAATGTTTGAGACTTTCTATTATTGATGTGCTTTTGGTGAGACCCCACACTTTAATTCTTTACAATAAGCTATCTTTTAGGGTCACTGTTTCAATCATCCTTTTTTCACATGGCTTGAGGGATGACTTCTTTTATAGATCCCCAATTCTTGATTCCCACCCCTTTTTCACTATTTTATTTGTTGAAATAAGGGTTTTGGTCATTCCTTTACTCACATCCTTTATGGCATGAGTTATGGATTATCTTTGATCCTCAACTCTTGATATTTCCTTTGTCAGTGATGGGGAGATACCTTTACTATGATACTGTTATGCATGAGTTATAATATATTCCCGACTCTCAATCCTTGACATTACACACAATGTTATCTTATTAGGTTTGCAAGTTCAAAACTATTTTTATTTGTATGCCTTGTGGGATAAATTTCCTAGTCTCCCCAATCTTGCACTCTCGATATTTCTCTCCATGTATGCTTTTAAAGTCGATGATGCAGATATACCTTTATTTTCTTGCTTTATCCATGAGGTATGATTTACTCCTTATCCCCAACTCCTAGCAATCTCCTTCATATATATTTTCAAAGCCAATGATGTAGGGGGTAATCTAATTTTCTTACTTCTATTATGGGTTATAAGGTATTCTTGACTCTCAAACCCCAAGACTTTTCCACTCTCACATTTTGCTTTGTTAACTCCCACTTATCTCCTTGCACAACCCAAGTTGCCATTAATGACCATATTTGATGCCATACCTACTTGAAGAGGATTTTATTTCCCAAAAAATAGTTGTCCATATCAAGGATGGGGGTTTAAATATACTTTTAGTGATGGAGGATGAAGACAACCATAAATATATTAATAAGGTGGTTGAGTTTTGACTTTTGAAGGTCCTCACGCTTATTCCAAATTTCTCATTTAATGGATTTCATGGGATCTATAGCTTCTGGAGATAGTTGGATTCTCACTGTGCCTACAAGAGACATGCATTCCCATTTTAATCCATTGTTGGAAACCTATTTCAATTTTTCTTGAGTTCATAGCCCCCTTACACATTTTGGCCTTATTTAGCCCATCATTTATAACCGATCAAAGAAATATTAAAACCAATCTTGCTTGGTCAAAGTTTGCATAAGTGTTACTCTTTGTTATCCACCATGTGCTTATCATGTGTTGCAAAGATCCCAAAAATTTCAAAGTGTGGAGGTTTTATATTCAAACTCCAAAGTATGTTCTAAATGTTGGAGTTTCCTATTCTAGCATGTCTTTCCCCCAATATTTTTTCCTCCTTGTCTTTCTTGATGTTCCAAACTTTCTATTTCTGATATGATTTTCCTTGGACCTCACACTTCGATTCTTTACACAAGTTATGTTTTAAAGTTGTAGTTTTGGTCATCCTTTATCTCTCATTCCTTGAGGGATGAGTTTCTTGTTATCCTTGATTCCTGATTTCCACTCCTTTCACTATGTTATTTATCGAAGTCAGGGATTTAGTCATTCCTTTGCTCACATCCTTTATGGCGTGAGCTATGGATTATTCTCAATCCTTGAATCGTTATATTTCCCTTTATATATATATTTTTTAGTCAATGATGTGGAGATACCTTTAACATGATCCTTTTGGGCATGAGTTATAATATATTTTCAACTCCTAATCTTGATATTTCACATTGTTATTTTATTAGATTCACAAGTTTAAACCTATCTTTATTTGTATGCCTTGTGGGATGAATTCCTCGATGTCCCCAATCCACAAATATCGATATTTCCCTTCATGTATTATTTTAGAGTCGGTGATGCATAGATACCTTTATTTTCTTTCTTTGGGCATGAGGTATGATGTACTCATGATCGCCAACTCCTTGAAATTTCCTTCATTTATCTTTGTAGAGTTAATGATGTAGGGAATTTTAATTTGCTTTCTTCTAGCATTATTTATAAGGTATTCCCAACCTATCTCCTTACACGACCCAAGTCGCTATTAATGACTAGATTTGATGCCACAACTACTCAATGAGGATTTTTCCACCCAAAAATAGTTGTCCATGTCAAGGGTGCGTATTTGAATATACTTTCAATGATGGAGAATGAGTACAAGCATACAATTACTAATATTTTGGTTGAGTTTTGAATCCTCATATTCCTCACACTTATTCTAGATTTGCTCATTTAATGGATTTCATGGGATCTAAGCTTTCTTACATACCACATTCACGACCCATAGTTCTTCCTTAATTCCCAAAGTTGTAAGGAGACCAACAAAGTGCTATATATGTTTTCTATTAAAAAGGTTGATCATTTTACTCTTATAGGAGAGTTAATCATTTCTACTCTCCACACGACTGTAAGTGTTGAGGGGATTCTAAGTTTCAACTCCTACAAATTCAATCTCCATTAGAGAAACATGTTTTTTGAATCACAAGGAAGTTAATATTGCAAATGGTTCTTGTAGTTGAATGCCCCCATGGTTCTATTTGTGGTAAGGTTTCATCTTGCCACACATGCTAGTGTGAATGTAATTGAACATTAAATGCATGAAATAATGTTCTAATTCATTATAGGCTTTTTAATGGTGTTTTCTTCATTCCATATGAATTTCTACAATTTGGGAAGTATGACTAAGAATATTCAATTGCTTGATATCATTATTTGTTGTGTATGTATTTGTATAGCTTGTAGTCCTTTTGATTTATTTGTGTTTTTTCTCATGAAGTGTTGTGATTCGATAACCCAACGAATAGGCACTATTCTTGGAAGTAATGATCTATCATGTACTCTAAATGAAATTTTCTTACACTAGTATATTAGGAGTAGGAATTAGTCCATATGCACCTCATGACTCAGTATTTCAATACATAAAAATATGTGTACCGAGCCTTAAGAGTGATTATCCTAGAGAGTCATGTTATACATACCTATATTTTATTATTGTGTAGTGATGTGATGATCAACTTAATAGAGGCCTTATGAGTAGTGGGTCAGTCTTTGATCTAGTGACAACTTTGGAACCAAGCATACATTGGGTACTGCTACAATGTTTTATTTGTTAATCTTCATTTATGATCAATCTTGTTAAAAATACCTCTATGGAAGCCCCCCTTGGGTCTAGTTGAGCCTAAAGTGAAGTAGAGGTTATTTCCTCTCAATAAATTGGTCCATTATTGCCCTGCTTGATCATAAGTTAGAGGTTTGTTGCTATGAATGTGATACCCCTGCCACTTAAAACATGACCTTGGTTTATGGATTTGGAAACATACAACTCTAACCACCAACACACCCAACACTATCTTGCTTGAGAAAAATTAAATTTAGGGACACCGTACTTGTAATATTCCTCTTTTTGAGTGATCCACAACTTTGAATGTGTCAACTTCTAGACAAGACTGATTTTGTCTTAGTCTTGGTCAATAGATTGATAGTAGAAATTATTTTAGTTAGTTAGTTGGCTAGTTATTCATTCAACCTATATATAAGGCCAATTATTCAACCAATAAATTTGGTTGTTGAACTGTAATTTTCCTCAACAAAGAACATGAGAATAAGATAGTTAACCACTAGAGATATGAGAAAGTTGTTTGAAAACAATTGAGTTAGTTTCCCTCCAATTATGGAGTTGTTTGCTACGATTATAGGGCATAGTTTTAGAATTGCAAGATGGGGAGTAAGTTATAGGTAATATTGGAGAAGATTAAGGCCTAACTTAAAAATTATAAACCAAAAAAAAACTATTTTTGTAAGTGAAGCGGCTATGGTAATCTCTTGCTCTTGGGATGAAAATCCAAAAGTGCAACCATAGTAGGTTATGGGGATGAAAACCTCTAGTATCCATTACCATTTTATTTATTTAACAATAATTAGGTAGCCTGGTATAGGAAAGGAAGTTCCATGAGTTATCTATAGTCTATTAGGGAGATGAAAACCCTCACCAACAACCATTATCACAAGTGACAATAGGACTAAATTTGGACATAAAAAACTTAATTAAATGCTTAGCTTCATCTTAGGATTCATTCTAAAAACTAGAGCATTCAATGAGTTATGTTCAATAATTTTCTTGTATGGTATGTCACAGTTATGAAACAATAAAATATATTTTTTGTTATTATCTTTTCTTGCATTGATTTTTGTATCTCTTAGTATATTTTAGCGATCAAGATACTTTGAGGGGTCAATTACTGACAATCTATTAAACCAATGTAAGATGGTATAAATGATCACACTCATGTGTTTTCAAAATTAATTTGTACCTTACACATTTGGAACTTTTTTGGAATGAATCTACAACTTACACTTTTGGAAATTTGAGAATCCATATTAAACTTATTTCTTACTCTGCTTCCATTTGAATCTATTTTTTGTAGTCGGGGGATAATTGATTTAGCAAGGAGGGGTTATGTTTTTGATTAAAGTAAAAACAGGTTTTGAAGGGACCCAAAAACCCTTTACAAACAAATTTTGAATGGATTTGGAACCCTCAACCGGAAGGTTGTCAAAAAATAAAGATAAGTAGTACAAACAACCAAGGAAAAAATGAAACCAAGGCCAAAGAACTGCAATCGACAACAAAGCCACAAAACAGCCAACAGTTAGCCAAAAACCAGCCCCCAAACAAGAACCATCAGGATTTACATCTATAATTACTCTTGTGGGAGTGGAGAGTCGTGTCAAAAGGAGGCTTAGAGAACTTATATTTCTTGCCCTTTACCATTATCCAACCCTATTCCACTTGCGTTGCCTTATCAAGCCAAGCCAGTGCACCATTATCCTGAAGAGGAATGCTTGCAACCGCTGCCTTATAGATTTGATTTGTATTCCTCCCTATAGGCATGACCAACTCAGGAGAGCCACCCAAAATGATAGCCAAAGCACTATCACCAGTAGTGGCAGCCATAGGCCCACTCTCTTTTTCAATAGGGATTTTGACATTGTAGTCTTGCATGGCGTCAACAACCCCACCATTAGAGACATCCAAAGAGGATGCCCCAAGGCCCTATAATTCCAAAGCAAACACCTTAGAAAAACTCCTAGGTTGCACAACTTTATTCTCAATCATATAATGCTGCAGAGAAGTACCTTTCCACCAAGTAGCCTTCATGGATGTTTTCTCAAAACCACTGTTACCTATTTTTCACTACCAGCTCAAACAGGTAGAGCTGAATTATAAATTCAAGCTAAGGTACACAAGTTGTTTTAAAACTTTCTGCTAAAGTACTCATATTGTGCATTGTTTCATAATAGTGTAAATTTCAGTGATATTATGCAAAAATATTTCAAAAATGATATCATAAATTTGCATAATTTTTATTGTTTTATTCATAATGTACGAACCAGAATCCCACACAAGCCGTGGGAGTAACTCATTTTAATTTTTTACAATAAAAAAAGGGATGCATGAGTAAAATCAAACTATACAACTAAGAATAATGAAAGAATAGGGTAGAAAGTGATTCATCATTGCCTGGAATGACGAATCATTGACAAGTTGAGGAATGTTGTGATGCCAGCTCCAGCTCCAGCTCTAGCTCCATTTCCAGTTTCAGCTCCAGCTCTAGCGTACCTGCAAGTTGATGGGAAAGTGTGGTTAGAGCAATACGAATAAAATCCTATCATATGCCTACGCTATCATTAGAGATATAAAATACACACCATCAGGCATCCATCAGATGATTACAAAAAATTCAAAGAGCATAAGGAAAAGAGGAATCTTTCAGTTTCTTTTATTTTGCTAACATGTTTGTTCACTGTGCAAGAACAGGTTCATTATGTTCGTGATCATTTTATCAGATATTTGGAGTAAAACGGGCTCCCACAAGGGTTGAGCCCGACATATCAAAAGGATACACTCTCAAGATACATACGAGAGTTCATTAATATTGCCAAAATAGTCATCAAAAGAGCTGTTGAAACAAAGAAATAATCAAATAAGCAGCTTTATTTTAAAGAGATTTAGGAAAAGCAATTTGAGCATACGGCATAATTTTGCTCTTCATGCCAAGAAATGATCAAACAGTGTGAGAACTCATCATTTTCATTATATTTTGTTTCAACTCTTCTTTGCATTTTTCACACTACATGCAAATGAAGTATCGAGCCTCTTCACATTGAAGAGAAACAAAAACAAAATATCGAGCACTCACCTATTTCATGAAGTTTTGAAATTTATTTCACAAGATAAAATGAGAATTAACCGTGCTTGTACACATATGTTACAACCAGCTGTAATTTTTTGAAATTTAATAGAGCGAGAGCATGTACAACACAACATTAAATATCATACAATTACCGATATTGAGTAACTTTTCACATTGAAAGCACTTTCCAGATCAGAGGTTGTATATGGTCTTTAAAGTACAGTAAAGGAACTCAAATTTTAAAGCAACAAATCATGCTTTCTAGGTGATACAAACCAGATTGTTATCTGATCATGGAAATAACAATGAAGGCAAAATCTGAGCAGTTTGAAGGCAGTGCCTCCTCATTGTGTATGCACACTCATAAGATGCATTGATAATGAATTAAAGAGAATAAAAGGTATGGTTGCCATTATTGTTTCTTGTCCATATTTTCCTTTAGAATAATTGTGCTGGATAAAACAAGTTAAGGATCAGACTTCATAGAAGACAACCTGCCTCATTTTTGCTAAAAATCTCATTTTTGTTGAAAATCTCATTTTTGCTGAAAAGTGGATGGAAACAGTTCTAGAGTAAAGTGTTTAATGATGCAATCATTTGTTTTTTCAATATGACAGTGCAAGAGTTTCAAATTGCAATAGAGAGTGGAGGAATCAAATAACCCATTTTGAGGCATCCAGAGAGAGACTCAGAAGCTGCAAACAACGAAGAATGAAAGCTCATATTCATGGCGGCCTACACGTTGGATCCAGTTTTCTATTTTAAGAAAGAACATAATAGTCATTTTTGTAATTACAAGGTTTTCTAAGAGTTTTCTTTTTGACAGAAATACAAGATGATACAGTGGCATATCAAGCAGGAGTATAGTATGGAAATAAATATAAAGATGTACGCATTACTCATTCTCATCATTCCAGCAATGAATACGATACAATCAGGATAAAAGAAAATAAGCTCAATCTAAAGATATTAAAACAAAGGTTGTTTTTGATACATTTGAAACTGATAAAGATGCCAAATTAAATTTGCGAGAGGATAAGCTCATAGTTTTTAGAGGAAAGTTGTATTTTGCTCCTCTAACAACAGTTGGAAATCTTCCTTTACAAAGATTGTGTAAGATTTTAGGAGAAGATATCACTTGTGGTGAAATGGCAATGTGTTCCAATCTTTTTAGTGATGTTCAGCTGAAAGTATTACTATATGATATTCTTTTCCTCGAATTTTGAAGTAAGCACATTCTAGTTGTAAAATATTTGAAGTATAAGAAGATGATAGTCGATAATAAAGGATCTGTATATATTGGTGGTCTTCCATATGTTTCTACTGAAAATAAGCATAGGGCCTTAGAGTTATATGGCACAATCATTGTTGTAAAGTTTGGGGATGACTGTATTTTGGGGTAAGGGTTATGAATTTGTCACTCTTACCAGTCCTAGAGCAACAATTATTTCGAGTTTAAAGCCCACAACCTGCACAAGTAAGGGATTCAACAAACTTTGAAGATACCCATCGAATATATCCAGTCGTGGCTATGAATCAAGGGGAACAATGAATGTTATTCATAAATACAGGGTACAAGGGACCCACAGCTAAGAACAAAAACGAAGGTCCCAAAAGAAGACTAAAGCCCTTACAATTTACAAGCGAAATCTTAAAATTTTCTTGTGTGGACATAACTTACTTACATTTCCGAATCGTCATGGCAATTTCAACATAAAAGACGAGCATTATCAATAGAGAAAGAAACAAGATGTATAGAGAAATACAAGGCTCGCGGCTAATACCCATGTAGGGTTTCTTTCAAAGAAGTGAAAATCTAAGCAAGCTCATGATGGCATGACCTATATTTGAGATTATACACAAGAAAGAAAAAATGAAGCAGGTCCATGCTTATTCATACAAATCCAGATAGATAAAGTTCTTATCCATTGTTGGCCGTGGAGAATGTTTATCTTGAATACTGGAATGAATCTTCAGATAACCCTCAAAGCCAAGTCAAGCTATCTCATGGCGGCCAGCAGAAGGCATCACTACATGAAAATTATGAGAAGAAAGGAAAGATCATGAGGAGGGCCGCAACATTGAAGAGAGTTTCAGCCTCAGTGGAAATGAAGATTCAAAGCAAGGAACTCACTATTTTATTTTATTTTTAGAATTGGTTAAAGCTCATGCTAGCCACGCCTGTTAAACAACAACTCAGAAGGTGAACAGGCCGCGACCAGGTCATTCTGGTTTTCCATCACCAAAAGATCACATACATAAATGGTAGTTTCACGCCCTCAATATGCATAGACCAAGCCTTAGAACAAGAAAAATAGAGCACATGATGGTGGCTAGGTGAAGTAATGGTGATCACAGGAAAGAAAAAGAAAGTGTAGGAATGTTGGAGGAATGCAAGGTCCATGGCCTTCAAGGTCAATAGGTTGCTCATGGTAGTAAGTAGAAGCCAGATTTGTTGGAGATGCAAGTTGAAGATAGCTCGAATGGAGTCTCAAGGTGAGTTGAGTAAGCTCAAACCCTAAGCACGATGATTATAGCTTCTTCTTAAGGCTTCTTCAGAACAAGTCAAGTAAACAATGCGAAATCCTTTTAGGGTTCAATATCTTTTACCAAGTTCTTATTCCCAAGGGATGATTTTAATTTTTGACTTTTGAAATAATCATCTCCTCCTATCTTTGCCAAGGTAATGACTTACAAAGTCAAGGGAGCCAATGATAAAATGGCCGATCAATGTATGCTAAGAGTAGTTGTGGACTTTAGAATATGCATGGGCTCATTTTTTAATAGTCAGATTTATATTTTTGATAAGACTTAATTTTTAATTTTTGCATAACATATTGTAAAGTTAAATGATTAAATGATAATTATAAATCATTTAATTATTTTAACTATTTTTAGTGCAAAAATAAAACATTAAGAAAAGATGGATTTTTGTTTTTACTTGGGCGGATTGACACAAATGAGGTGATTTTCGCATGCTTGGGCCCAACTTTTTAGGGATTTCCAGTTCAGTTTGGATGTTGGATGTTTCAATTATGACTTGACAGTGAATTTGGACCATCATGCACTCATTTTTGCATGTTTTTGACTCCTTTTTTCAGAGATATTTGCTTCTGCCTTATTTGGCCTTGGAGTTTGACTTTCAATTCTTTTTCCATGCCTTTTTTAAGGCTTTTGTATATATTGAAAAAACTTAACTATTTTTTCTCAGTTCTTATTTTTCTCCTTTGCACTCTGCAAAGCGAATGATTTGTAACTCAACATTTATTTTCTGATTAATACAGTAGCAGGTTTACATGTTACATGGAGTTGTTCCTTTTTTCTTAAAGGATTCGAGTTTTACCTTTTCATTACTGAGGTTTTTGCATTGATGATTGATTTGATGAAATTTATTGTGTTTTAATAAATCAGAAACCTTTAAATTTTGTCTCTTTCACTGATATGAGTTCTCAAATACAATCAAGTTTCAGGTCTTAAGTTGTGCTTGTATTCATCTATTCAAAGTTGTGAAACATAGTTTCCTACCAGGAGAGATCAGTTAGCCTTCTTTCAAAACACTTTTGCAATAAGATTGTCATTAATGAGCTGTGTGAAGTATTCCTTCGAGAGTTAATTGTGAATCGGTTTTCCTTTTAGAGCATCATTTTTAGGTGCATCACCACAGTTTAAGTTTTACAACTTAAGTTTTTAGATTTAGTCTTTTTATCCTTTTCCCAACAATTTACCCAAATATTAATTAGAAAAAATCATAGGAACCAGCCTAGAATTTGGAGGTCTAATTCCTTATAGGATACCCACAGCTTGGAATTAGTTCGAATGTTTCAACAGATTGTTGAATTTCAATATTCAAGCATATGGGTGCAATCTGTTTGACAACAGTTTTTGGCACGCCCGATGGGATTGATTTAATTATTCTAGCTATTTTTTTGGTATGTACAGCAGGTTACTAGCTTTTTAGAAGAGCTATTTTCAAGTACTTGGCGACTTCACGTTCAAGATTCAAAGTAGATCAGTAGAAAGCTTATGAGAAACATCTAGATGAGAAGAAGTTCTTCTCCATTCGAGTATCTGTAACTGTCTTCACCAAAAAGAAGAGGAAGGACAACAAGAAGAATTTTTGAGAGGCCTTTAAGAAACCTGTTGATTTCTCCAAGTTTCAATTTACACATCAAGGAGAGGTAGATCATTAACAAGGCAGAAAGGCTCGCATTCAGCTTCACCAAGCTACAGATAATCTACCTCACCTGTACCAGTTCTACAAGCTGCATTTTTCAGAACACTAGTAGCTCTGATGGACATTGGGCATGCATTCGTACCATTCAATGGGGGGAGCCCACTAAATCTAGCACAACATGATGATATTCCTATTACAGCACTAAAAAGTTTGCCTTTTTCACTGGCGAAGATCAAACAACACCAATCGAGCATATCAGAGATATGGCTTCATTGTGTGGAGTTCACCACGTTACTCAAGAAAATGTTGCTTTGAGGCTGCTAGCAACATCTTTCAAAGGCAAAGCACTTCAATGGTTTTGCGGTTTGCTTGTTAATACAATTGCCATGTGGGATGATCTAGGAGACAAGCTGAGCAAGCAGTTTTTAAACAAGTCCGATCATCTATCTCTAGTTGAACAAATGACGACTATCAAGAGAGCGCCACAAGAAGAGATGATGGATTTCAACTTCAGGTTTCAACGAACCTAGAATAGGATTCCAGTAACGGTAAGACCTACTCCTGATCATGCTTTTTTGTATTACCTTAGGTCATTAAATAGTGACATAGCTTTAATGATCCAGTCAATGGGGGGTTTAACACTGCCAACAACATATGATATTGCTATTAGAGCAGAAAATAACCTTATACAGGCTGGTAAAATTGCACCAAGGCCACCTATGCCTATATTTCCAGACATTCATCCCATGATGCCTATCAATTTACCTCCTATTGCCACAATTCGAGTAGAACCAGCCTTGGGCTATCAGCCAATTGTCCAAAGTAGTGTTTTTCCAGTGCAATCTGAGTTCCAAGAGCTGAAAGGTAATCAACAAGAGATGGAAAAGTTATTGCAGAGAGTTAGCAATGATTTAGTGAGTCTCAAAAGGCAACAAAACCAAAATTACAGGCCTTATCAAGCACCTTTTCAGCCTAATAGACCTCCCTATCAGGCTGATAATCAAGGACAACGTACGAATTTCAATCCTAGGCCATCATACAACCAGAACCAACAAGTTGCAAGCTCATCAAAGGAACTCGTTCCAGTTCAGAATAATTTAGCATATGATTATGTATGGTGTTACCCATGTAATCAGCCTCACAATCAAGCTACTTGCATGAATGGCATTATTAATCAGGCTTTAATGGTACAAAGCACATATGCTGCAACAAAAAATACAACAAAAGATGCCAATCATCAGAATGATCAAACACAACAAAATGATATGGATGTTGCCATGATGAATTGGCAAGGCAACGAGTTTTGCAGAGTAAATCAGTTACAAATTAAAAATCAGTCTGATACATCTATCACAACAAACATAAGGTCCAAGAAAAGAGTGGCAGATCTGAGGCAGCAAGCTGATAAGGTTAAACAAGTTGTTCAACAGAAAATTCAAGTTCCAGTAGCTGATAAAGACCAGTCACAGCTTCCTTCTTCACCAAATGTTCAAATTTTACCAAGGAAGCAACCTGACACTGCTAAAGAACAACAGAGGCAAGCTGAACTAGTTAAAGAGCAACAAAGAACTCAACCAAATTCAATGCAAAAGGAAACTGTTGTTCCTAAAGCAATGTATAAGGTTAGCTCTCCTGCTTTTAACATTGTTGATCATATGAAGAAAGCAACGGTTAGCATCACCATGTTGGATGCATTACATTTACCTGGGCAAAAAGAAGCTTTGCAAGAAGCTTTGGCCAAAATTTCCATTTCTGACGAAACAACCAAAGGACAGCCAAGGGTTCTTACAAATAGTTCAGACAACAAAAAGGGGTAGTCAACTCAAGAGGTAAAACCACCACCTTTTTATGTTATTCTAATTATTGGTGATAGCATAGTGCATAATTGCATGATAGATTCAGGAGCTAGCAGCTCAATCATGCCTAAACATCTTGTAGACAAGTTAGGTCTCGAGTATGAGCCATTGTCAAAAGGGGTAGTTCAATTAGATGGTACAACCATTAAGTCTGTAGGAGTTATCAAAAATTTTCCCCTTACATTGCATGCTTGTCCTAATTTTGAAGTACCACAGGACATTTATGTTATTGATCTCCCACCTTATTTTTCCGTTTGTCTGTCTAGAGATTTCACCGCAAAGTTGGGTGGTTATCTGTCATCAGACTGGTCTCACATGTTTTTAGAACCAGATACGGTACCAAAGTTACCATTAAGTCAGAGCCATTGGCCAAAGACCATATCGAGCCCTATGTGCCAAATCCTATAAATGCAAACCTGTCTTTCCATGATTAGGAGGATCAATCCATGACCCTCAACCCCACTGTACCTATAAAAGGCATACCAGATATAAATTTAGATGAGTGGGCAACCGAGAATCATGAGATTGACTTGTTCCATCTCATGGACGAAGTAGGTTTGGGTATTTATATGATTCAGGAGCCCGATATGACCATTCCAAATCTGGTCAAGGATGAAAAAGAGTTAGAACAACAAACTGATTAGCTTTGGAAGCTGTACTTTGATGGATCCAGGAGTAAAATTGGTGCTGGTGGAGGAGCAGTGCTCATATCACCTAAAAATGACAAGTATTATTCAGCTTTTATATTTTCTTTCAGTTGTTCTAATAATGTTGTTGAGTACGAAGCATTGATACACGGTTTAGAGTGGGCCAGAAAAAGAAAGATTAAGTGTTTGGTGATTCTAAATTAATAGAAAATCAAGTTAGAAATCTGAATTTAACAAAAAATGATTTGCCAAAATTCTATAAGCATTGTGTTTGGGACTTGATTGAAGAGTTCGATGCGTTTAATCTACAATCAATACCCATAAATTAGAATAAGCACACTGATAAGCTTGTTGCCATGGGATCACAATTTGACATCCCAGCTGAAGTTCATAATGTGCAAGTGCAGCAATATGTGAAGGTAGTTGTTAGACCTTCAGTACCTGATAATAATGTAAGCTGACAGATTTTTGACAATGATGAACATATATGCCATTTTCTAATGGAAGAGGCAGAGTTTTCTGCTGGAAACCAGCACAATTTTGATCAGCAATAGGGTGATCAAATCATGCAGTTAAAGTCTAATAAACTGCCAAAAGGTTTGGTGACTCTTGAGTCCATTTTCAACACTGACGACCAGGTTAGAAAAGATAATTTCGGCATCACAGTGAAGTAGGAACATTATGAACCGATAGAAATATTTAAAGACAAGCGTCTAAAGCTTGGCAAAGTCTGTACAAAGGAGGAACAACATGACTTTATCTCACTCTATCGATAATTTAGCGATATCTTTGCTTGGGAATATGGAGATCTGAAGGGTTTTAACCCTAAGTCAGCTCAACACACGATCGAGCTGGAACCCAACACAAAACCAGTCAAACAGAAGCAAAGGCCCCTGAATTCGAAACTAGAACACTTGATGAAAACAAAATCAAACAAAATAATTGAAGGGAGTATTATATTTCCAATCAAACACACTTCTTGGGTATCTAATCTGGTGCCCATCAGAAAGAAGAATGGAGAGATAAGATTGTGTGTTGATTTTCATGATTTAAATAGAGCTTCACTTAAGGATCACTATCTGTTGCCTTCAATGGAGCAGATATTGCAGGTTGTTTCAGGATCATAAAGGTTCTCATTGTTGGATGGATATTCAGGTTATAACTAGATATTGGTTAAGGAAGAAGACCAGTACAAGACAACTTTTACCACCAAGTGGGGTACTATGGATTACAGAAAAATGTTGTTTGGGTTTTCAAACATAGGAGCAACCTTTTAGAGAGCAATGGATATGACTCTCCAAGGTTTGATAAATAAATTTGTTCTTGTTTACTTAGATGATATCATTGTTTTCTCACAAAAAGCAAATGAACACTTTGGTCATCTTAGACAAATTTTCTAGAGATGTAGAGAATATGGAATATCTTTAAATCCAAAGAAAAGTATTTTTTCTATTCACGAAGGTAAGCTACTGGGTTACATTGTTTCAAAAGACAGTATTTCTATTGACCTGGAATGCATTACAACCATTCTGGCTTTACCACTTCCTGCTCACAAAAAGGGTTTGCAGAGTTTTTTGGGAAGAATAAATTTTGTTAGGAGATTTATTCCTAACATTGCAGCGTTGTTGTAACATCTCATGTCCATGTTGAAGAAAAACAAGCAGTTCAGCTGGACAAAGGAAGGTAAGAACAATTTCAAACAGATTAAAGAGGCACTTGCAGCAACCTCGACACTAATAAATCCAAACTTTGATAAAGATTTAATATTATATGCGTTTGGTAGTGTAGATACAATTTCTGCCATGCTTTGTCAGCAAAATGATCAAGGACTTGAACAACCCATTGCATTCTTTAGTCAAATTTTGCATGATTATGAAACAAGATATTTATTTGTTGAAAAGAACGTGCTTGCTATCATAAGGAGTCTCAAAAAGTTTAGACATATGCTGTCTAACAATAAAATACATTTGTTGGTAGCTCACCCAACAATCAAGGAATTTTTGTTAAATAAGGACATAAATGACAAGCGCACAGGCTGGATAACCAAAGTCATGGAATATGATATCAACATAAAGGTTACCAAGCTTGTTCGGGGTAAAGGACTGTGCGAACATCTTGCAAAAAATGAACAAAACAACAATGAAGAGGTCATCACAGTTCTGAATAACGAAGAGGAACCTGTTCTTTCAACTATTCTAGCTGATTGGATTCATCAAATGATCCATTAATTGCATACTGGAGATTTCCCACAAGGTATGGGCAAATCTAAACAAAGGTATTATAGATTGCAGGCAATTCCTTCAGTAATAAATGATGTTTTATATAAAAAGGACTTCAATGGATTATTCCTCAAATGTATTAACCCTGATTAGATTGAAAGAATCTTAGAGGAGTTCCATGATGGACCTGTTGGAGGTCACTTTGCACCATGTACTAAATATTTGAAAATCATGAAAGCAGGGTATTATTGGCCAAACCTTTTCAAGGATGCTTATGCTTATGTCATAAAATATACTAAATGTTCACTATTTGCAGGAAAAAAAAAGTTAGCAGCTCTGCCCCTGAATCCAATTCAGGTTGAGCAACCATTTGGAAAGTGGGGACTTGATTTCATCGGTCCTATTAACCCACCATCAAGTGCAGGGCACAAGTGGATTTTAACAACAACAAATTACTTCACAAAATGGATGAAAGCAGTAGCTCTAAAAGATGCAAATGAAACATCAATTTTAAATTTTTATGAAGACATAGTTTCCAGGTTTGGTACACCTGAGTCCATTATTTCAGATAATGCTTTAGCCTTTGTTGGCATAAAAGTTTCAAATTGGTCAGTAAAGAATAAAATTTATTTGAACACTTCGTTTAATTATTACCCCCAGGGTAATAGACAGGAATAATCGACAAACAAGAATCTGATTAAGATCATTAAAAAGACAATTGAAGATAATCAGAGATCATGGCATGACAAGCTTAAATTATCCCTTTGGGCTGATAGAGTTACACCAAAATGATCAACAAGTTTTTCACCGTATGTTTTGGTTTATGGTAAGGAGGCGAAGCTGCCTATTTCAATAGAATTCCCAACTTTGAGCTGCATAAAGGAACTGGAGTTACTTGAGGAGCAGCCAATGCAAGTTAGGCTTGCTGAATTAACAGAGTTGGAAGAAATCGGGAAGGAAGCTTTCAGAAAACTTTAGATTCATCATTCTCAAATGAAAAAAACATTCGACAGGAAAGCAGTTGCAAGAGTCTTCAATGAAGGTGACTTAGTTTTCAAATGGGATGAGTTGAAGAGCAGGCGTGGCAAACATTCTAAGTTTGATTCCATGTGGGATGGCCCATACATTATAACAACAAAGAAGAGCATAACGCTTTCCAACTCTCAAGGTTGGATGGAGAAGTGTTGTCATTCCTCGTTAACGGGATCCATCTCAAACAGTGCTATTAAGCAGTTTTAATTACTGTTGTACATAGTAGTTTAATTTTTCAGTTTAGTTTACTTTCAATAAGTGCTCATTGCACATTAATTTCATTCAGTTTTGTTTTGCTTTCAATAAAGTGTTGTCACTGCACTAGGGTTTCAGATTCTGTCATAAACAAAATTGTAGTAGTTTCTTTAAAAAAATTTGTCTGAAGCTGAGTTACAAAGTTTTTCAGATGAGGTTAAGAGAAAAAACAGACTCCATGCCCAATGGATAAGCTACACAACTGGTCTATGGTGTTTAGCAGGCAAACACTCCGCAGAGGTCACCAATTTGTTACCTATTTTTCACTACTAGCTCAAACAGGTAGAGCTGAATTGTAAATTCAAGCTAAGGTACACAAGTTGTTTTAAAAATTTCTGCTAAAGTACTCATATTGTGCATTGTTTCATAATAATATAAATTTCAGTGATATTATGCAAAAATATTTCAAAAATGATATCATAAGTTTACATAATTCTTACTGTTTTATTCATAATGTATGAACTAGAATCCCACACAAGCCGTGGAAGTAACTCATTTTAATTTTTTACAATAAAAAGGGGTGCATGAGTAAAAGAAGACTATACAACTGAGAATAGCATAGGGTAGAAAGTGATTCGTCATTGCCTAGAATGACGAATCGTTGACAAGTTGAGGAATGTTGTGATGCTAGCTCCAACTCCAGCTCCATTTCCAGTTTCAGCTCCAGCTCTAGCGTACCTGCAAGTTGATGGGAAAGTGTGGTTAGAGCAATGCGAATCAAATCCTAACGTATGCCTACACTACCATCAGAGATATAGAATACACACCATCAAGCATCCATCAGATGATTACAAAAAATTCAAAGAGCATAAGGAAAAGAGGAATCTTTTAGTTTCTTTTATTTTGCTAATATGTTTGTTCACTATGCAGGAACAGGTTCATTATGTTCGTGATCATTTTATCAGATATGTGGAGTAAATCAGGCTCCCACAAGGTTTGAGGTTGACATATCAAAAGGATACACTCTCAAGATACATACGAGAGTTCATTAATATTGTCAAAATAGTCATCAAAAGAGCTGTTGAAACAAAGAAATAATCAAATAAGCAACTTTATTTTAAAGAGATTCAGGAAAAGTAGTTTGAGCATATGGCATAATTTTGCTCTTCATGTCAAGAAATGATCAAATAGTGTGAGAACTCATCATTTTCATTATATTTTGTTTCAGCTCTTCTTTGCGTTTTCACACTACATACAAATGAAGTATCAAGCCTCTTCACACTGAAGAGAAACAAAAACAGAATATCGAGCACTCACCTATTTCATGAAGTTTTGAAATTTATTTCACAAGATAAAATGAGAATTAATTGTGCTTGTACACATATGTTACAACCAACTGTTATTTTTTGAAATTTAATAGAGTGAGAGCATGTACAACACAACATTAAATATCATACAATTACCGATATTGAGTAGCTTTTCACACTGAAAGCACTTTCCAGATTAGAGGTTGTAAATGGTATTTAAAGTATAGTAAAGGAACACACACTTCAAAGCATCAAATCATGCTTTCCAGGTGATACAAGCCAGATTTTTATCTGATCATGGAAATAACAATGAAGGCAAAATCTGAGCAGTTTGAAGGTAGTGCCTCCTCATTGTGTATGCACACTCATAAGATGCACTGATAATGAATTAAAGAGAATCAAAGGTATGGTTGCCATTATTGTTTGTTCTCCTTGTTTTCCTTCAGACTAATTGTGATGGATAAAACAAGTTAAGGATCAGACTTCATAGAAGACAACCTGCCTCATTTTTGCTAAAAATCTCATTTTTGCTGAAAAGTGCATGGAAATAGTTCCAGAGTAAAGTGTTTAAGGATGCAGTAATTTGTTTTTTCAGTATGACAGTGCAAGAGTTTCAAATTGCAATAGAGAGTGGAGGAATCAAATAACCCATTTCGAGGCATCTAGAGAGAGACTCAGAAGGTGCAAACAACGGAGAATGAAAGCTCATATTCATGGCAGCCTGCACGTTTGATCCAATTTTCTGTTTTAAGAAAGAACATAACAGTCATCTTCGTAATTACAAGAGTTTCTAAGAGTTTTCTTTTTTATAGAAATACAGGATGATACAATGGCATATCAAGTAGAAGTATAGTACGAAAATAAATATAAAGATGTACATATTACTCATTCTCATCATTCCAGCAATGAATAAGATACAGTCAGGATAAAAGAATATAAGCTCAATCTGAAGATATTTAAACAAAGGTTGTTTTTGATACATTTGAAACTAATAAAGATGCCAAATTAAATTTGCTAGAGGAGAAGCTCATAGTTTTTAGAGGAAAGTTGTATCTTGCTCCTCTAACAACAGTTGGAAATCTTCCCTTATGAAGATTGTGTAAGCTTTTAGGAGCAGATATCACTTGTGGTGAAATGGCAATGTGTTCCAATCTTCTAAGTGACGTGCAACTAAAAGTATTACTATATGCTATTCTTTTCCTTGAATTTCAAAGTAAGTGCATTCTAGTTGTAAAACATTCGAAGTATAAGAAGATGACAGTCAATAATAAATGATCTGTATATATTGGTGGTCTTCCATATATTTTTATTAAAAATAGGGCCTTAGAGTTATATGGCACAGTCATTGCTGTAAATTTTGTGGATGGCCGTATTTTGGGGTAAGTGTTATGGATTTGTCACTCTTACCAGTCCTAGAGCAGCAATCATTTTGAGTTTAAAGCCCACAACCTGCACAAGTAAGGGATTCAACAAAATTTGAAGATACCCATCAAATATATCTAGTTGCGGCTATGAATCAAGGGGAAACAATGAATGTTATTCATAAATACAGGGTACAAGGGACCCACGGTTAAGAATAGAAACAAAGTTCCCAAAAGAAGACCAAAGCCCTTACAATTTACAAGCGAAATCTTAAAGTTTTCTTGCGTGGACATAACTTACTTACATTTCAGAATCGTCATGGAAATTTCAGCATAAAAGACGAGCATTATCAACAGAGAAAGAAACAAGATGTATAGAGAAATACAAGGCTCGCGACTAATACCCATGTAGGGTTTCTTTCAAAGAAGTGAAAATCTAAGCAAGCTCATGATGGCATGACCTATATTTGACATTATACATAGGAAAAAAAAAATGAAGCAGGTCCAAGCTTATTCGTACAAATCCAGATAGATAAATTTCTTACCCATTGTTGGCCGTGGAGAATGTTTATCTTGAATACTGGAATGAATCTTTAGATAACCCTCAAAGCCAAGTTGAGCTATCTCATGGCTGCCAGCAGAAGGCATCACTACATGAAAATTATGAGAAGAAAGGAAAGATCATGAGGAGGGCCGCAACATTCAAGAGATTTTTAACCTCAGTGGAAATGAAGATTCAGAGCAAGGAACTCACCATTTCATTTTATTTTAGCATTTGTTGAAGCTCATGCTAGCGACGCCTGTTAAACAAAAACCCAGAAGGTGAACAGGCCGCGACGAGGTCATTCTGGTTTTCCATCGCCAAAAGATCAAATACATAAATGGTAGTTTTACGCCCTCAGTATGCATAGACCAAGCCTTAGAACAAGAAAAATAGAGCACATGATGGCGGCCAGGTGAAGTAATGGTGACCACAGGATAGAAAAAGAAAGTGTAGGAATGTTGGAGGAATGCAAGGCCCGTGGCCTTCAAGGTTAATAGGTTGCTCAGGGCAATAAACAGAAGCTAGATTTGTTGGAGATGCAGGTTGAAGATAGCTCGAATGGAGTCTCAAGCTAAGTTGAGCAAGCTCAAACCCTAAGCACGGCGGCTGTAGCTTCTTCTTAAGGCTTCTTCAGAACAAGTCAAGTAAACAATGCGAAATCTTTTTAGGGTTCGATATCTTTTACCAAGTTCTTATTCCCAAGTGATGATTTTAATTTTTGACTTTTGAAATAATCATCTCATCCTATCTTTACCAAGGTAATGACTTACAAAGTCAAGGGAGCCAATGATAAAATGGTCGATCAATGTATGCCAAGAGTAGTGGCGGACTTTAGAATATGCATGGGCTCATTTTTATATAGTAAGATTTATATTTTTGATAAGACTTAATTTTTTATTTTTTGCATAACATATTATAAAGTTAAATGATTAAATGATAATTATAAATCATTTAATTATTTTAACTATTTTTAGTGCAAAAATAAAACATTAAGCAAAGATGGATTTTTATTTTTACTTGGGCGGATTGACACAAACGAGGTGATTTTCGCATGCTTGGGCCCACCTTTTCAGGGATTTCCAGTTCAGTTCGGGTGCTGCATGTTTCAGTTATGACTTGACAGTGAGTTTGGACCATCATGCACTCATTTTTGCATGTTTTTGACTCCTTTTTCAGAAATATTTTCTTTTGCTCATATTTGGCCTTGGAGTTATCACCCTCTCTTGGAGTTTGACTTTCGGTTATTTTTCCATGCCTTTTTGAAGGATTTTGTATATATTGAAAAAACTTAACTGTTTTTTCTCAGTTCTTATTTTTCTCCTTTGCACTCTACAAAGTGAATGATTTGTAACTCAACATTTATTTTCTGATTAATACAGTAGCAGGTTTACATGTTACATGGATTTGTTCCTTTTTGCTTAAAGGATTCGAGTTTTACCTTTTCATTATTGATGTTTTTGCATTGATGATTGATTTGATGAAATTTATTGTGTTTTAATAAATCAGAAACCTTTAAATTTTTTCTCTTTCACTGATATGAGTTCTCAGATACAATCAAGTTTCAGGTCTTAAGTTGTGCTTGTATTCATCTATTCAAAGTTGTGAAACATAGTTTCGTACCAGGAGAGATCAGTCAACCTTCTTTCAAAACATTTTTGCAATAAGATTGTCATTAATGAGTTCTGTGAAGTATTCCTTCGAGAGTTAATTGTGAATCAGTCTGCCTTTTAGATCATCATTTTTAGGTGCATCACCACAGTTTAAGTTTTACAGCTTAAGTTTTTAGATTTAGTCTTTTTATCCTTTTCTCAACAATTTACCAAATATTAATCAGAAAATTTCATAGGAACTAGCCTAGAATCTGGAGGTCTAATTCCTTATAGGATACCCACAGCCTGGAATTAGTTCCAATGTTTCAATAGATTGTTGAATTTCAATATTCAAGCATATGGGTGCAATCTATTTGACAACAACCACATTGAGTAGCAGCATGACCTGTTTTAAAACATCTTCTACATCGGAAGGGAATCCATTTATAGTCCAAATATTGGACCCAAGAGCTCTTAGAAGTTAACATAAATTTATCCTCCTAGCTAAAAAAGTGATCACATAAAATTTTGTTTCTATCCTGATCAATGCCAAATTTTTCAACAAAAAACCCCTTAGCCATGGGGAAATATGAACTTTATCAGTGATTAAAGGCTCCCATTCTTTTGAGATCCAGGAGTATAGCTGAGGGAGGGAGGGCCAAAAACCCTTAAACCGGTAGATGACCCCATGTGAGGAGAAGGCAAAAGCATTATAGTCAATTTCTTCTTCCGTCTCAGCTTTCAAATCAACAGAGATAGCATTAGCCACAAAAATAAACCCACCAATCGGTGGTCTCCTTTGTGTCATAGATTTTTGTGTTTGGTTCTCCCCGTCCTTTCCACCAGTTCTATAAAATCCTTGTTCCCCTTTCCATTGGCCATTTTGGCCCTTTTGTCCAACCTGTTCTCTACGACCGTTTGTGGTCTTCGCACCCCCAACACCCTGATCCGCTACAAACACCTTCGTTGTCCCCTTCGGACCAAACGTGCCCTGTGCAACCGAGATCTCTACCCCTCCTGTGCCCTGGCCGCCAACACCAGAAGGCCTCTTGCCATCCGCAGGAGAACTCCCCTCGTCCGCAACCCTAGCCATTCTTTAGTTTTTCACATGTAAATAGTTAATGTGTTGATCTAATGTGAGTTGCAAGGAGGGGTTATGTTAGATAAGTAGCTAAAGAATGTTTTCTTTTTCCTTGCTCCCACTAAAATACTTTACGAATTATAGCCAAAGAGCATGTAGACATTGTATTTGTGGTGAAAGAATTACAAATGTAGAGGGAGGGGATTTGAGGACCTAGATGCAAGATTAAAGGCACTACATTCTGGGTTTTTCACAAATGGGATTTTTGCATTCAAGACTCTTTTGTTCGTTTGATTTTTCTAATCCCCTACTCAAAATTGCTCCCTTCCTCATGCATGCCGATATTTAATGCACATGACTCACTCTACTTTTTCTACAGTATAAAAACTTCCTTGATCTTCCAATATTAGACTCCTCGAGTTCCAATATTCTAACCAGAGATTTGTTTTCCACCATTTCTATATAAGAATTAATAGTGGCTGGAAATAAAATAAAGGGTTCAATATATTTCTTAATGTTGTATATTGTTGCTACTTAATCCTTTATGTACTTAAAAATTATTGTACCTCCAAGCTCAGACTTCTAGACCTAATTACTTTGCCTATTGTACTAAATAAATTCCTTCTTTGTAACTTGAATATCTGGTAGTCCTCACCACCAAATCAAGTACAATATGAATTTTACTGATGTGGTAGTAAAATTTGTGTGAACATCCTCATTTATTTCTTCCCCTTTTCTTTGATATAGTTATTTTATGTTCACAATTAGTACCTTCATATCCTTCTTCAAGCAAAGAGAATACAATTTAAAGATTAAAAGCATGAGTTTGGGACATGTACCCAAATCCTTTGGTTAACTATAACACACACATTGTCAACCAAAATTTATAGACTATATACATAGTTTGTCTTTCTATGTTTCAATATGTTAAATCCTAAAGGTATGTAAAGAACGAAAGTCTTATATCCAAGAATCTACAAAACTTTAAATAATTTGATTTATATTCAAAATAAAGTCGACAATTCATTCATTTAGACATCATAAAAATTTAGTTGATTCCAGACAATGACTTAAAGTCGATAAGATAGATTCAATATACAATTCCAGTTTAAATACATAAACGTGTCATAATACACTTCAATGATAAAAATACATAAGAAGTTGTAATATAAGTTACAATTCGAGACTTAAGCATTCAACCGCCTTAAGCTCTTCAATACCTAATTACAGAATACAATATAACATAAATGAAGATGGCATCCTTTGATCTTCAATCCAATAGCAAATCTTCAAAATGAAGATGAGAACAAGGATTAGGCGCTTTTTCCGCCCAACCTCGAAGCTTACACTTCCCCAAAATTCTTAAATCATTCAAAGAATACCCAACCCTGCACGAATTGCTTTGCAAAAAGCAGTTGACAAACAAGATGGAATCTAGTGCGTGCCTAGTATAACTAGTAAAACCACAAGCATTTTCATTTTTATAATGCATTTAAGAAACAAGAAATTTTGATACTAGGATATGGTAGAGAGTTCAATAATTCCATCTATTTCAATGGTCCTTAAGTTACTTGGCCAAGTAAAATGTCATGCACGACAAATAAAGCAGTTTTGGAAAAACAAAACTACACTCTCTAATAACCCATATTCGGCACCCATTCCGGAAGGTAACTTTTCAAACACATGACATGCACATTCATTTATCAAGCATGCATGGTTCCAATCAAATAAATACAATCTTTCACAAACAATTTAACGAAAAATCTTGTTTCAAGCAAAATAATTCATATGTTGTTCTTTTCATCATTTTAATCCATATATAACATTAAATTCATATTTAAATCGAGTAAATTAAATAATCAAAAATAATAAAGAAAATAAAGAAGGTGTATCTCCAGTATGCAAATTAAATACATATAAAAATAGGCATAAAAGAGCACACGTTTTTTTGCTCTTTTTACTCATCTATCTTGTTTCCTCTGTGAACTAATCCTAATTTGTTTTGTTTCAAGTGAATCGTTTCTTTAAATTTAATTAATTTATTTTCTGTTTTCCATACTTGCAGAAAATAAATAAATAAATACTTTTTCATGAACAAAATTAAATAAATCGTTTCAATTTCAGTTTTGAGTGTTTGAGTTTTTAATTGCAAAATTTACTGATTTTAACTTCTATTTTGGAATCACATTTAAAAATTTAAAAGACATTTCATCAAAATCTATTCTATTTTGAATTCTTTTCAAGTCTGATTTAAAATATTTTTTTCTGTCTAAAATCTTTTTCCAAGTCTGAGTTCTCTTCTAAATTTATAATTCAGCTGCTTTTCATTGTTTTCTAATCCTATTTTCCTATAATTTTCTGTTTCTAATTTCAATGTTTTCTGGAAAAATTACAGTTGATTGTTTGCAAAATTTCTAAAGAATTCAAAGTAAACAACAATAGTTTTAAATAGTTTTTTTTAAAATCAAAACAAGAAACTAACTATTTCATTAAATTCACTATGTTCATGTTTTTGTTTTATAATTTCTAAATAAAATCCTACTTGGTAATTCTGGAAATGATGAATGTGTGCTACCTCTGTCAATTTCCTATAGTTCTCAGTTTGTTCCCTGGCTGTATCTATCCTTTGTCCTTCTATTTCTTTTTCTTTCTCTTGCTATTCCACTTCCTGTTCTTCTTTCATAAATCTCCTTTGTTCTCGTCTCCCCACATGCTTTGTCTTTCTTTCCTACTACCTTATTCTTCTTTTCTTGTCCCTGCCGCTTTCCTACTCCCACTGGCTTATTCCTTCTTCAGGAACACCTCTTCACTATGCGTGGAGAGTGAATGAAGAGTCTTTAGACTGCATATAGCAGCCTTCCCTCTTCCTGTGCGCCCCTTTACCAGTCTTCCCTTACATGCATGGGAAATAGGGAGACTTTTAGTGGTTGCGTGGGGTGTGGAGAATTTCCTGTGCCTGCATGGAAGAGAAGAGGATGGTGAGCAGATAAAACCTGTGCCTATCTTCCTTGGCCGTCCCCCTGCCTTATCCTGCCCTCTCTTTGCCTTCTTATGCGTGGGTTCTTAGACCCTCTCCCTTCCTTCACTGTTGGTTGCATGGGAAGCAAGGGATCTCTTAATACAATTCTCCAGCCTCCTCTAGCGCATGAGATGTGTGCAGTCATAAAATCTAAGAAGGAAAATCTCACTCCCTCTAACTCCCCCAAAAACATAATAATTTCCAGTTAATTTAAATAATCTCTGTCTCTTTTTTTTTTTCTATTCAAACAAAAACGGATTTTCTCACTCTCTTCCAATTCCAAATTCTTCCCAGATTGATTCTCATTTTCTTATGCATTGATGGAGTTATTCACAAGGCAAGATCCACAATTTTAGTGTGATCTCCAGTTCTAATTTTCAAGACTCCAACTTCTAAATTTTGATTGCTTCCATTTGATTAAAGATATTTTCTTCAATCTGTTTAACTGAAGTTTTAAATTCAATTTCAATTTTGCACGTGATTTGTTTTCCAATTTGTTTTCAATAACTCAATTTAAGATCTTTGTTTAATTTCTTCATCTAAATCTTTTTTTTCTTTCATAATTTTTAAATGAGAAATAAAAACAATTAATTTTATAACACTTTATTTATTACATTTTAATAAATTTTGTAATAAAAAGTATATTCTTTTAATTTAAAATAACACCATTATTATTTTTAAATAGTAATAAAATATCTACACAAGGAATCCAATTTATTTAAAAAAAATCAATTTCCTCTAAAATTAACCAATCGCCATTTAAAACGACATTCTTTTCACGAATTTTGAAAAATCAATTAAACTTAATTTAAAATTTGCAAGCACAATAATCATAAAAATACATTAAAATATCAACTAAGTGAGTGTGTGTGATTCCATCATCCTCATAAACGTCTAATGGCTAAAATGACTCTACCTGGTCAATGTTCTCGCCTTAAGTCACGTTCACCTGTTCCTGCGTTCACTTGCACTCGAGTTTTCATTAGCAGTGACAAACCCCAAATTTAAATGAAAATGCGTTACAAATCATTGCACTTGCATTTCAATTTAAATTTTAGTTTCATTTCAATTTAAATAATCTTTTAACATAATATAATTAATCAATATCATGATTAATATTTGCATTTAAATAATCAATAAAATCTATACGTGACAAGGTACCTTGCAATAACCACTCCTAATGCAAGTGTACAATTACCTACTCAACTTCTTGAAAAATCTTCTCCCCCTTAAATAGAATAGCACGCTGCTTGTAATTTCTTTGGATTCTTTTAAGGTAAATCCCTCATTTTAAATATCATGTATCTACTAAGTAAATTATTTTACATCTAAGCTTGAACGAGAATCTATTGGAAAGTCAGTAGTATTTGTAACTTACTCTAGATTACTCATTAATGGTGTGAAATGGAGTTTGTCCAACATACCTTCCATACTTAAATTATAGGAAAATTCAGCATGAGGTAAGATAAAATCCAATTCTCTTAGAACGTTCCCAACTATACTTCTTAGCATGTTACCTAAACTATTGTTTATCACTTTTCTTTTTCATCCCATTTTAGGATAATTCACTAAATTGTATTGCTATTTACTACTAGTTTTCTTCGTAGTGTTCTCCAAAGTTGACTATGGAATTTCATATCTTGATTCTTTATTACAAGTGATTGTTTTATGCAACTCATGTTAATGCATAAGCTCTCCAAATAATTATCAACATATTCTTTGTTGCATCGACCATTTTATATCAATGAAAACAAGCCACTTAGAAAATATAGCTTCAACACCAACATATAATCATTACTTCTTTAGATGCAATGCAATCCCACACAAAGTCCATAGAAAATTCAACCCAAGGCCTATTTGATAGTGGTAAGGATCAATACAACCCAATATTTTAAGAGACTCCCTTTGCTAGTTAATGAATCCTATATTAGATACAAATTTGTTCACATCTCTATGCAACTATGGCCTTTAAAATCTTCCCCAACCAAACATGAAGTCTCGCTTTACCAAAATGCCCAACGAGTTTCCAAAAAAATTATTCAAAGAAGTTCTCAAAAATTGGTGAAGTTGCCCAAGGCAACCAAATTTAATTATAATAATTCAAAACAAGAGCTATCTCAACCATAGGTCCCCTTAAGCCATCCTATTACCCTAAACTGTAAATCAATGTCTTAAGGGGTCCTAAAATGATATTTCTTAAGGGGATCAAAGAAGTTCTCTAAATTTGGTGAAGTTTCCTACGGAAACCAAATTTAACAATAGTAATTCAAAACAAGAGCTATCTCAACCATAGATCCCCTTAATCCATCCTATTACCCTAAACCTTAAACTCTAAACTCTAAACCATCATTTTGACCTAGGACCTTAATGAAATTTGGTTGCCTTGGGCAACTTCACCAAATTTTATTCACTTAAGCCATGTCATTTTGTCCTAGGACCTTGCTATATAGATCCCCTTAATCCATCCTATTACCCTAAACCCTAAATCCTAAACTCTAAACCGTAAACCCTAACACATTCATAAATTATCCTATATTAATAGTTAATTATTTTTTCATTCAAGTAAAATGCCTTAGACATAAATGAGGCTTACACATTTTATCATTTGTATGAACAATTAGGCCATTTATATTCAATGGTTTTTAAAGGGTATTTCCTAAACATGTATATTACATTGTGAAATTATAAATCTAATGCAGGTTCACTTATATCTTAGAGATCACATGGATCAATTCAATAATATCCGTAATCCACCTCCACACCCTCCATCTCCACCACCTTCACCTCCACCTCCACCCACTCCACCCACTCCACCTCATAACCCCCCACCTCCACCAGCTGAAACGAATGGTGCTCGCTTGCAAGAACGAATCAATGCCAATGTTATAACCATTCAGGATCAAATCAACATTATTCAAAATGAAGAATTTATCACACCACCTTTGAGGATTTTTGCATCTAGGATGATAAATTTTGTTGATGTTGTTAGGGTTATGGATGGGATCTATGATGATCATCGACGATGGCTAGAGGAGAGGAGAACTTCTGATTCTGAATAGGAAAACACAAAGAAATGAAGAGATGCAGTAGAGAGCTACAACACTTTATAAATTAAGACAATGATCTTATAGTTATGAATTTATGAATTTGGTTTATGGATATTTTGTGTGATGAATTTGGTTGGACAAATATTTTTAGAGATGAATTTATGATTTTGGTTGGATGGATATTTTTAGTGACATGAATTTATGAATTTGGTTGAATTTATGAACTTATAATGTTGAATCTATAATAGTATATATTTTATGACTATCTACCAGATCATGTGATTCATCCTGTTGAAAAAATGTAATATATATGCGTTAGACATAAATGAGCTTTTTGTGAATGTTTCAAGTTTATTTTTTAGTATGTACATGTATTAAAATTACATAGTTGTGGATCATATACATATTTTCTAGTTGAATGATGTATGCATGCATTATGCATCATATATGACATTTTAAATGTATGTACATGTTAAATTTTGAAATTTGTATGCACTTTCTCAAGTTCAATCAGTGTATGTATGTGTATGTATATGTATGCACATCCTATTTAAACAAATTTGTATGTACGTTTCAAATTTAACTATTTCTTGTATTTTTGTAAGTTTGTATGTTAATTTTGTATAATTTAATGTAAGTTAAAACACTTCTATAGATATCATGGATCAATTTAACATTGATGATATCCTCAATCTAGCACCTGAGCAACCTCCAGCTCCACCCCCTCCACCTCATATCCCACCTCCACCACCCGTTGGATCAGATGAGGCTTGCTTGCGAGCATGTATAAATGATCAAGTGGCACTCATTAAAAACCAAATTAATGCTATACAAAATCAAGCATTGATTCCACCGCATGTGAGACATTTTGCATTTTCAATGCAAAACATTATCGATGCCATCAGGACTATCGATTCTTACTTAAATAGGCATTGACGAGATAGAGAGGAGATGAGATGATTTTATATAGATGGTCTCTCATATAGAGAAATTTTAGACCTAAAAATAAAAAAAGCCCAGCTAGCCCCTTATTTTATCGACCCTAATACTCAGCAACCCATTCCTCCCAATAAATCTAGAATATCCATGAGGTGGTGTATACATCCGCAGATGAGTGCACATTTTTGGGATCAATGGTGTATGGTATTTGACAGTCCACCACACACTAATCTAGAGGTCAAATTATATTTTTTGAGGAAACTATATGTAGACTTTGTTATGGGGAAAAAGCCCAATTATTTTGATTTTAAATCATTTCAGGGTGTTGGTGGTAGCATGCCACAACAGAGGTTAGGGGCAAGGGTTGATCCCCAATGCCTCGTGCATGCACAACCCCTTGTTAATGGTTTAGGGTTAATCTCCTAGGCTTTAGGTCCTACGGTTTATGGTTTAGGGTTTCTAGGGTTCATGAGATGCTTAGAACAATAAATCTATATGGTTTAATGGTTTAGGGTTCATCTCCTAGGCTTTAGGTCCTATGGTTTATGGTTTAGGGTTTCTAGGGTTCATTAGATGCTTAGAATAAATCTATACAGGTTAATGGTTTAGGGTTCATCTCCCAGGCTTTAGTCCCTATGGTTTAGGGTTTGTAGGGTTCATGAGATGCTTAATCCCTTTAAGTCATTCTCTCAAATCCCCTTAATCTACCCTCTTACATCCCTTTAAGTCATTCTCTCAACTCCCATTAATCCACCCTCTTACATCCCTTTAAGTCATTCTATCAACTCCCCTTAATCCACCCTCTTGCATCCCCTTAATCCACAATGTTTACAAAATTTGGCTATGCCATCTCAAGAACATCTCAAACTTGTGCCAGGAATGTAGTAGGTCTTCACGCCACCTGATATCAAAAAGGTACAAGAAATATCAATGAAATCATCAAAACATACATATTTTAATTTATATAAAACTATCTATTTGTACACAACTCAAGTACCTATATTTAAAAGTATTCCACACATGTGTGTAGGTTGAATTTGCATCCTCTCCTTTCTGTTTCAAAGTATGAGATCAATGTGATGATGGCTTAAGGATATAAAAAAGGATAATAAATCAATTTTAACTATTAGTGTACAAGAAATATCAATATATAATCAAAACATGTATTTAAATATAATTTAACTAATAATTACCTATTTCTACTAGGTATTCCATGTTGTCTAAATTGAATATGCATGGAATCTCCTTTTTGTGATGATGGATTAAGGATCTATAAAAGGAAAATTTAAATCAATTTCAACTAATAACACACTTGACCAATATCAAAACATGTATTTAATCTATTTAAAAGGACAATACAAAACTAATTTACCTATATTTACTTATTCCATTATACCATCTGCATCCTATCTTTTTTGCAACACATCTATGATTGTCTCATGCTCTTCCATAGAAATTGTCCAGAACACTTTATTTGTAGGTCTTCCATGATATGGATCTAGTTTTATATTTGTTGCCACCACCAAATGTGAATAGTGTATAATCTTTTTATGCGTTTCATAATCTTCGAATGTATGTAGACCATTCTTCCTTATCAAGTATTTTCATAGCCAAGTGCCAACCACCACCACTGATCCTATTGGAAAACATGAAAACCATCATCAAATAAGTTCTCAAAATTTTCTTAAGGGGATCAAAGACTTGTTCTAAAAATTTGCTTGATGGAATAAAAAACTTGTTATCAAGATTTTCTTAAGGGGATCACTATACCTATTGGATAATGATAGCCATCATCATCTTCTCAAGGTGCTATTAACTTATGTTTAGTCTCCACACAATGAGCCAACCAATATTATGCTTCCTCTTCATTCCCCTTAGGTGCAACAACAACATACACATGTCTTGCAAACAAATTTTGATTTAATAACTTGCGCGTATCCATATAGATAATTTAGTATTAAAAAATAACTTAATAAAGTGGAATAAATTGAATTGAATTACCTTCTTGTACAAGGTCTGAAACACAATCATAGTCTTTAGATGCAAACACTTGATCATTTTCTTCAATAGTTCTTTCATATTGATTGTGTGCTTGTGCAGGTGTCAACGATCTTTTCTCCCACTCTTCAACCCATTCTATATTTTCACACGCTTCCTAATCTCCTGAGATACAAAACCAACAAAAACATGCAAGCTCCCTTGTCTAGATAGTCCATGTGCTTGTTGTTGAACTCCTAAATGAATGCCATTTAGTATATGCACTGATTGTCTCACAGTCAACTCTAGGTAGAATGTTCTCTTCTTCAACCAACCAAAATAATCGATGAACTATAGAGTACTCACTCAAACCAGGTGCAGGTAATCTTGTATTGCACCAATCCATAATCCTGCGTGCATCTTTAAATTTTACTGCATCCTCGATTTCAATTGTTCTCTAGCAAGAATTATTTTGACACACACACCATCTCCATAATGTTCTCCTTTACCATGCCTAGCTTAAAAAAACTCCATATATGTTGGACATTAAGTTCCTTGTGAACCCTACTTAACCAATAGAACATTCGAGCATTCTTGAACTACCCTGTACAATTATCTGACCATATAAGGTGTTTTGTCATCTGGATTCCTCTTTCTCTTAAATCTCTATAAAATATATTGAAGCAATATTGAACAAAATCTGACAAGTGTAATCGGTTGTCAGTCAAATAAAAATGATACTCCCTCAAAAAAATTATATCATCCTCTGTGCTATCATCTGATTGTCTATAAACAATATGGACAAACATAACTACTTGCATTGAATTATAATACTGTGATTGAATTTCCTCTTGCAGAGCTAGAGTATAATTTTTTGCAAAATCAACCACTGAAAGTATAGTACCAATTGGAAATGTGTTTCTAGATACATGAAACTAGCCATCAAGCCATCGAGCATGTTGAGAGTGCATGACATATTTTGGTACAATATTATTCTTAAATTCTAGTATGAATGCATGCACACTAACTTTTTATGTAACTAAATCACAACACTTTCCAATATTTCCATCTTTTAGAGAATAACTAACATTCTTGAATCTTTTAACATCCACTAATTATTTTCCAAAGTCATTATCAACACTTTCATGCATGCAAACTCTTAAGAATGAAATATTTCCACAACTAGTGCATTGTCCAAAAATACAAGAACTTAAATAAAATAATTTTTCATTAGATCTTTCACAAAACAAACTTGATATAAACTCCCTTATTATTTCAGGTGGCATATTAATACCACATTCCTACATAATCATGTTAATATGCAAAGTACAATGTATATATCGAAAAACATCATAAAAATAATGAAATTGAATGTGTTTTACAACAACAAGATATTTGTTGCTTATTAATTTTTACATACCAAGGTTTACATTTTTCAAAAGACCTTTGACTTATTTTAATATTACTAGGTAACACTAAATCACCACAAAATTTTCTATAAAATTCAGTTTGTTTTGTATCTAATAGGTGTTTTGGATGAGGATCATGAACTTTGCACCCCACCCTTAATTTTAAAAAATCTCTAGAATTAGATGATACCCTAGTATTATCATGCCAATATTTTTCAATCAAAGATTTAATTTCAACATTCAATTTCATATCAGACTTCAAGAGTCGACCACTAAAACTCCAAAATTGGTTGATAGGATCATTTTCTATACTTTCTCTTCTTTTGGACGCTCTTAGCAATTTTTTAGGATGTATTTTTAAAACTTCATTAATATTGCTTACCATTATTTTATTCAAATTTGCTTTATTAACTATAACAATTGTTATAACTCTTCTTGATGCATTCTTATCTTTAGATCTACTATTTTTCCCAATAGACTGAATGGTACTAGAAATAGTAGACATAGCATGTTTTATTGATTGATCTTCTCTTCTTTGTTTAACAAAAATGCCTAACTTTTTCATTACTTTTCTCATTTTTTGCATTCTCATTAATTGCATCATTAGTTGACATTGAGCTGAAATATTTTTACAATAAAAAATTGATTGTATAATCAATCAACATGTGTTTTTATTTGTCTCCAAGAAATCTTACCAGGAAGATTATCCAAAACATCACTTTCAATTTAAAAAAAAATAATATTCAAAACTATTTTCATTTTCATCTTCATTTCATTTTCATTTTCATTTTCATTTTCATTTTCATTTTCATCTTCATCTTCATCTTCATCTTCATTTTTATTTTCAATTAAACGATTTTCATTTTCATTTTCAATAACAAAACGGTTTTCATTTTCATTTTCAACAACAATTTGACTCAAATCTTGAACTCTACGAATATTATCAATGTCAACATTTTGATATCCAAAATTTTCTAAGTCTCTAATAAACACCATTTCCATGAGGCTCAAAGTGGATTTGAAGACGTACCTCGACTTGTGCCTATTGAAACATTCTCCATAGCATTGGAAGGGATATTTGAAGACATACCAGGAGTAGTTTGTATATTTGTATTAGTTTCCACATTCACCTCTTGCAAGTTTACATCGTCTACATCCATGTTCTCCTCAATGTTTTTATCTTCAATAGTTGTGGAATCGGATGCTTCACCATCATTCATTGATTGAATTCTTATTCTTCTTTCTCTTTGTCTTTGTTTCTCCTTCTCTCTCTTTTCTTGAATTTCTTCAAGGGTCAATACCTTCCTATCTTTCCTCTTATTCCAACATTGTGACTCCATGATTGATTTTTTTTAAGTATACACAAATGAATGTCAAAAATTTGAGAGTCTTCCTTATTTTTCCCTCCTTCAAACAAGTAGCAATTGTTCACAAAATTCCTCTTCCTCCTTCAAACAAGTAGCAATTGAACAAATTTCCTCTTCCTCTTTCAAAGAAGTAGCAATTGAACAATAATCCTCTTCCTCCTTCAAACAAGTAGCAATTAAACTAAACTCCTCTTCCTCCTTCAAACAAGTAGCAATTGCACAAAATTTATCTTCCTCCTTCAAACAAGTAGCTCAATCAAACAAAATTTCTCATCCTCCTTTGAAAACAAATAGGAATTTAACAAAATTTCTCTTCCTCCTTCAAACAAATAGCAAATAAATAAAATTCCTAGTTTTCTCCTTTGAAAACAAATAGCAAATGCACAAAATTTCTCTTCATCTTTCAAAAAAGTAGCTCAATTAAACAAAAAATTTCATCCTCCTTTGAAAGCAAATACGAATTCAAAAAAATATCTTCCTCCTTTGAAAACAAATAGCAATTCAACAAAATTTCTCTTCCTCCTTCAAACCAGTAGCAATTAAATAAAATTCCTCTTCCTCCTTTGAAAACAAGTGGCAATTCAAAAAAAATCTTGTCACAACATCCCAATGATGCCTCCTTTCAAAATTGAAAAAAATTGCAACTTGAAGAGCTCCAACAAGACAAAATTTGATAGAAAAAAAGGGAATATGTCACAGTCGTCGGCCATACAAAATGATTCTCAGACCCGAGATGCCCCTTTTTGATAGTAAAATAAAAAATAACAGTAAAAAATAACTTGAGATTTCATTTAAGAAATGGGATCCCGATTTATAGTTATTTATTAAACGGGATCCCGTTCCATTTTCAACAGATCTACTAATAAACGAGATTCTATTTATTAAACGGGATCTTGTTTAGTAAACGGGGTCCCATTTTTTAAAATTTGAGATGTAGGTCGGATTTTTGCTTTGTTGACAGGTTCGGGAAAAGGTTTGGGGGTCTGAACCTAGGCCATGGACCTAGTTTGACCTACAAGTTGAAGGTCCTAGCAATGTCACAAAAAAAATAAGAGTTTGGGCATACGTTTGAAGGATTTTTTTGCAGATTTTTTCAACGAAATTAAAACCCATTATAGATTAGACAGTGTAGATTCCAAATATGTATTTTTTAAATTTTTATATTTAATTTATGATTAAATAGGTCCATAAACTTAAATTATCAAGGTTTTTTAGTATTTTAATAACTTTTGTCAACATAACATTTTCACGAACGAATTGGATGAAAGCGTACTTCAGACAATTATTTTCAATTTAAAAAAAATTCAAAAAATCATAAGTTTAGGTCATCTTATGTGTGATGTACACGACGATTTTTTAAGACACCAAATATGGCCAGTAAAAAATTAACAAAAAAAAATCAATTAAAAATTACAAAAAAATATTGAAAGCATGCTTCAGTGAGTTACAAATCTTTTCCCAAAAGGATTTAGAAAAATATGATTATTTAGGTCAAAATATGGATGACGTACACGTGCATGGTATGGTAAAAAAATGACTTGTAAACAATGGTTTTTAGAAACGCCTATTGAAAATCAATTTGTATCATTTGGATATTGAAATAAATTACATATTTGGAAACTAGACTCTGAGTGCTACATTTTATGATTAGTGACTTTTTTCAAGATTCCATCTCTAAGTGCTTCAAATTTTAAGGTCAAATATGTCAAACTTTGAAAATAAGGGAAAACACTTCCACTAAATGACCAAAAAGTTGACTCAACTTCTTGCCAGCACCCTTGTAGCTATAGCTGTGTCACATTCAACAAAAATGACTTTAGTAAAACCTACCAAAGATAAAATAGGATCCTTTGTTATTTTTTTTAAGTAACTCAAAGATATTATCTACAACCTTTCATCTATACAAAAGTTTTGCCTTTAATACATTTTAATAGAGGAGCATGCATACAATGAAACTTTGGATAAAAATATTATAGATCTTAGTTAGCACATGAAGACTACTTCACCTTTTCTTGATCCATACTTAGTCTTGCAAATTAAGGGATCAATCTTAGGAATGAAACAATATTGAACCAAAAAAATAGTTCACCCTCTGATGGGTAGTGATATAAAATACAATCATAACATGACAACCAAGTCCATTTTATATTCTAAAATAAGAACACAACATATGTTATATATTTAAGAGCCTTAATTTCATATCCAATGTATTAAAATTAATATAAGTTAAAAAGTCTAAAACTTGCATAAGTTTATGTTTTAACTCCAAGTTGTATAGACATATGCACTATGAAAATATACAAAGGTGCCATATTGCAATAGCAATGACTCTACTCCCTTGGGTCTTACCACCAAAAACATTAATTTATAGAAATATAGGATTTAAAATGTACAACTATGTACGAGACTGTATCAATCTATATCCATACATTCAAGAATGTTATCCTTATCACTCAATATTTCATTGTGGGAGAGATAATCAATAACCAAATTGTCACAAAGTGCAAACATAAATTCTATCTTTAGTAAATATGAATTTTAGATTGTTTTTACCACAAACAACAACAACAAAAGCCAAGGGTTATTTTTTCAACTTAATTTTATAGAAAAGGAAATTGAAAGTATTTGTAATAAAAATGGTTTGCTATTGAGTTTTACTTCACAAAACAACTCAACATAATATTGGCATTTCAATGTGGATTTAAAATGCTCGCACAACTCCACTTTCCAAAAATTGATCCCCTTCTAATTTTGGCATATAGCTATAGACCTCACAATTGGATAGACCAATTACCTAGTCATAACAAAACCTCCTTTTTGAGTTTATCAAAGTATCCCAAAATATATTATTCAATTGGGGTAACTTAAAGTATGTCATCTTAAAGATCACTAATTGTAGTTGCTAGACAACCTATTAAAGAGAGACATCTATAATTGTTTCCATGTCATTAAAAAAAGAAGGGAGCATCATAACATCATTACTAACTTTCCAAATGCTATCTAGGAAATCAGTATCTCCTTTTTGTAGCACACACCCGCACTTCAAACAACATAAAATTAGACAAGTTGGACTTGAAAACTAAACATTTATAAAATTCCCAACTATTTTATACTTATATATTTTTAAATTCAATCAGTATTTCTCATTTTTTTTCTTGACATTGTTCATTCCACATTCTTTAGAGAAATTATGATCTTGAATTATATTACATATTAATGGACTGAAATTTAAAAAGGAAAATTTATTATGCCATAGTGCATTCTAGGTCCACATTATGTGTTAAAATAATTCTAGATATAAAATTTAGAGAGTTGAAATTTTAAGTCTTTTAGGGGAATAATCTACATCATAGATCAACCAAGTCCTAAAATTGCAAATCTTAAGAATTATAAATATCATAAGAAATGGAGAGACTTAGAATCTTTAGTCCATTAGGAGCAATGATTTTTCTAATAGTTTTTCAACCTTTGAAATGACTTTCAATATTTCTAATTCCCAATTGGTTGACATTGACATTACCCAAATATCCCTTGTCTTAACAATTTGTCTTAAATAGTAGAGATCAAAACATCAAATCATGTTTTTCCTTAAGTCATAATCTAAATATATGCGGTTCATGGTAATAATTAGACGAACAATATCCTTCAATTGAGGCAGGAACAAGGAAAATTATATTCTAAAACTTCAATAAAATAGAGTAAATTTAATATGTCTATCCAATTAAGATTTTAATATTTTGCAAATAACTAAGAACAAATCATGTTGCAACACAAAAAAAAATTTGGTATGAAAAACATGGAACATAGATGGATTTTTAGATGTGATTTGATATTAAAAAGGTCTTAGATGCAACACTCTGTGTATTGTCTTATTTTTCTATGTAATTGTTATTGTAGAATTGAACTTTGGGATGTGTTATATATAGAAATGGATTGTGAGATTTCTTACTATGCTATTTATAAATTTTGTAGTACTTTCTTTTAAATATTAAAAGAAGTTAATTAAATGTGTAAATATAATTATGATAGATCTATGTGTGGTTAAAATAGTTTTTGTAATATTTGGCAAACTAAAATATTAAGATGTTTTTCAATTAATTGATATTTGAAGGGGAAAAGCTAGCAAACTAAAAACCTACCTAACTTTCATAAAAAATAGACAAAAAAATATTTTAATTTCATGTCAAATCATAATTAAATAGCATTTTTCCAGATATAATTAGAATTAAATCATGATTTTTCATTATTTTCTTGTGTCTCATTGTGCCTAAGTCAATTCAAATTGGATTGGTGACCAACATATGCTATAATAACTCATGATATTTTCTAGATATTTACTACTAGTATTCAAATATTAGTCTTGTTGTTTGGATTAACAAAAAAATCAACACAAACCAAAACAAACTTCATTGGAAGGTATTTTTCTAGTGCCTTGAAAGATAATCTAAGCATCAATTATCCCAAAAACTCAAAATTCAATGATCTTGATAAATGTGGAAGGTTGAATTGTAATTTTTAGTTTCCCCACCCTTCATTATCATTTGAAATATGTTTCAATATTTAGCTTTTCAATTGGAACTAAAATTTTGAAAATAGGAAATTAGAAAACCCTCCCTAACAACTTATGTTGTAAATAATTTTGAATAAAAATAAAAATAAATTCCTATGGTTAAATTGTAAGAAAATGTATCATATGTTCCAATCTAATAAAATTGGGAGGGAAAAAAAGAATAAATATAGGATATAAGATTTATCTTGATCTATTACGAAATATAAGCTATTAAATCTTTGACTTCTCCAGTCAAAATGCATCAAGAACCCTACATACGATTAAAAAATTCTCAGGGGTGCTTGCAACATGAAGGTCAATTATAAGCTTTTGCCCACAACACTCAGAGATGATCAAACAAGTGCTTTGGAATGTTTTAAAATTAAAAAAAAAAATAGTAAAAGAGTGTGGAGAAATAACAAACTATGAAGATTGCTCTATGAAATAACATAGTATCCATACCTTGTTGGCCAACAATGTCCTATGGTGGCTTCTAACAACTCAATATTTATTCCACTTAGTTCTTAATGGTGAAATTCATCAATAAATAATGGACAAAGAAAAAGAGTGAATAGTTCTCTAACAAGCTTAAGATGTGCTCCATTTAGTCCTTTATGGCCAATGGTTTTACATCATTGGCCAAAATATTTGATCTTCTTTTTCTTGAAAACTATTTCCCTCTATTATTCAATTTAATGATTACTTGATCTACTTATTGATGACATACATCATTATAAGTTTTTTTTGACACTAGCTCCTACTTTCAAATGAAAAACACAAATTTGAGGATATTAAATTATATGTAATAAGTAGAAAGAATTGTGAATTGCTAAGAGATGCATTATAGATAAATTATTTCCCATGAACTATTTGTGCATAATTACTTAATTTCTTTGTATTTAGTTTTATTATGCTTGATATTGTTGTTTATCTCGGTAAACTCCTATATAATTTTTTAAGGAATCCATGACTATTATTTGTTGGAAAAGTATGACATGGTAAATTGGACATCATACCTCAACCTCGTCATACTTATCATTAAGTAGTAAGAGTTGTGATTGTCAAATTCTATTGTCTTCACCTTGATCATATTACTAATATATGAACAAATGACTCTTACTCAATATTGTTATTGTACTTTAAACTAGAGAAATTACAATCAACTATGTGGTTACCAATGTACCTACTGCACATTGAAGTGTGATTACTAGTTTACATTTTAGTTGTCTCATAAAATCTAGTTGGAAAGGGGAACATTGGTCTAATTTAAATTTGAATTTGAAAGTTTAAAGGGAAAATTTATGCCCATAAATTTAACATGGGTCAAAATCACACCTCCAAATTTGACCAAAAATAATGAATGAAAAACATGAGAATCATGACTGATCTTTGAGAATGAGAGATGAAATCATGTTAGGATTAGATTACTTTCTAACTTTTACACAAAAAATTCATCATTATGCACACTAGTCATTCAATTAGGGACAAATTGGTGGCACAGTCATTACATTAGGGACAAACTAGTCAAAGTGAGTTCAAAATGAAAGGGAAAAGTGTATGGTGCGTATTTTGCACCCAATTTTACTTGTATATGAACTACTTATGAAGATGATGGAAAAGTAAAAAAGTGGTCAACAAAAAGGTAAATATTTAGACACTTAAAAAAGGATAAGGATAATAATGTCATTTTTTGTATTTTCCTCACAACGGGTGCTCCATCTACAAACTTGCAAGCATAGAAGAATTTTTTTAAATGTGTGGAGTTTTTCTAGCATTTGAATTGGGCATAAACATAACTAGCAAAATCATCTATGAAAAAAAAGTAAAAAGGATAAAGTGGTTCCACTTGCAATGAAAAAATGAATTTTCATGGAGTAGACATACCAATAGCATTGTGTTTGAAAATAATAATAACGATTCCTTTAAAAATGGAAGTAAGACTCTAGTTGAAATATAAATAATCATTTTAACCATATGCTAACCATTGCAATCATAAGCATCAAAGAGCATTAGTGATAGCATACCCCCCCTCTAATTGGTTGCATATAAGGGTTACAAGAAAATGGAGAGGAGAAAAATATATGATGATGTGAGACTCAAGAATTATATAAATAGATTTTAAAGATAACATTATGTGTCAATCAATCACGTTATATAAAAATGTAAATGTGTAAGAAATACAAATAGAAAAATGGATAATGAAAGTATAAAATTTATATTTCAAATAAGGTACAAGCATGTAGCCATAGATGTGTAAACATTAACACACATGTTAATTCGGGGAAACAAGATGCCTCCCAAGGATTCTCTCCATGTTAGGAGCAATAATAAAATGATAATAGCTAAGGTGTGAAATAATAAATGTATAAATAGAGGTAAATTTCATAAAAAATGTTGTCATGTAAGCACAAATCATGCAATAATATCATATAATATGTAAGCATAATCATAAAAAACTTTTGTCACATAAGACATGAGCAATGAAGCATATGCATGCAACATATAAAATGTGAACATGTGAGAACTTTAAGGTAAAATCATTTAAATAGATAGGAATGAAATCATATAAGAAAAACATCATCAAAAAAGACTAAGACAAGTGACATAAAGGAATGCCTAGAACTGAGGAAACATAATGTAACATATAGAAGACATAAAATGAGGTGCAAGACAAAATATAGAAGGTGAAATAAAAATGTAAACATAAAAGGATATGAGACAAGGGGACTTATAACAAACACTACTTAATGCAAAAGGTCAAATGTAAGATAGTGGAAGACACAAACATGGCATAATAAAAAAATTCAAACAAAAATAAAATCAAGCTTAACAATGATGTAAGAGAAGAGGCAAACCATACATAACACTAAAATGAACAATATTGGAGTTGTGAAAGTTTAAGCACTTTGTATTGTTTCTTGAAATAGATTACCTATATCAGGGATGCCAATTATGACCAACTAAATTCAAACCATCAATTAATTGATAATTATTATTAATCAATAATGATATTAGTTTTTAATATTATTATGTTACAATTTGATTTTATAATACTAACAATTCCTCCCTTACATCATGTTCTCAAAAGCCCGTGTCAAGAAGTGTCTAAAGTCTATAAAAAAATGAAGTTGCATATTTTTTGTTGAATATATTCATGAATAAAGTGATGTTCAACCTCAATGTTCTTTGTATTCTCATAAAATACCAAATTGAATTTTTTTAGCAAATTTGTCTCAACCTTGCTCCTAATTATTTTTATTATATTAGCAAGGAAGGGCCCTAATCCCATATAGTATCAAAACAAAGCAAAAATAGAAACAAAAGAACAGACTAGGAAACATCACTAGTCAAACCATCAAAACCACCAAAACCAATCTAGCAACTATAAAGGATCACATAAGGGCACACATGCCAGATATAAAGTATTCAATAGGCACGTAGGCCTCTTAACCAGAACAACAACATAATAAAAACATAGATAATAGTCTTAAAATAAACTGACCACCATTTAAGTTCCATAGCATTAAAAACAGTCTTAAATAACTTTAATAACCAATAGTTGGGACACAAAAAGACCAAAGACCAAAATAGAAAAGCAACATTATTTAGTATTGGTGATCAAATCCCAATTTTTCCCAATTTTGGAGATGTAATCCCTCTGGTCAAAATCACTAGCATTAGTGGAATCTTTCGCTTCCTAATATTTACCTTTCTTCTTGAGTTGTTTTCGAATTTTAGTTTGACTAGAAACAGAGCCAACCACAACCCTTCTCATGAGATCATTTGTAACCTTCATCAACATACCAATCACCATCTCCGTGTCTTCTATCTGAACCTGCAAGAAAGTGATTTTATTTTTCAAAACATCAATAGAAATATTGTTAGTATCCTCTGTAGGAGTGACATCCAGTTTTTTTCATTCTCTTCCCAACCCTCCATCCCACCAACCTCATTAGCATCCTGCCCATCCACTTCCTCCACTTCCTTCTTAACTTCCTCCTCCTCAAAGCCAGCCTCCTCCCCATCATATTTTTTGTACTCCTCACTGTCCATTCCCTCAATTTCATCCTCTATTACAACTTCAAACACCTCAATAGTTAAGGGTTCATCCTCTTCAACAACAATTGATTTACCTTTATCTTTTTTGGTTTTTCAGTAGAAGCAACTTTAGAAATGTGTCGCAAAAAAATATATCTTTAGACATTTTTATGCTCATTTGAGTCTTTCTTATGGATTTTGGCCTGATTTTGCCTAGATTTAATGTTGTAATGTGGTCAACACATTCACATTAGGTCTTGGACCCCTGTGAATCAATAAGAATTCTATGATGTCTTTTAAAAGTGTTGTGAAGTGTTGTAACCCACTTTCACACTTTTGTAGGACCCTTTTATTATAATTCACTTAAATAACCCTCTTTTTATTATTTACCAAGCCTTATTTCAAAGTGTTGTAACAAGCTTTCACGCTTTTCTAGGCTTGTCATCAATAATTTAACCCTTTCTTATGTTTAAATGACCCCTTAATACAATTTTTGACCTACTTAATGTGTTTAAGAGAATAATCTCGTTAAACATCATTAAATTCACTTTAATTCCCGACACCCAGTAAAATTGCCTTGGTGGGACCAAGTCGCTACTTGGGGCGACTTAGTCCCACTGGGCACAAAAATCAAAATTATTTTAAATTTCTGGTAGGATATCATTCTCTTAACCTTGAGGTCGGCCTGTGATGTGTTATTTTCAGTAAATTTTGTATAATCATGTATAAATATAGGGTTTTCTTCCAATTTTCACCCTAAGACAATTCATTTTTCAAGCATCCAAGCATTCAAGCAATTATCAATCACTTTAGGCATTATTAAGCATTCATCCATTGGAGCACCTACTTGCATATCTTTAGATTTCTACATCAAGGGTTTGGTGAGTTGTAGCATTCCATGTTGTTCATTCATCATTCTCTTTCCATTTCATTTCATTTTCAAGGGTTTGATTACCAAAGTGGGGTTTGACCAAGGCAAACCCCTATTCTCTAACCCTTAACCCTTTTTCTCCTCTTTGCATGTGTGTTTTGCAGGTCTTGTATGCAGATTTGTCAAAGAGAAAGGTGTTAAAAGGTGTCAAAATTTCATCAAAGTCAACAAAGCCCTAAAAGACGCTTGGAGATTACTTACAGATCGAATTTCACAGATTCATATCCAAACACCTGTCAAGAACCAAAGTGCAGACCGAAAGCTACATATCACATCTTCGAAATTCTTGAAAGTTGAAGGTGGACTAAGTCGCCATCAGTGGTGAATTAGTCCCACTGCCAAGCCTGAAAAGTGTCTTATGAATTTTTGGATACCCATTTGTTTGAAACCTATCTCGATAGAATCTCCCCGAAACAAGACTAAGTCACCTAGCTTGGCGTAAGTGTCCCGGTTGGCTTCAACAACAAATTATGTAGGATTCTAGAACCTCTCTGCATCAAATTCTAGTTTCCAAGTGCACCTCTCTAGTCCCTTTCATTTTTGTTATTGTTTGTTTGCATTCTTAGGTCATTTTTCATATCACATTGTGTTTTCAAACATCTTGCATTTCATTAGTTTTGCATTAATAATTCATCTCTTTTATCAGTCTATTGCATTTAGGACATTCCATTTAGGCATATTTCAATCAAATTAGCATTATTCTTGAGTGAACCCCCAAGTTTTTGTGGAATATCTTTCTTCTTTTAGGTGAAAAATCCTAAAAGTGTAAGAGAGCATCCTTCTCTACAAAAAATTGTGAGAAAAGAAAGTCTAGCTAACCTCCTACCACCTCTGCTAGAACCACATAAACCCTCTTCATAGTCCTCCTTCTAGACCCCTTCAACATCCTCAACAATAGTAATTATATTTTCTTGTTTAGGATTCTTTTTTTGCAGCTTCATAGTTTTAGGTGAATCCAACATAAGAGGAAAATGTTTCCTCTTTTCTGGGGTAGCTTTCAATAGCTCCAGCTCCATAGAATTCTCATCCAGTTCAGGCTTAAGATTTAAGCCCACTTTCTTGTTACAAGAGACTTAATTTTTAGCAGTGGGCAAAGGACTGACTTCCAAAGGCTCAATCCTAATAGAGGAATGCCTAGGGTTATGGCCAAGAGTGGCATTAACGTTCTTCTCCATGTTATCATTATCCATAAAAAAATTTCTAAGAGGGTTTGCATTACTAAACATTAAAGGGTTACCATACAAGTTATTGGCCAACACAAATTTATAAAGGGCCATAATGAGCCCTTGGTGCAGGGGAGGGGAAGCACCATTTTCTATGTTTTGTTGCATGAAGGATAAAAGATAAAATGGGATATTAATCATATCATTGTGCTTTATATGATTCAATATAGGACAATGGTACACATACACCATCATATACCTACCCTCAAGAGTAAAGTAGTGCATAACATATAGACTTACCATGGCAAACAATGGGGGGAGGTCAAGGCGGGCATAGCCATTTTGAAATCTATTGAGATTCTAACCTTTAGTAAAAACCTTTTGCACAAAACTTTGGTACACTTTGTTACTCTTATTAACAACCTTCATACCCTTATTAGCCAAGCCCATGGCCTTCGCAATCAACTGGGTCGTAACTTCAAACTTGATAGCACCAATGGACACATGACCCCCTTTCCATGATTTTATGAATTTTGAAGTCAATGTCTCATTATAACCACACATGGATTGAAAAAAAGAACCAACCCAACTCTTTGAAAAAGCCTCCACAAATCTACATTTTGTTTCAGACTATCATAATTTACAGGTTTTGTCTCTTCCTAGGGCCTCCCATTTTAGTAGAATGAAAAATCTTATCACCCTTCTTCCTCTTAACACACTTCTTCATGCAAAGACCTAGCTCTTCGGCCCTCATATAGAAAGCAATATACACCCACAAATTGCAGACATATTTTTTATTATTCCCCATAAATAAAAAACAACTAATGTGAGAGGAATGAATTAGCTGTCCGGAGATGATAACACTGCACACAAGCCTAAGGACAATCAAGTAATTATTATCCATCACCTTATTACTACCAAGTGATTTTGAAATGGCAAGCCTCTCCTCAAAGAATAAACTTGAGAAGACAATTGACACGTGGAAGATGACAACTATGCAAAATAAATCTGTTACATCATCATTTGAAGTGGCCATTTGATATGAAGGGTACTGGATAATAATACTTTCTTTAATTTCTTCATGATTAATCTAATCAACCTAACTTCCCATCATATGATCACTATAATCCCCATGAAAATTGATTTGGAAGTCCTTCAAATTAACACCCACACTAATGTAACCTTTCATCCTAAAGGCTCCCCTTATCAATCATCTTAATATTATATACAAAATCATATTTCTCTTTAAATATAATATCCTTTGTGTAACTTGGCAACAATGCAATGTCCCAGTGAATCCAATTTTGATACATAAGGGCTTTATTTGCAGTTGCATCAACAATGCTATTCCCTTCTCTGTACACATGTTGAGCTTTACAATGAATAAAGGTTCTCATAATTTTTTTACAATTGTCCATAATATCCTTGATCTCCCAAGGAACAATAATCTCTTCTTTCAAAATATCAATTATAAGCTTGGATTCCCCTTCAATAATAACCTTGTGACAACCATTTTTTCATACGTTTTAACCCTCCCCAAGCAGCCATCGCCTCCACCATATTATTTGAACATGAGCCTAATTTTTTACCATAGCCTTAAATAAGATTCCCTTGATTATTTTGTATGATATCCCCAACACTAGCTAATTCTGGATTTCCCTTTGAGTAGCCATCAAATTTACATTTGACCCAATCAATTTTAGGAGGAGACTAGACAATATTTTTTCTAGTGATGTATTTAAGCCAGCAAACTTTAGTAAGGTCCTATTTGAGCCCCTAGATCTATTTGATTCTAGTCTCTTTATAAGAAGGCATAAATTTTGAGTAAGTATAAACCCCTACATTAATATTTTTCTAAATTTTGTACTTAATAGCCATACACAAATATCTATTGTTTCTTGAAGGCTCACAAAAAAATCCTATTATTTCTCTCCTTCCATAACCCCCAACATATAAAAGGAGGAACTTGTTTTCAGAGGTCCATAATTATATTATGAAAGTAAGGGAAAAGAGACCAACTATCAAGAAACATCTTTATTGAGGAAGGAAAAACCCAATTTGTTATAAACATGGGGAGAAACTAGGACCATACCTCTCTAGAGTAAGAATAGTGAAAGAACAAATGCATAATAGTCTCCTCATCTTCACTACAAAGGTAGCACCTATTCACAAATTGGAACCATATTTTTTTAGGTTATTAGTGGTAAGGATATTCCTATGAGTTGTTGCCCACCCAAAAAAAAAAAATGTTTATCAAGTTTTTTATCCAGACATGGTTCCAATGAAAATATATGTTAGGGATCAAATTCTTTTCCAAAACTTCATAAGCTGACTTCACCAAAAGACACCCCGAAGGGCACTTAGTCCAAATCCACTCATCCTTTCTATCTCTTGAGAAAAAAGCAACATCACCAATATTTTGATATAATCTTTTCACAACAACATCCAAGTTTTCTTATCTCCCTCCTCAGAGATTAACTCCAAAAAGAAGATTTCTAAAGTTAATCCAATGATGCTCCATACCATCCTAGTTTACGTAACCAACAATATATTTACCACAAGTTATAATAAGCCTTTGTTTTATTTGAAGGAGGTGGTCAATAGAAGAGAGAGGGGAGCCATTAAGCCAACCATCCTCCCAAAAATCAATATCTCTACCATTTCCAATTCTTTTCTTAACCCCCATTTTTAGCACACTTCTTATTTTAAGAAGGTTGTTTCAAAAAAAAAACCATAAGGAAAATCCAAATCTCTTAGGAAGCTGCCCTATTCCCTATTTCTGAGATATTTAGCCCTTAGAATTTTAACCCAATCTTTAGCACCTTCAAGAAGACACCAACCCATTTTAGCAACAAGAGCTTTGTTGAACAATTTGAGCCTCCTTATGCCAAGGCCTCTAGATCTTTTAGGAGCACACACCTTTTCCCAACCCACTAAAGCCATTTTGTTTCTCTCCTCAGTCCCAAACCACAAAAAATTCCTTTAGATCTGTTCTATCTTATCAATAATAAAGGTAAGAATATTAAAAGGGGAAAGGTAATACACCAAGATGTTTTGTAATGAAGCTTTGAGCAGCTACTGTGATCCTAATAAAATGTTGCCCTAAATGTGAGATGTTAGATAAAACTAATAGTGTAATAAATAGAAACAACAAGATAATAGGGCATCTCAATGATTAGCCTAAGAAAATGAACAATATGAAAGCAAGATAAACAAATAAATTGCTGTTATACCTTCATGTTGTTGCTCCCTTGGTTGGCCCTTGATGTTGAAGTCTTGGTGCTCCTTGGATGGCAATGAAATGAATTGGATGCAAGATGAATTGATGCAATATGGATGCTAAAATGGGTGAGAGCTTGAATGGCAATTTTGCAAGAGTTTATTTGCAAAAGACTTGATCCCCCAAAATGAAGGAATTGAAGGGGTATTTATAGGCTAAGTGGAATTCTCTAGAGAATTCAACAGTTGGGATTGATCCAACAAAGATCAAGATGAAGGGCTATGGTGAGTTGATGACTCACAGGCCCTCACATCTTGACATGTGGAGGGTGAGATGTCCTAAGGTGGAGTGATGTGGAAATGAGGTGGAGGAGAAGGACAAGAGGTGGAAGGGAAGTACATGAGGTGGATGAAGGACAAGTACCTTTGAAGTACCTTGGGGAATGAGAAGATTTCCTCAAAAAGGAACTTCTTGTCCCCAAATGAGGATGAAAGAGACTCTTGAGGAATTTTAGAATTCCTCAAAAATCTCCATGGGAAAAGGGGAAATGGGTGGGAAGAATAAATGTAAATTAAAAATTTACATTTAATGGAGGATTCATTGGATAAAAGGAGATCTCCAAAAAGTTGGAGATTTGTCACATGTGGGAGATGTGACAAATCCAAGGTTCTAGAAGCCCTTGGCACATGTGAAGTGACAAGGCAAGGCTTCTAGAATCTTGCATGGGGATGGGGAAGACCTTGGAAAGATAAAAGTGAATTAAAAATTCACACGGGGAAGAGAGGAACCTTGGTTGAATAAATGTGAATTAAAAATTCACATGGGGAAGGGAGTCCATATCAAAAAAGGTAAGTGGGAAGGTTGACCAGAAAAGGTAAGCCAAATGTGGTTAATGATTCTGATTAAGGTTGTGCAAACACATGATTAAGGTAATTAATGGGAGATTAGAGGCAAGTGGGAGATTATGGAGGATGTGACACTTAATCAAGATTAAGTGGTGCACATCCTAATCACAGATTAATTAATTTAATCCGGATTAGAAGAGGGTTATGGAGAATGTGACAAGGAGAGAGAAAAGAGGAATTAAAAATTGATTTTAATTCAAATGGGTTAAAAGACTAAATTAAATAATTTTTCATATTTATTTAATTTAGAGAAGAATAGGGTGTAAGGTAAATTATTTAATTTATTTAATTAGATACTTTAGGAACCTTAGGCAGAAAATGAAATAATGATTAAATAAATTATTTAATCACCGTTAATGGAATAGATGAATATAATAGATGATTTTGATCATATGGAAGTGATCAAATTTGGATGTCTATAGCTACAATTTCCCTGCTTGACTTAAGAGTTTACCTTTCCAACCTACTATCTTTTTTTGAATTCTCTCAATTATGCAATTCATTAGTTGCTACTAGGTTTTTTGGAAATTAGAGGAAGGCCCAAGTAAGCAACAAGAAGAAAAATATCCTGACAACCCAAAATGCGCACCACTTTGTCTTTCACAATTTGTTTCGAATTGAAGAAGTATATCTTGATTTTGTTATAGTTGATATGTTGACCCAAAGCCCTAGCATAATCATTCAAAGTAAATTTCCAATGACTAGCTTCTACAAACGAAGCTTATCCAAATAGAATAGTGTCATCAACAAACTACTGGTGTGAAGCAGGGGGGGAGGAGGCAACCTTAGATCCTTTCAACAACTTCATGGTCAAGAGTTTTTGAATATTTCTTCCCAAAACATCAGCCACAATTATGAACAGGTAGGGAGAGAGAGGATCCCCTTGCCTTAAACCATGACCATAAGAGAAGAACCCCTTGGGGACATCATTCACCAAGACAAAACATTTTGGGGTAGTAACACAAGCAATAATAAGATTAAGAAACCTTCCTTTGAACCCAAATTTTTTAAGGACAAAAAAAAAGAAGGGCCAAGACACTCTATCATAGGCTTTAGAAATATCCAATTTCAAAGCCATCCCCAATTTCTTGCTGTGCTCCATAGAATGTCATATTGCATGGTTCCAACATCCTTGGAAAGTGTCCCTATGCACTTAGGGTGTATTGGGAAAATATTTTGTAATATCTATTCTCACCATTGTTTGTATTACATTCATAAGGGGTGATGGGTTCCACTAGCAACAGTAAATGTGACTTGTGGACATAAATATTTAATATTATTTTTCCCACATGTAGACACTTAGAATGGGATAATAAAAGACAAGAAAAAATAAAAATGAGTGATTGTTGATATTCTCCAAGTGGGATCTTGGAAAGAGGCAACAAGAGTCTCTTGGTATTCCATCATTTATTACATTTAATGCAATGTTTATCTTCCAAGTTTGAGTGCCCAAGTTGGAGGGAAAGTTTTGGGGCCTAAACCAATGTCCTTTCACATTCTAAGTTGGTATTCCAAGGGTTGGGAAAGTTTGGAATGTAGAGCTATATTTGGGTGCCATGTTTGGTGCATTGGACCTCTTCACACATCTATAAACTCGACTCTTTGGATGCAAAAACTATGATAAAAATTTGAATGTAAAGTCTCATTGCAAGAACAAGGAAAAGTTGAGGCACAAAGAGGTTCTTCATAGGTGCACAGGTGTTTCCATGGTGGAGGCAAAGAGGAGAATGAAAGTAGTAGTATTGTAATCTCATTTTTTTGAAGATAATGTATAATTGGCCTCTCTTCTTGGTGGAGTTTTTTATCGCAAAGATTTTTTCACGTAAATCATGTAATATGTGATGCTCTTGTGTTGTTGATTTGTGCCTCATTGCTAATATCTTATGGTGATGTTATTATTTATATATTTTTGTTATGCATTCACATAAGGTAGTATTTATAAGCATGTTATGTTGGTTGTTTTTTGGCATCATAATCATGATATTTCCATATTAAGACAACTTAATTTTTAGATTTGCATATAGGTTTTAGATTTTTTGTGTTGATGTAGTACAAGCCTTGAATCTCATCCATTGAAATCATATTTGGATAGAGATTGAATCAACCAACAATTGGTATTAGACAATATTTTTTCTCATCAATACAGTGGGTCAAAAATATCCTTCTCATGTCACTATTGGATGTTTTCACTTATAAGGAACTCTTTTCACACAAATTTGTCCACCAATGATGGATGTTGATGATTGCAATTTCCCCAACCATACTTAATGACCAGGGCATAGAATTTGAGAGGCTCCTAATAATGGAACAAAAATGTTAGCCATTCTTCTACTTGCATGAAATGACATTAGCTAAATATTAAAGCCTCGCAAATACTAGAATATCTCCCTATCCCACTTGAAGCATGTTGAGTGCTTCACCCCCTAATTATGCTAAGAGACATAACTACCATCATAGCAAGGGGTGGAGTGTAACTTGGTGTCAGTGTGTTAACAAAGACTGTAAAAGAACCAACATGTAAAAAAAAAAAAAAAAACTAGTATAGATATATTTAAATACATATATCTAAAAAATGTTGGGAGATATCATTTTGAAAACTATTTTATTTACTTAAGAGATTTTATTTTATGCTAGGACAATGTTATCTACTATATACATGGACACATAAATTTTATTATATCTACATTTTAAAATTTTTATGTTTTCTTCTATACTTTTAGTTTGGTTAATTATTTAATTATTTAAAGCTTATTTCTTTACTCAACTTGTGCCCATCAAATTTTCAACTATAATTAGCAAATTAAAAATATCTCAAATTAACAAATCAAAATATTTTCTTTTTTGACTCATAAACTTTTTAAAAAATTGATTACCTTAAAATTAAAAGTTCCAAAATTTATAGAGTTTCCCTTTCATTTAACATATATGCGTGTGTGTTTATGTGTGTTTCATTCAATATTAATATTTTGACATGTGAATGAAGGTAAAAAGTAAGATTGTTATTAGCACACTACCCCTTGTCAAAGTTTCATAACTCTATAAAATAACTTTCATGAAACAAACCTTAACTAAACAAAATTAACTTTTCAAATAAAATTAAACTAAGCAATATAAATTAAATAATTTTTTTTATATAATTCTAAAATTAAAAACTATGTAAATAAATGAAATAACTCAAAATTGATATCTCTTGATTATTTTTAGATTGATTTATTTTAGATATATCTATTAATCTATATAATAAAATAATATTACTTTTACATGGATATATTTTCTTTTATAAATATTATACTTAAATGTCGTAATTACTTACATATATATTATATAATTAATATATAAATAAATATTATCTATATAAAAGTTATATTACTTATATATGTGTAATAGTAATTAATATTAGTATATCTATCTTTAGAAAAAATATATGTAAAAATTATTAAGAGATATCATTCTCATTTATTCCACCTAATCACAAATTCAATAAAAATGGGCATGTTATTGTTGATGTATTTTAAATAGATTTTAAAAATATGTATGTTAGTTTATATATATATATATATATATTAATTAGACTGTAGGAATCGGGTAGCACAACCCCTGATAAACTACAGTGTGCCTAGTAAACTTTTTAACATGACCGACGACGCTGGCGTGACACGCCCTCTACCACGGGAGTGGGGGAGACTAGACCTCGTGACCAACCTCCCCAACCCTATGTTAGTTTACGTATTACAACTATGATAGAGCAAATATATATGTGTGTATGTATGTATATATACACACATATAATATACATATAGACACATACACACCTACATATATAATATATATACATATACATATATATGTTTATATATATATTTGTGTGTGTACATATATATGCATATACATATACACATACACATATATACATATACACATGTATATATGTATACATGTTCCCATTCTCAAAGAAGCTACATTTAGCATGTCAAAGAAAGGTTGAAGGTTTGGAATAGAGGCTCTTTCAAAAATATCTTTAGAGAGAAGGAACTGTAGATACCTAAAATTGGTCTAGGCCTGCGAGTACATAATCGACATAATTTTCTATAGTCCATGGTCATGATTAAATAATGTCAATTATTTAATTAACCTTTCTAACACACATTTCCTCTATTAATTAAATACTCTTTTTTAATTAATTCATTAATTCATCATTAATCTTTATTCAACTTGATTAATTAAATAAATCATATTTATTTAATTATGTCGCTAATTTATTAAATCTTCTCTCATAATTAAATAATTTATTATTTAATACCCCCCCTTTTTATAATACGTCAACTATAATTAAATATCTTTATTTAATTATTCATTTTAACCCCCTTTTCAACTATAATTAAATATTTATTATTTAATTATTCAATTCCACCCTTTTTGAAAGTCAAATTAAATAAATTATCTTTATTTATTTAATTAACTCTTTTATTTTTGAATGTTGAATTAAATTAACATTTAATTCATATTTAATTATTTATGTCACATTCTTCTATCAATCAGTTATCTAATCGTCCACTTACCTTCTGACTTGAGATCTATTTTTAGTTCTCGAATTATCTCTGAAGTTCAACTGTTGATCATCTCTGCAGGAAGACTCTCTGTCACAACTAGTCGATTAACTAGTTCTAACTCATATGCATGTATGCGTTTATTAATTAAATATCTTTATTTAATTAATTTTCTCAAGTTCGCATTCAAATGCATTATTCTTCAACTTTTAACTTTGTCTTTTGCATACAAAGTCTATTTCTTCTATTTTTGAAGATGACGATTGGAACTCATGTTCTAACTCGTGTTCTAAAATTAGTCTTTATCATGCAGTTGAACTCACGTTCTATCTGACAGAACTCACATCGCATGGCATTCATCAATCTCATCCGTCAATCTCTCTTTCAATTTGAGCCGATCGTTCGAAAACACACAATCTATAAAATGGCTTGTGATAATCATTATTCCTCCTCTCCCAAAATCATTATACACTTTTGAGAAGAAACAATCTTCGATATTTTGCTGAGACACTCGACGAAGTTATGCTTGCATTCAAACACACAAATATCTGAGGGCAAGAATAACGAGATAGCAAAATGGAGAAGGACAATTGAGATAAATTGAGGAAGTATTTGCATATTCGGTGAGATCATTCTAGTTTTATTAGTTTAGATTAATCATGCTTACTTATCGTTCTTTGTTGTTTTATTTAGATTAGAATTGATGTTTAATCTTGTGCAGTTTTAGCAACCGAAAAATCTAAGTTATAGAAACAATGAAGAGCTCATGAGAAAGTCATCTCCTATGGTATGTTTCAAGCTAATTATAAAAAATAAAAAGACTTTATGGCTAAACATCTTGAACTTTTAGCTAGAGAAGAAATATATTGGAAGTGTAAGTCTATGGAGACCTAGTTGGCGAAAGAAGATCTCTTAATACAATTTTTTTGACAATGTAACGAAATTCCATAGAGGACAAAATATTATAGACAACATCATATCCTCAAATGGAAGACAACTATCAAAAGAGGTAGATATACAATTGTGGGTGGTTAATTTATTTAAACGCTTCTTAGGAGGTGATGACTTGGTGGATCCCCTTCATTACAACATTTTAGACAATGTTCCACACTTGATTAACGATGAAGATAACAATTCCTTAATGGCCTCAGTCAATTTTGAAGAAGTTAAGGTGATAGTCTTTCAGCTCCATTCTAGACAAAGCCCCTAGTCTAAATGGTTTCCTAACTCTATTCTACAAATTATGTTGGGATTTCATGGGTACAAAGATTTAGAAACTTGTGGAGGATTCAAGGAAATCAGGTAATATATTCAAAGTTTTCAACAACACAAATATTGTACTCATCCCCAAGAAATTAGTATGTTCATCCTTTTTAGACTATTGACCAATATCCCTATGCAACTTAATCTATTTAAAATCATCTCAAAAGTTGTGGAAAACAAACTCAAGATTCTCCTTCCTTCTATCATAGTTTCGAAATGGAGTGGATTTACACTTGGAAGGAATATAGAAAATGAAATCATTATAGCTCATGAAAACCTTGCATTTTTTAGAAGGGGATGTTTCAGAGACTTGGGGACTTGGGGCACGTCCCCCACCACCATCCCACCACCAGTGTCATTGTTTCCAAGACGTCGCTAGGACTTCGAGGATTGTGGGGTGTCCTCAAGATGTTTAGCGGACTCCTAGTTGTCTCCAAGATGTATAATTCTTATACTTATACATCTTTTTATAACTATTTTTTCAAGTACTATATATATTTCAGCACTCTGTTGCCCCCTCGCCGTTGTCCCCTCACTGTCTCCCCAGCACCCCCAAAACTTAGACCCCTTATCCCCTTAGCCCCGAAACACGTCCCCTATCATCTCCCCATCCCCGTCTCTGAAACCCCATGGAACACTGATCAAATGCAACAACATGGAAGTTTTTGCTTTCTACATTGGTCACCACCTCGACTTGTTGCTCTTACACGATTAGAAAGGATGATTGAACTTGCAGTTGGGCTAAGGTTTCTTTTGCACTACAAGTCATAGGGGGGCTTTTTTAAATACAGCTAAACTTCTTATTTTTGAATTTTGTATTTTAATATAAAGGGAGTTGACTTCGAAATAGCAACTTGTTTATATATGTGTATGTGTATGTGTGTATATAATTTATGATATATTACTAAGTCTCATATTATATATTAATGTATATAGTATCATGGTATATAAGAACATATCCCTTAACATTACCTATTTTTTCACAACAACATGCATATTTACAATTATACTGCAAACTTCTTTAAATAAACTATAATTCACAAGTGTCCTTAAATATAATGTGTATTATTATCTCTTTATGCCTATTCATGATTATCTCCTTATGCATGCTACTAAGCCCTCTCCCCTCGCCATTCCCCCTCGCCATTCCCCCTCGCCCTCCTCGTCCCCCTCCCTCTACTAATCTAGGTAATATGATAAGTAGCTAAAAAATATTATGTTGAATTTTATGTTCATTCGTAGTGCAAATTAGGTCACACAATTCATCATTAGAATCAAATTATAAAAAAATATTATCTTGACTTTTAGGTTCATTCATAGTACAAATTATGTCACACAATTCATCATTAGAATCAAATTATATGATAAGATTGTGGACTAGAATTTCTTTAAAGATAACTTCATGATGTCATGTAATTCACTATTAAGATAAAATGATATGAGAAAATTATGGACTAGAATTCCTTTAAAATACATCTCCAATGAATCTTATGATGTTACATAATTCATCATTAAAATAAAATGAAATGATAAAATTGTAAATTAAAATTCTTTAAAAAATAACTTCAATTAAATACATGATATCATACACATTTCTCTTTCATTCCTTCTCCTCCCTTTTTCTACTCATATAACTAGTATACATATATTAATTAATAATATATAACGCTGAAAGTTATCAATATTTAACATTGTTTCTTATAATATTAATTAATAAAATATATGAAAAACTAATAATATATATAAAAAACTATTTTTACCATTTATATATATTAATTAATAATATATATAAAAAACTATTTAAGCATACATATTTTAGTTTGTAATTTTAATCGAAAAGTATTTAAATTAAAAACCATTTATTGGGAAGCTTTTAATTTAAATCTTTTTCCAAAAATAGAAAAAAATAAATCATTTTATGTGCTTGTTATTCTTAAGCAGCACACACTTCCACTTGCCTGTCATTTTCAATGAAGCTTCAAAAAGTTCAGAAATATTTTTTTATTGTTTAAATTATAACTTACTAATATATTTAATTAATTAAATTTCAAATTTATTAAAATTAAGAGTTAATTTTATATTTTTTAAACATATTTTGATAGTGACTTACACCTAAACTTTAATAATTATTTAAATGTTAAAAGAATTTAAAAAAAGATATTAGTTGTATAATTTATTTAAAAATTATAATATTATTTTCAATACCATAAATATTATAAACTAACCAGAAGCTGTAAAGAAGTGGGTGATTTGTAGGTCCGCTCCACTCAGGAAACAGGATAGAAAACTACGGCGAGAATTGTGGGCTGTTACAGGAGAAAAAGAGGAATGCGTTCACATTCACAACCAAATTCTGCTCTTTATTCTCCAATTCCTTCTTGTTCTCCACCATTCCAATCCTCTACCGACTGCAGCGACGTCTCCATGGCTAGAGGTGATGAAGAAGATATTATTGAGCCTCACACCATCGGTACGCTATGTCTGTCTTTCTAATTTAATTTTCTTCTTAGACCCCTTTTCTTTTCGCAAATAATTCGGCAGGTCACAAGTTTGCTCAAGCAAATCCAAATAATTTGGCAGGCCATGAGTTTGCTCAAGCAAATCCTGAGTATACGCACAGCTATGCCAATGTCTTTTTCTATGTATTAAGAGTGATTTATCGGGGATGGGTATTAAACCGAGGGATTGCAGATAGAGGGGTAATTGAATAATAGAAAAAAGGCCCATGCATGAATTTTGAGCCTTTCTGACCTTGGAAAAAAATGAATTGCAGGGAGTGGGGAAAGAAATAGGAGTCGAATAGTTGAGAGAAGCAAAAGCTATTGGGTGCTTGTGGTATCAAGCATTATTTCACTTATTGTGGGTCAAGCGGCTGCTACCCTTCTTAGCAGATATTATTTTGACAATGGTGGTAACAGTAGATGGCTCTCAACTCTCTTGCAATGTGTGGGATGGCCTATTCTTCTCATTCCATTGTTTTTCTATCTTCAAAAGAAAAAGGGATCCTCTAGACTTACAGCCCTCACACCGAAATTGGGTCTCATCTATGTAACCCTGGGCTTACTTGTAGCAGGAGACAATTTGCTTTACTCTTGGGGTGTTTCTTTTATGCCGGCTTCAACATATTCTCTTCTTTGTTCCAGTCAATTGGCCTTCAATGCAGTGTTTGCATTCATATTGAACAAGCAAAAAATCACTCCATCTGTCCTCAATTCTCTCGTTATACTTATTTTCAGTGCTGTTCTGCTTGGAGTTCATTCAGATAGCGATAGGCCCGAGGGAGTGAGCAATGCTGAATACATAATAGGCTTCTTTTGCACTGTTGCAGCGTCTGCAATGTATGGACTCATCCTTCCATTGATGCAGCTTGTGTTCCAAAGGGTTATAAAGAAGGAAACTTTTGCAGTGGTCCTTGAGATGCAAATTTATACATCTATAGTTGCAACAGCCGTATGCATAATGGGATTATTTATCAGTAGAGAGTCCGAAGATATGAAAAAAGAGGCTTCGAGTTTCACCACAGGGAAAATTGCATACTACATGACCTTGATATGGTCTGCAATAGGATGGCAGGTTTGTTCTGTAGGTGTGGTTGGTCTGATCTTTCTAGTGTCTTCCTTGTTTTCTAATGTCATTAGCACCCTGGGCCTCCCTGTTGTGCCCATATTGTCAGTTTGGTTCTTTCATGACAACATGAATGCGTTAAAGATTATTTCTATGTTGTTAAGCATATGGGGATTTGTTTCATATGTATATGGAGGGTACGTCGATTCAAAGTCTGCCACTGTCCCAAATAATACAACCGAGGAAAATTCACGAAGCTCTGTAACTGCAAGATGAAATTCAAGTTAAAGTTGTGAAAGTGTCATATGCAAATACTACTGTAAGTATTGGATCCCTTTATCTTTCGGTAAACCTCTTCATATATATTTTTTAAAATTTTTGAAAGCCCTTTAAATTTAAATCAAATTGATAAAAGAAACTAATAATCAGAATTGGTACGTAAATTCTTTCAGCGTGACTTTCTATACACACTGTGACTAACTTCTCTTAGTGACATTCAGCTTTGCACAAAAAAGGGGGCGAGTTTTAGGTACCAAAAATGCTAAGTTTTTGATGTGTGGGTCTTGACTCTTTATGTGCATAATTCAAAAAGGGACAGAGCAACCACCAAGGGAAATGAGATTCTTTTTGTGAGGTTGTAGGAAATATTTATTTATCTTAACTCAGCAAGCAAATATTAGCTCATAACTGAAATTCGTTCGTGTAAATTACCACTATAGTTTTTCCAAGCTTATGCCAGTCAAATTGGTTAGGAGGATTGTGTAAACATTCCCTGCAAGTAATTTCAATTTTCAACCTCTTATCTTTAGGTTCTTTTAAGAGAGCAATAGACAAAGAGAGATAACACACATAATAAAGAGACCCTATCTAAAGGTGCAGAAGCATTACAAGTGCATGATATACCGGGTATAATGCATAGAGTGTTCCTAATTGTTAATGCCTTTGAGAAGATTAAGTCATAGATCCCCATCAATGGGTTTCCGTTATTTAATTAATTATTTACCAAATCTAGAAAGCGGCAAATGAAGGACATGTTGTAAAGTAGATTCGAGAACTTAATTTTTATTTCATAGCTCATTCATCTCAATTTTTCAATCTGAAGTTTGCTTTAATTAGCTAATGACCTGCCTGATATCTTACTTAAGCACTTAGCCTCCAGCAAAGTTGCTTAGCCTGAAAGACTTCACTTCCCTATCATTTTTACAATGCAACAAATATTATAGAGAAAGCAGAACAAAACTATGGATTCCACCAGTCATACTAGTATTGCCAAAAGCCATTAAGCTGGAGCAATAGTGAAAGCCTGAAAAGCAACAGTATTGGGAAGACACATATATAGGGTACCTATTCTAGGTATACACCTTCCCAAACACAATCATCTTTGAGTGCAGTTTCCCAATGGTAGTCCGAGAGCGATATATCTGTTATAGTTAAGGCAAAAACAATGTCGTGTTTTTGTTGTTAAGTCAATGGGACATTGGTTAAACCTATAGCCTTTGCCCTTCTATAAACTATCATGAGAAAAAAATCCTTGACCTCGGAGACAACTCTCTAAAGCTCATTACACAAAAAAGTTTAATCTAAAGAGTGAAGATTCAAATTGTGATTCCAATCTGGAATACTTTAGTTGTCCTTACGAGTTACAAATTGACTCTACATAAAGGTTTAAAGTTTAAACCAATGTTCCATGGGGATGTGTCCTTGGGAATTTGAGTGATGTCCCCAATGTCCTGGATGTCCTGGGGACTTGTGGACTTGGAGGGGACCTCCCCCTTTTTCTGAACTGGTCAGCCTGCTCCATTTGATGTTAAAAAAAATAACCATTGAAGGAAAAAAAATGTAAAAAAACCCCAAAAAAAACCTAAAAGGGAGAGGATTGTCATTGCAAATACGACACATTATATTTACTTATTAACATTTCGGCTACATTTAGTTTGTTAAGTTAATTTTAACAACTTCCCCCCATTGTACCCCTGTCATACCCAAAATTTGGAAAATTTTCACTGTCCCCAAAACCTCGTCCCCATGTCCCCCTGTTCTGGAAACTGGGAGAAACAATGGTTTCAACCAACAAGGGCCAGGATTGTTATCAGTGACTCCTGTTTAGCAACATCCTTCTTAGCATGTGTTTTCTTGGAATGCATCACCTAAAAAATATTCCTGAATAAACAGTTTACTCATGCATTGGGATAAGATTTGTCAAATTCTGTTGAAAATAAAAAGAATATTTGAACATGTGTCTTGATTGCAAAGTGAGGAATTGTCTACATATTATCATGTCAGTTTACTGCAACATAAAGGAAAAATGTCATTTCCCAGCTGTAACAACCCCGTTGTTCTTCATAATAAAATCTCCAATGCTTTCACCTCAAGTGATAAACCATGATGCCAAAACATAGCAATAAAAAAATTTCTTTCCACAATGTAAATTACATGCACAATTGAAATAACACTATTTCAAACCTCCATTGCATTCCATTGTAATATCTCAAATCTTTCCATTACATAGATGTCATATTGAATGAAATCAAGTATCTCATTCATGATTACAACCTTCCATATAAATGGGTACAGGATACAAACATAGCTCCTTTGAGCTTCAGAGCAATAGATATAGATGGTCCAGGAATCCGCCTTTCAAAACCTTGGTCTTCTATTGCCTGTTGAGGAGGAGAAGCATCACTCAAGCGCTTTTTCGTCAACCACGGACTCATATGCGGTCCCCCGCACATCTATCTAACCCTACCCTTCAACAAAGAGATTGGTTGAGTAACCCCATAGGACAAACCACACTGAGCTTAGTGTTGTGCCCTACATGACTAGAATTTATAACCCTACACTCGATAACTAGCATGCACTACATGGACATGGTGAATTGACAGTGGAACCAAAGGCAATCACACTACTTTGGCCAAAGTGTTCTCATTCAGTACATCGAGTGAAGGTCAACTATTCACTTACATTTCTTAAGCTCGTTTTGACTTAAGGCCACTATAATCTATGCATAGGCAATACCTCCCATGGGCAAGCTTAAACCCTAGAATTAATCTACCACCTTTCATACAAACTCTAGTGTATCTCTACTCATTAAGCAAAAGTACAAGTTCCCTCCCTTCAATGGACAACACTAGCTATCTAGCATAATCCAAATAACTTAGCGATGAGTAACCCTTAAGCTACCCTTGTTTAATCATGTCTAGTATATTAATACCTATGACAAACAATCCCTCCTATTATGGAGTAATTACAAGCACTTCACAAAACAGTATAACTACTATAAACAATTTCTAATTCCTTTTCAAAGCAATACTATTTTCCCCTAAATGCAAGTATTCACAGTAGACTAATTTAAACAATCATGAAACAATCTTTCAAAAGCTAAGACAATTAAAGGAAGAATAATTTCCATGCCTGTAATTCGCTTATCCAATTGACTGAAAGATGCACAACTTTCCAATTCAGCTACTAGATTTACTTTGACTTCACAAGCAATGCCTCTATAAAGCCTTCCCTCAAGTTGATAATATACTTCACTCTAAATGCTCAAAGCTCTCTCACAATACTCAGAATAAACTTGCAGAGTAAGGCAACTCAGAACTTGTGGAATAGAATGCTATTAAATGCGTATAAAATGTAGAGAAAAAGCGTATGGAATTCGTCCCATTCTAAAGAGATTGCCTCTCTATTTATACAGCATCAAGGAGACTCCCTAACCTGCAGAAAAAACATGAATATTGACAACAACTTACATGCATATCAACTCACTCAACTCAGCAAAAAAGGTAGTGCACAAACAAAGAGTGCACTCGGCAAGGAATGCCATAGATCGACTTCTTAAGTTGACAGCAATATAAGACTATTTCAAACAGCACATGCTCAAAAGGTGACAGTTGATTTACAGCAAGATTAGACTTCTACATCACTTAGAAATTCTTAATATGGCGCTAAATATGCAGCCTTCTCCCTATACATTTGGCACGGCTTTACTCTTAGAAATAGTCTACATTCAAAATACAACACTTGCACAACATTGACTAATTCAAAGCTTGTAGCAAACAGGGGTTTGATGAGTCACTTTGGCGTATTAATATACTTTGACTAATTCATTGTCTTTCTGTTATCACTTCCTATTCTCCTACATTCACTTTATTTGCAGTTGGACAACTATTCCATCGCTATATGATGAGGCGTCCCAAGAGTAATGCTGTTTACTAAGTCAAATGCATTCTATCTCAAGCATCGACTAAGTCTTTCTCTCCAAAACGACTCACTTGCTGCACTAAATATTGCATATAGTTCGATCTTCATTCATTGCCAATATGTATTATATTCGGCCTTTTAACATTGAGACAATGTGCTGTCATAAAATTCTATGCAAATCCTTATAAACTTCGAAGCATCCTTTACTAATATGAATGCATGAATTCAGTGCCATTCATAAGTATAGCTCGCGCCTTAACTAGTATACATGCTAGCTTATATGCATAATACTTATGCTATATATATACAGCACTATACTCATTAGTTTAGGCGCTTATATAGTTTATATATATTTATATAAACACTCTTATTTATATTTATTTACATATTCTCACGCTAAATTGGCCTATGATTCACATATATATATATCCCATGTCAATCAAATATGTATACATTTGATATACAAATGTATATTGACGAGTCGACATTCACATAATAATCATAATATATTATATACATACGTACATATATATGTATACACACTCCTCTATATAAGCATCAATGCTTGTGTGTGTGTGTGTATATATATATATACATATATTCAATCACATATATAGTCATATTGTTCAAAGCAATAAAGCAATAATCCATTCGATAGTCAAACGATAACTACTAAGTGATATATTCACAATATTAACACATGCATATACACACACACATGTACATATATATATTATATATACACTTTTCTAATAAGCATTAACACTTACGCGTGCATATATATATATATATAGTGATTACTAGGCAAGTAATCCCTTCAATATCCGAAATGATTATGACTAAGTGACTGTATTCATTATAGCACATTTATACACATATATGCATATCTTTACATATGTTGACGTACTTCTATGGATATCCCATTATATCCGACATACGCATATGTTGACATATGTATATATATGCATATATCCCAAATACTCATTCAACCCCATACAATCAAGCACGGTAACATAAGGAAAGACTCACAAGCTCTAAACAGATAATCATCATCCAAGCATGCATTCAATAGTAATCACAACCCTTACTAATGCAACACATCATACTAAGGATGACTTACCATTTCCCCAACACTATGTCTAGACTCAACCTTTCTATTGTGAGTGTGTGAAAGCTCAGATAGATTATGTTACTGGTTACCCGACCAAGATCTTCTCCTGAGTGATACTTCCCCTCCACTTGGAGGAATCAACTTGTCCCTGCAACCAGCTCAACACATTTGCAATGGTAGTTAGACGTTTATAATAAATCCATATGCATCATAACTTTAGCATATTCATATAGTAATAAATGTAAACATATTTACTATTTCAAAGCCATATTAAGCATTTATCAATACTTTCACATAATACCTATTTCAGTATTCCATTCCTTAGCAAGCATATCAAACTCATGCTTGCATTTACTAACCTATTTACCCGTGAAGGTAAAAGTAAATCAGTAATAACAAGATGGGATGTGACACCAGCTGTAAGAATCTTGATTCAAATTGTTTTTCTGACTCTATACATGAGTAATCTTGTACTATCGAAGTTCAGAAGATTACAAGGAAATTTGCATCTAATGAAAGAAATTCCTTTTATGAAGATATAACACAAGCTAACCATGATTTTATTCCCATTGTTGTGGATTCTTAAAGTATTTCAGTCTAACTATGATCTGTAAATATTGCTGATTCAGAGTAGATATTTGAAAAATCATCTGCTGACAATCTCATTGATGGCATGCTCTTGTGGCTCTGCTGCCATAGCATCTTAATCATCAGAGCCTATAAGGACAGATTAGCATGCATTTTGTGCTCATAATTCAGATTAGTATGGACAACATTTACCACCGATGGTACATGCATAATAGATAATCTGTTATATTGGAATACAAATAAAAATATGGATGCAACAATTTGGAGATCACATAATGCAATTTGAAGTAGACACATCTGTGTGTGCTTGCGCATGTGTATATGTACAAATAACTATAATTCAGTTCAGAAATCAAGAAACATGATATTGAAAAAGGAGACATTGTTAGATGTTATGTATGAAGATTGTGTTAGTGTAAGCACATTAATGTTGATATTCGATTTACAATGCCCATCAATAGGTAATTAAATACTGACATATTTATCGTTAATTGTCGTTGACCACCTTGTAATTCCTTTGAAGTAGTACATTACTTTATAGACACATGTATGTTTGTGTTCATTAGTGTCTACCATGATGATTGCAAATTTTTTAGATTGTAGTTTCAAATAAGTCTATGATAGATGCTTAAGCAAATTAGATTGAGAAGTTTGTTGTAAATGCTCTTACACTGATTTTATTCCAGGGAAAAATAGCCTAGAGAGTGAATGGGGTTGAGACTACGAATTAAAATCATGAAATACAAAATTCAATGGGTAAACATGCATACAGCCCGTATATACACTCAGCCACAAAATTTTCAGACAATCTGGTATGCATCTTTGTTGTGTCAAATACATGTCAAATGTGACCAACAGACATCTGAGTCTCTACAAATGTACTGGCATTACTCCACGAGTCCTTGAACAAATCTTCAGAAGTTGCAGAGGTGACTGCATTCAAGATCTCACTCCTTACTTTTAACTGAATGTTGATGCTTCGACTTACAAAGGCATCTGGAGAATTAATTTATGGTGGTCATAGATACCTCTTTAAAAGTGTGATATTTATACGAGGGGAAAATCTTGAGGTTCTATTATATTCTTTTCAAAGAGGCTTCAATTTAATGTGGGCATTCCCATCGATATGCAAAATATAAATTCTAAGGAAGACTTTTCACAGACTAAAAGCTACTCTATAGAGGATAGATATCAATCAGGAGCATTTGATAATAGGAGCATTCAAGACCAAAAGAGTGCAAAAAGTGACATTTTCCCATACAAGTCAAAACCGGTAGCAAGGATGCCATATATTACCATGGCTAGAAGCAAACTACCATTCCCTATAAGTCAGGATAGATGTAACAGGATAATAGAACGGTAGCAATTACCAAAGATACCTTAAAAAAATGATAAAGAAATTTTGAAAATTTGTTTGAAACTTGGATGTATTATGTATGAAGATTCTGTGAGTTTCAACACATTAATGTTATTTACAACTGTCAATAGTTGAAACTTGATATTGATATATTTATGGTTGATGCTCTTGAGTCCTTGACCACCCTGTCACTTCATTGAATTAGTGTGTTACTCTACGGATGCATATATATTTGTTTCATGGATGTCTACTATGATGATTGCATATTTTTTAGATCCTAGTGTCTAACAAGACTTAGTAGATTGAGTGGTTTATTTTGTAACATGTTTTTAACACCTGATTATGTTGAAAGTACCTAGAGTTGCTTAGAGGTGTGAGGATGAATTAAAATCAGGAAACACAAAATACAATCGATACATTCCAGATACAGTCTGAATATGGTCAAGATTTAGGCTGTACCTGGATCTTCATGTACCACAAAAAGTTCATATTTTCTATGCATCCATGTTGCATCGATTATGAAATATGTATCGAATAGTGATATGACCACTGTATGCTGGAGTATCTGGTAACTTAGGTACTTCTGTCCAAGGACTGGACTGGCATCATTCCATGAGTCCTTCAACAAATCTTCAATTGAGATGCAGAGGTTACTAGATTAAAGATCGTATTCCTTTAATCTTTTATTGAAGCGTCAACTTATAAAGGCACTTGGAAAACCAATCTATGATAGCCATAGACTCTTCCTGAAAAGTAGGATATTAACACCATGGGAAAATCTTCAGGTACTATTATATTCCTCTTTTTAAAGATGCATCAATTTACCAGGGAACTGCCCATTAATATACGAAAGTTATAAAAGTTGAGAAAGATCTTTGACAGACCCAAAAAATACTTTACAAAAGATATATACAATCAGGAGCAATAGGGTAATACATCCAGGCCTGACAGAGCACAAAAAAAACATGCATTTTTCCCATATAATTCAAAATTGGTAGGAAGGGTACCACGTATACTAATGCTAGAAGCAAAGAGCCATTCCTATGAGTCAGCAGGATAATAAAATGGTAGCAAATGTCATAGCTACTGTTGCTATAAGTTATAACTGACCTTAAGATATACTAGTGCTCATACCAAATGGCACTATATATTTTTCTAGTTATAGACCTAGTATAGAAAAAACGGAGGTATGACCAATAAATTGCAATAGATGAAACAAGATAACATAACAACTAAAAACTGTGGATATTAATACCGTGCCATATGTACAATTAAAAGAGATGGGTGTTTTAGATCACAGCCAAGACATATGCCACTTTGCTGTTTGAAACCCCACAAGGGAATTTCTTTTCTTAAACCAGATCTCGCCACCAACTGATCTACAGTAGGAATGCATCAAACATATTATCCGTCCATACGGGGATTATCAGATAGTCTAGCCAAGAAAAGTCCAGTGCATTGGCTATTTTTATGTTCATTCTCCTCCAGGTATTGCGTCTTTTTTTTATCACAATGTTCAGATAGAACATCCTCTAGACATTGCATTTTTTGTATAATAGTTGAGATAGAAGCCATTTTTTTCATTTTTAGCAAAATCCTCCTTTCTAATATGTTATTTAAAACAAATGATTTGACCACCTTATTGTACTAGGGATTAAGTACATCATATCTGGTACTAGTTGACTTAGTGAAAAGGCCTAAGTCAATAAAATTAATTACTTGCTGACTTTATAGATTTTTTAACCTCCTCCGCGACAGGAATAGCTCTCCTAGAAAACGTGCCTACCATGTTTATGCTCTTGGCGCTCTCATAGAATGTAAGTATTTGGTAAAATGCCAAGGCTATAAAAAAAAAGGTGCGTTGATGGGAACTTCATCAACAAATTTGAACTTTGTTGATTTTGATGTCAAGAATTTGTGTGCCTTATGTATGTGTTTGAAAAGGGTTGTGCCATAGACACCATTGAGGAGTTTATTTGGCTAGGATTTTTCTCATTTGATGAAATCCTTGCTATTGAGCCAATGGTATGGAATTATGATCGAAGACAACTAGCAATCATACAATATGTTTATACATGCATAATTGTTGATGTTATTCTCTTATGATGATGCAATGTGTAACAAAGCTCTCTAATTATTTGTAGATGTGTAATAATAAATTAATGTTTATCCTTTTAGACAACCCCGAGTGTGCAAAGGTGTTCTCTATGAGGGGAATTGTAATGTCCCCCTTTTTTTATTAATTTGTAGCTTTGAATGTGTCAAGTTCCAAGCAAAATTGAGTTTGACTTGGTCTTGGTTGGAAGTTTGAAAGTACCAAGACTTTGAGTTAGTTAGTTTGTCAATTAGTCAATTAACCATTGTAGGTTTTGGAGAGGTAAACCTCTAGTAGCCATTACCATCCTAGTTATGTAGCATTAATTAGTAGGGTATAGGAAAGGAAATTTTAGGATTTATCTACAATCTATCAAGTAGGATGAAAAGCCTTACGAACAACCATTATCATAGGTGACAACACTATTGAATCTAGATGTGAAGAACTCGATCAACACCTAGCTTCATCCTAGGATTCATTCTGAATACTAGAACATTTAGTGAGTTATGTTCAATAATTTTAATGTATGGTCTGTCATTGTTATCGAAGAATAAAATATATCTTTTTTGTTATTAGCTTTTCTTGCATCATTTTCAATATCTCTTAGCCAGTATATTTTAGTGGGTATTAGAGCCAAATCCTAGCTTGTGGAGAAATTTAAAAAAAAAAATGAAAAGGCAAAAACAAAACAAACTAGGAAAGCCAAAAATCCCAACCAAATCTATTGCATGGTAGAAAGTACATGGAAACAATGTATCAAAAATAGGAACAAAGAAAGCAAAAGATTCCAAGTGAGGATAAAGAGAAAGAATATTTTGAAATGGTTAGATCTTTGAAGGACATTATGATGGTTCTTAAAGGTGGGCAACAACAACTCACTGAGCTATTACTCACAAATAGTGGGGTAAGGAGGTCTATTAGGGTCCTACACCTTCAAGGAATGGTACGTAGGGAACATATTCATTTGTAGAAATAAACTTGAACTTTCTAACAAATTCAATCATAGGTATAGGTCTACTAGGGTTATGTTCTTGTAAAAAGAAGGTGTGACACAAGATGAAGATATGGATAATCATCATGTGTAAGATTTGAACATCATGTCAAATGTAGGGAAAAGAGTGTAGAGTTTAGGGTAGATATTTCTTTTATGGAAATTTGTACACAAATAAAAAACCAAAGTTAAAAATACAACTAAAACATTTCAAAATAGACCTCACAAAGATCTTCAAAGCAAGTTAGATAAGCTCATGGTCCCCTTGTTTGATGGGTCCAACAAAACCTCAAGTAGAGCTTGGATCTAAAAGTTGCACACATACTTTTCATTGAGTCCAATGTATGAGGAGGCAATGAATTTTACAATCCTTCATCTAAAAGGAACCATGCATGAATGGTTGTACCATGGTTTAGCTACTTAAGGGCACAACTATATCACCACCTATGAAGATTTTTTTAGGAGATTGATTGATAGATTTGAGAGGCAAGACCTAAGGAGCATTTCAAAGGACTTGTATAGCTCCATCAACATAGTTTTGTGGAGGTCTATGTGGTTGATTGTCAAATAGCAAGAATGGTATTTGACAAATCAAAAAGGTGCTTGGTCTTACTTTTCATGGAAGGGATGAGAACCCCTTAGAGGCCTAGTTAAGGCTCTTGAACCTAACTCGCTACAAGCTACCATAAAAAAGATTTTTAACCTTGGAAATCACTACACCTAGCTGATTTTTTCCAAGGGTCAACTGTTAAGGGAACAAATATAGAGGTCTTACAACAACAAGGAATACAATATAAATATTTTTTTTGTAAAAGCTAGGGGTAGCCCCCTCTTAACCCAATGGCCCCCAAGGAATAAAGCACAAATTTAGAAATCAAATTTGAGGAGACTTGACCCATAATGAGTTGTGGAGGAAACAACTATTCTTTAGCTATAAAGAACCTTAGAATTTGACTCACAGGTACCTGAGAAAAGGACAAGCTCATCTGATTGAGGTATATTTAGATGATGAGGGAGAATCTGAATTATGTATAGAAGCACATAGTGTGGAGGAGGGTGAGGTCTCACCCACGACATAGGAATTGAAGGTATGCAATTACTTAAAGAGGGAATGCAACCAACTTCTATTGCTTCTTTGTCAAGAACATTGAGGTACCTTTCCTTTTGAGTTAAGGGAATGATTGGAAGGCACCATATAATGGCACCCAAGGATGGGGGAGAAACCCATAGCTGCGTTGATTATAGTGTGATAACACATTTCAGGTTGAAAGTTGAAGAGTTTGCAGGGTTCAAAGTGGTAGTAGCAGATGGTTACTCATTGGCCTACACGAAGGTGATCCGATAGTTATAGGTAGTGTTGTATGGGCATACTATAACCCATGACTTTTATGTCATTTCACTTGGGGGAGCTCACTTGGTTCTCAGTGTCCAATTGTTACATTCATTGGCATAGTTCACATAGAATACCAAATAATGACACTTTGCTTTGAGGAGCAAGGATAAAAGGTCTCAAGGAGGTTACAGATGCTTCAATACAATAGGTATCAACTCATTGAATGGAGAGGCTTTGAGATTGGATCAAGTTAGTTGGATGGCAACTATCTCCACCATTACAGGGTTGCCTCTAGGTACCATGGGCTCAGGGTGGATGAATATCATCTAGATATCCAATTTTTTTTTGGATAAATATGCTTCTATGTTTGAGGATATGCCTCTAGGAATTCTACCAATAGAGTATTCTAACACACCTTTGAGTTGGAACTAGGGACAAGGCTTGTCATTGTGACTTTTTTATTGTCATCTTCATGCCTTTAGGGATGAGATAGAAAGGATTGTTGAGGAGTTGTTGAAATTGTCACATTAGACCTGATACGAGTCATTTTCATCCCTAGTGGTATTGGTGCAAAGAAAGATGGAATGTTGAAGATGTGTACGGATTATAGGGATCTTAATTAAAAAAAACATCAAAAATAAATACCCCCTTCCTCGTATTGATGAATTGCATATGGTGAATATTTCACAAATAATGATTTGCATTGTAGGTATTATTAGATAAGAGTTGAAACCAAAAAAACATTCAAGACAAATTTTTGGTGTCATGGTAGGCACTTCGAGTTTTTGGTGGTGTGTTTTGGAATTACTAATGCACTAGCCACTTTCCAATCAATAATGAATGAAATTTTAGGTGTCACTTGAGGAAATTCATGTTGGTCTTCTTTGATGATATTTTGATTTATAATAAGACATGGGAGGAACACAAAAACATCTAGATATAGTGCTAGCCTCATTGCAACATTATACTTTCTTTGCCAAGAAAAGTGTGAGTTTGGAATGTAATTTTTTATATATTTAGGTTTCATAATCAACAAGGCAAGTGTAGAGATGGATCCAACTAAGGTGCAATCCATCCAAAAATGTTCTACTTTGAGGACATTGACACAATTATGGGGTTTTTCGGGGTCTTGTATACAAATTTTATTAAAGTGTTCACATAGCTAGTGTCACCATTGATAGAATTAACTAAAAGAGGGGCTTTCCATTAGTAAATTATTGCAATAATAAAATTTTGTAACCATTAAGTTTGTACTAATATAAATTCATTAATTATAAAATAACTAATTTGTGATGCACACATGCAAATTTTCCGCTTTAAATTTGTTCCAATCTTCTTTGTCTTCACTCAATCTCTCTAAATTCAATTTCTCATGTACCAAATCTAAAAACTCCTCCAACAGATAGAAGTTGTAAATAGCCAAAAATTGTAGCTTAGGAAACCCATATGACTTTCCAAATGTCTTTGGTACTTCTTTGCATTTCTCATTAACCCCTAAATTCAACTCTAAGTTAGGGATTGTTTCTAATGTTGGATAATTGCTACAATCACAATCACACTCTGCTAATCTAAGTTGCTTAAGCTTTATTAGTATACATACCCAACTGATCATCCCAAATTTATGTGTGGATAGTATTGGGAGATCTTGCAAAGTAGTGATACTCTGTGATAGATGTGATGTTGTAGAGAAAACAAATTCTATTGATAGATGGTGCATCTTGAGTAACTAACCAAGGATTCCATCTTCGATACTCTTCAACTAATTTTCATGCTTAACAATTAATCTTAGGGGGGTTAATTTGGCAGCATCCTCCAATTACAACAACCCATCCTCTTCAATAGAGAGCCTTAATTCATCTAATCTCAGTACTTGCAAAGACACCAAATCTAATATTGCATTCAGCATATGAATTTACAATGCATAATGACAATGTTTTATATTGAGACACTAGAGATATTTGAGTTCACTTATCCATGTAAGTAGCCTTTATAATTGTCAACACCAAGATAGATTGTGTATGACAAGACTCTTAAGTCTTCTCACACAAAATTTTACCTTGTCAATATTTGTCCATGATAGGTTTAAAAGCTTGAGAAGTTTTAGCTTTCCAACACACTGGGGCAATGTAGAGATTTCAATTTTGCTCAAGTTGAGAACCCTTAATAATCTCATAGGGTTGAAGAAGTTTTCCTCAATTTCTTTATTGGGATTTTGATATAATAAAAGAGTGCAAAGGTACTTTGGACAAGAAGCCCTACTCTATGCTATCTCATTTTGGCCAATATAATTCTTTTCACAAATGTGAAGGCATCTTCAATAGAAAATGTACACTTGTTTTCTGTAAATATATCAATTACCAAATATAGTAGTAAATCATGGATCTTGCAATGTTTAATTAGACCCTCATCCTACCATTCTTCAAGCAAGCGTAGATTGGTCAACTAATATAAATATCCCCAACCAACATCCCTTTTGACTTCTCCTTGATGAATGTATCCTTTTGCCATCTAGAGATCTATGAGATATTCACAATCTATTATCTCATCCTCAAGAAACAAGGACAAATAAGAAAAGCATGGCTTAAGAGTTACATGAAATGAATCATAACTCAAACTAATAATCTCTATGATGCAATAGTTAGTATTAGCTGCCTCTTTTTGTTGATGTAGTTTTGATTCTTTGAGTTGAGACAATTTGGAGTTCCACTTGCTTAATTATGTGTAATCAAGGAGTGATGCTCCTATTGTATTGAGTCCCATGGTAATCTTTCACATTGATTTCCAACTTGAGGGTGATGTGGTGGGAGATTTTGGCCATAATTAGGGAAGGCATAGGCATAGAACAACAACCAAATCTCTTTCTTGAATAAAAGCTCCATTTCATATATACAAGTATGAAGATTTTGGCCAAGTCTTCTATTTCCCATTATAACCACAACTTTACATTGGCTCTCACAACCAATTGGAAAACCAAGGCTTGTAATGATGTTATCTTCTTTGGTAGCTTTCCAGATGTTATCCAACACTATGAAAGACTTTGTTCTTTGTAAACTAGCATGAATCAACTCTGTTGCTTGCTCTTCACTTGCATCCTTCACCATATCCTTTAAATCACCCATGTGTGACACTAAATCACATTGTAATTTATGAACAAAATATGATTGTGATATGTAAAGCCAAATTGAATGCTTATACCTTTCTTTGATTCAATAAAAAGGATTTTGAAGAAGAAATGTCTTGCCTACTCCACCCATCCCCACCACAACAATGACTAAAGTAGTTAATTGATCTATTAAGACAATGAGGTGTTGAGGCTTGGGCTTAATCACCACAAGGTGTGAATCATTGGGTAGGACACTTTCTTTTTAATGTTGTTCTCCTTATTGCATTGCTTGATGGTTGCTCAACTTGTATTGGCACTAAATCGTGGAAAAGCTTTGGTTGCTCTCCATCTTTCAAATGGAATTGATTGTTTCTTTCACTTCTTGAATCCTTTTTCCCATTCTATAGTGGAAATTAAGTCATCAAGATTGTAAACACAAGACAAAGTTACAAATCTGGTGTAAAGAGGCAAACAACACTCTTCCACAATGTCCTCTACACCCTAGGCAACATCCATAGCATTTTGCAACCTTTCTTTGACATCCCCATCTTGTGTAGAAAGTGAATCTACATATTTAAAACCATTTCTTATAGTTCTAAGTCTCTTCAACTAATCAAAGTCTTGAGTTAAGTTGCAAACCAATGTTGCCTCTTTAGTTGCTTGATGTATTATCATATCAATAAGTTTTCCAATAACACCTTGTGCAATTGCACTTGCCATCCGTAATCAGCTATTAATAATATTGAAAGTGGATGTAAAGGATATCTCAAATTCGTATACATGCCCAACTACAATAGATTGAAGTTGCTTGATGATGCATTAAAACAATTTAAACTTTAGAAATATATTCTATTTGTGAATAGCCCTAAACCTCAAGAGTGAATACAATTGAAAAGAAAATATATGTAGCTACTTATAAATGGATTGACTCTCGACAAGCTCGTCTTCCCATGGAACACAGTTAAGATGTTTGATATTATTTTGTGTATTATGTGACAAGCTATCAAATCCCACTAAGCAATAATTATGTTTGCATTAAATTGGTGGTATAGTGGGGTTAAATGAGTTAAAGTTATATTATGAAAGTGAGTTACTATTAAAAGGTAAAAAAATACTTAAGAAATTATTGTAAATGTTTTGGTAAATTAAATTTGAAGTTATTGTAAAATATAGGTAATTTTTTGAATTCAAGGTTATTATTATCAAAGTATGTCATGAAAGGTATAGAAGAGTGGATAGTAAAATAACATTATTGTAATCTAAATTTTATGTTTTATTTTGGAAGAAGTGACAAATATTTGAATAATAAATATATTTGATGGGTAATTAGATGATAATGTATTTTATGAACAAATTTAGCTATATTATCTAATGCGAATCATATGTGATGAAATATATACTAGTAGTTGCACTTTAGTGTGCAATGGATATGCCAGACATGTTCTAAAGATGAATTATCGAGTCCTTAAGCAAATGACATGTACTAAGCATAGCTCCCCATGTACACAAAATGATAGATTGAAAGTTAACATGTATTTTATGGATTGATGGTATGAAGCAATTGGTTGAAATTCCCTCTCTCTCTATACATATTTTCCTCTATATAGTTGATTTCTCTCTCTTACGATATCTTTGTTTATCTAATCCACTCTCTATATAATTCTAAATCTTTATCTTTCTCTTTCTCTCTCTCCCACTATATCTCTCCTTATCTATTCCTATCTATCTATCTATATACATAGTAGCACAAGTATCATTTGACAATTTGAAGAAGGTAATGTGCATATGACCCATTCTAGCCATACTCAATTTGTGTTTCCTTTTGTGGTAGAGTGATGTTTCAAGAGAAAGACTAGGGGACGTTCTTATGCAAAAAGAGTAACCCGTATCATTTGAAAATTAAAAATTTAACAAATATAGATTGTAATTTCTCTATATATGATAAGGAGATGTTGGCAATTAGGTATGCATTGGCGAAATTAAGGAAATATTTATTTTGTGGATGTTTTGTACTTCACATGGACCACAACAGCTTGAGGTTTTTCTTATCACGACATGATCTCAATGATAGGAAACAAAAATGGGTAAGTCAATTACAAAGTTACAATTTTGACATTGAGTATGTCAAGGGAAATAACAATAGAGAAGTGAATGCACTCTCCTAGAGGCTTGAATTATTGGTTGTTTCTGCAACAAAATTTGATTGGAAGGAAGATTTGTTAGATTAGTATGCCAAGGACTCACTAGCTACAAGATTGATTGAAGGTATAATCACTACTTTAGATAAGGATGAGAGATATTAGTTGAAGAATGACATTATTTTATTATAAAGATAGAAGTTTTGTAGTTCTGGGATCTAGGTTGAAACAAAAACTGTTGTAGTATTTCATGGTTCTTATCTTGTTAGTCACATTAGGTTTCTCAAGACTTATAAATAAGTTCAAAATATATATGCTTGGAAGGGTTTGAAAGAGGATGTATCACAATATGTAGGGGAGTATGGAGTGTGCCAAAGGATGAAACATGAGACCACATACCCTATAGATTTTATTTAACACCTCCCCATTCCTCGGTAGAAATGGGAATCCATATTGATGGATTTCATGATTCATCACAAGGTTACCTATAGTAGGGGGAAGAAGTGCTTCTTCATAGTTGTTGATCAAATGGCTAAGTGTGTTCACTTCTTCTCCATTACCAGTGAATTCAAAGCTCCATATGTAGTAGACATTTTCTTCAAAGGGGTTTTTCAATTGCATGGGTTATCTTGTGCCACAATCAGTGATAGAGATGCATGCTTCATGACTGATTTTTGACAAGAATTATTTAAATTGATAGGAACAAAATTGACACCCAATGCCAATTATTAATTTTAGACAAATGGGAAAATATAAATAGTTAACAAGTGGGTTGAAGAGTATTTGAGGAGTTTTGTGACCAATTACTAGTCATCTTGGGTATGTTGGTTATACCTCAAGGATTATTGTCACAATACTACCTATCATATACCCATTGTGATATACCTTTTCATGGCATTGTATGATTGAGGCACCATATTTTGTAGAGGACAATTCCTGAGACATGGGTTCTTGTAGTAGGGGATTTTATTGAACAAATCAAAAAAGTATTGACATGATTACATGATCAACTTGAGCGTGCTCAAAATCAATTTTTTTTTTATGTTGATAGGCATATTGATAGATCTTTTGCAAAGAGATGGGTTTCTTCTAGTTACAACCCTCCAAGTAGTCTACTTTAAAAAGAAGGATTGAAAATTTAAAACCTTGTTTTTACATACCCTACTAAATTGTATGTAATTTGGGTAGGGTGACCTACACATTGGAGTTAACCCCAACTAGTTGAATATTTGTCTTACATGTGTCTTTTTTGAAGAAGGAAATGGGATAACATGATGCACATCTTCAATTAAGCTTCCACCATTAGATGATGAGGGGAAGTTGTTATTGGTGTAGGAACATATATTTGGTACTCCAAAGAAACAATTGTGAAACCATGTTTGGACTAAAGTTCTAATACAATAGAAAGGTTTGCTACATGGAGCCACTTGGGAGTCTATTGATGTCGTTATGCATTTTGGCCTTATTTAGCCCCCTCATTTATGATTGATTTGAGAAATTTTCTTAATAGCTCTCTCTTGGTCAAAGTTTGCATAAGTGTTGCTCTTCACCATCCCCCATGTGTCTTATCATGTGTTAGAAGTTGCAAAGATCCCTAAAAAAATTGTGTTGAGGTTTTCTATACTAACATGTAAAGGTACTAAATGTTGGAGTTTCAAAGCTTCCTATCTTGGCATACCTTTCCTAACCTGCACATTTTCCCTTATATATGTTGAAGTCCGAATTTCTATTATCAATATGCTTTTCCTTAGACCCTCGCACTCTAATGATTTACACTAAGTTATCTTTTGGAGTCATAGTTCTTGTCATCCTTTAGTTCACATGCCTTGAGGGACGAGTTCCTTGTTATTCCCAACTCCTAATATTTGATCCTTTTCATTATGTTATTTGTCAAAGTCACAATTTCAATCATTCCTTTACTCACATCCTTTATGGCATGAGTTATGAATTATCCTTGATCCCCGACTCTCAATATTTCCCATTATATAATTTTTGGGAGCCAGTGAGACAAAGATACCTTTAACATGATACTTTTGGAAACGAGTTATAATTTATCTCCAACTCCTCATCCTTGGCATTCCAGACTATGCTATCTTATTGAGTTTATGAGTTCAAGCCTATCATTTTTTTTGTTAACCTAGGGTATCCCTGTGACCTAACCTAACGCTCACGCTCTACCTTGGAGAGGCAAGTTGAGGCGAGACTAATCCTTGGGGATGCACGCAATCGCTCGCAAGCCACATGCATTTACAAGAGTCTAGACCTCTTCATTTGCATGCCTTGTAAGATGAATTCTTCGGTATCTCCAATCCTTGGCTCTTGATATTTACCTTGATGTATCCTTTCAGAGTTGGTGATACATAAATACCTTTATTTCCTTGCTTTGGGCATGAGGTATGTACACTCGATCCCCGATCCCCAACAAGTGGTATAGATTTTGTGGTATTCTTGATCCCTAACTCCTAGCAATTTCCTTCATATATCTTTTTAAATTTAGTGATATGGGTGTACTCTAATTTTCTTGCTTCTAGCATGGATTATAAGGTATTCCTAACCCCCAAACCTAAAAACTCTGCATCTCATGTATTGTGCATTATTCACTCCCACCTACCTACTTACACGACCCATGCCACCATTAATTACTAGATTTGATGTTGTAACAAATCCAAGAGAATTTTCTTGGCCAAAAATAGTTGTCCATATCAAGGGCATGGATTTAAATGTACATTCAATAGTGAAGGATGAAGACAACCATGCATGGTGGTTGAGTTTCGACTCCTAATGGTTATCACAATTTTTCTAGATAATTCATTTAGAAAAATTCATGGAATCCAAGCTTGCCTTACACACCACATTTGTGACCTATAGTTCTTTGAATCAATTCTTGAAGTGATAGGGTAACCAACAAAGTTCTATATAGGTCAATTCATTTTCCATTAAAATGGTCAATCATTTCTCTCTTCTAAGAGAGTTGATAATTTTGGCTCTCCACACAACTAGGTTTCAACTCTTGCAAATCTAGTCGCTATTAGAGAAACATCTTTTGTAAATCACAAAGAGGTTAACATTTTAAATGGTTCTTTTATTTGAATGTCTCCACAGTTTCATTTGTGGATATTTTGGGAAATTCTAGTTTAGGGTCTCCTCTTGCCACACATGCTAGTATGAATTTAATTCAAGTTTAGATGAATGTGATAACATTCTAATTCATTACAAGCTTTGTAATTGTCTTTTCTTCATTCCATGTGATATTTTGTTGTCTGGGATGGATAACTAAGAATATTTGGTTGCTTGATATCATTATTTGTGGTGTATGTATTTGCATAGCTCATAGTCCTTTTGATTTATCTATGTTGTCTCTCATAGTGTGTTGTGACTCTGTAACCTAATGAATAGGCATCAGTTATGAAAATAATTATCCACCATGCACTCTAAATGAAAACTTCTCACACTAGTAGATTAGGAGTAGGAATTAGTTTATATGCACCTTATGACTCAATATTTCAAGTAGGACAAACATTTGTAGTGAGCCTTAAGAGATACTATCATAGACATTCATGTTCTATATATCCATTGATGTTCCTATTAGCTTAATAGAGGTCTTATAAAGAATAGATTAGTCTTCGGTCTAGTGATAGATTTTGGGACCAAGTGTACATTAGGTGCTACTATAGGTGTTTCTATTTGTTTATCTTCATGTGTAATCGGTCCTATTAAGGATACCCTTAGGGAATCCCCCTTGGGTCTAGCTAAGATTGAAGCAAAGGAGAGATTACCAACTCTCAATAAATTAGTCAATTGTTGCCCTGCCTAATCATAAGTTAGAGGTTCGCTACTCTGATTTTGACAGCCTTGACGCTCAAAGAATGACTTGGCTTTAGAGATTTGTGAACCTACAACTTTGAGCACCAACATAGTGGCATCATTGTTGAGGATTTGATATCTTGGTTATTATTTTGAAAACCCTTGTAACAGTCATTGATTTTATTTTTTTGATAGGTGACAGGTTAATTTTATTGATAATTAAAAGCATTACATATAAAGAGCTGACATTCTAAAAATATCTAAAATACAACTATATTTCAAAAGACCTACAACTGGTGACTCATTTACAAGATTATAGAATTAAATCCAGAGCTAATAATGTCCCCACCGCTGCCCGCTGGCTAAAACATCACGCAATGTTATCACTTCGTTTATCCTTCCATTCTAACCCTGTAGCTTCTTCACTCAAAAAACACTCCTTACTGGTGACTCCCACCACCTTTCCCGCTTTTTTCATCAAAATGGGCTATATTTGCAACTCGTCCAAAATTGTTGCATTGTCCAAATTAAACCACCTTCTGCCCCGACTTCTATTTCATTTTCCCTTGTTCTTTTTGTTAGAGTCCCCCCAAGCTTCTTCTTTTGTGCTGCGTTCTCTTCTTTTTTGGAACAATCTCTGGGACAGTGGCCACCGCCTGGCGTCGACTTGCCTCGTGCCTGCGTAGCTCTACCTTTAGATTTTCCCAGGCCATCAGCACCTCCATCTTGTATAGATCCTTGTCCGTCGACTTCCGCCACCTAATAAACAGACTAGCCCTTCCTTTGTAGCTTTGTCCATCTCCTCGATTCCTTCAGACACATCAAACCCCACACCATGAACAACCCATTCCATCAACGACTCCATCTTGTCCAACAATTATTCCTGAAAAAAACTGAGCATGATTCACTTGGTTTCCTGCGGTTCCTCGCCAATTTCCATCCCCCACGTGAAAAGCATTGATGCAATATCAACATTCTGCCTCCCTCTGTGTGTTGCTTCCCGGGAAATGGGGGCTGAGGGTTTCCATTATCGCGTTAACCACTTCATCGTTTGTCACCTTCAGGAGCTGCTTCAACCTTTTAACTGTTGGCTCCCCAAAGAATGCCTTTTGCTGCAGTTTGGTTGAAAATCCCATCATCGCCTCCATTTTAATACTAGCGAGTTTTCATCTTCATTGCCTGCACTTCAAAAGATTTCGTTCTCTTTACCTCCTCCTCATGGATTTAAAGCCCACAACTCAATTCCTCCAGGTATCCGTATATCCAGCCTTACCTGGGCATTATTGAACATTAACTTCAGCCACCACCAACTTGCAACACCACTTAATAATTATTAGCCGATCTAATCTCCATTTTTCACACACTTACTCTGTGTTTTCGATCTTGTCAAAATCGGATGTGTCAGGGCCAAATCTGGCCGCCCCTCTTTCCAACAACGCTACCACCCCTGTACTCCCCCACGCCATCTGTCCTTCACTTGCACTTCCTTCATCCTAATGTTGAGCTGATTTGACATTCTTATTAAAACGCAAGCTACCACCTTATGTTTTCAAATTATTACCGCTTCTCCAACCATATTTTGATGATTTTTGAAATCTTCAATAACTACACCAATATCCTCCAACGTGATCGCCCACTTGGATAGAACGTCAGCCTCCTTGTTGCCTTCCCTCTTTATATGAGATAGAAAAAAAATTCAAACATTTTTAATTCTGCAACAATTTCCTTTATTATATTTTGTAGATGCCACGCCTTTATTCATGACCCCACAATGGCTTGAACTATTATGCGTGGGTCACCCTCTAAATGGAGTTTCTTGATTCCAAATTTTTTTGCAAGTTTTACTGCTACCAAAGCAACATTTTCTTCGGCAACATTATTGGTCCCTGGAGGCAGTTTCTTTGTTGCAATTGCTAAAATGTTGCCTAGACTATCACGAGCAATAGCTCCGACCCCTGAAGGTCCAGGGTTCCCATGTGATGCTCCATCAAAATTTACTTTACACCATCCCTCCAAAGGTTTTTTCCACTCCGTCACCAACTCCCCCTGCAATTTAGTAGATGTCTTGATCTTACCCGTTAAGTTCCTTATATGAATTCCAGGCCAAGCACGCTGTACTAACATATCCGAGATGCCTCCAATTTTGTGTCTGAGAAGTAGCACTACTAACCACTTCTTCAATGCTCTGATCTATTCTGCTTATCATCCTAGATATAGGTTCACATTTATATAAGAAGATCCTTCTATTCCTTTCTTTCCATATTTCCCATATAATTAAAGAGGGTGCACTTACCCAAATACTAGTAGCAACGTTTTCTTTGCCTTTCTTGGCCAACTTTCAAAAACTTCCTTTAAGGTCAACGGAAATGGACTGTGCCAATTCAATTTCCGATTGACATGCCCCCAACACAATCCAACCACCTCACATTGTAGCAATAGATGATCAACTAACTCTTTAGCCTTCCCACACATGACACACTTTGAAGGTCCTATAAAGCCCAATCGTTTTCTTCTTTCTCCCGTAAGAATTCGTCCCTTCATGGCTAACCAGGAAAAGGTACCTGCCTTGGGCAAGCAATCCTTATTCCAACATAGATCCTTTGCCCAAAAGTTCTCCCGCTCTTCTGAGTCCAACAATTGATACCCAATCTTCACCAAGTAACTACCAAAGGAGGAGCCACACCAAATGACTTTACCCTCATTCCCAGATATTTGGATCCTTCACTCAAAGAATATCTTCCTCATTTGTTGGATCTACCGAGGATTTAAATTCCCCTGAGGCACCTCTTTCCACCCCCACTCCTGCCCCAAAAAACCCGGTTTCTCAGTCATATAATCTCTAACTTTAGTCCCCCACCGTTGGGAAAAATAGTTTTTGAGGAATAAAAAATCTGGCTCTTCATTCAAATTTGGCAACCCATTCCAAGAATCCTCCCAAAAGTTTGCCTTTAGACCATTACCAATCTGCCACGTTAGGTGATTGATAACCACAGGCCTACAAGAGACTATAAAATTCCAGATCGCTGATCCCATAGGAGGATTGCTAATAGTGAATATTCTATGTTCATCATTCGTATCCAAATAATTTTCTTTTAAAACTTTCACCCATAACAAATTTGGATTTGCATATAAACTCCATACAAGTTTAGCTCCTAGGGCCTCATTTAACAGTTGCCAATTTCTTAACCCAACACCCCCTTTGTCTTTTGCTCTGCAGATCTTGTCCCATGCTAGAATGGGAATCTTGTCATCATCACTTGCTCCATTCCAAAAAAACTTTCTCATATGCTGCCCAATCGAGTTTATTACTTTTTTCAGAATTCACAGACACATCATTGAGTAGATTGGAATTGTTGATATCACAGTTTTAAGCATCAATATTCTGCCTGCCGAAGTTAACCACTTGCTTTTCCATCCATCCATTCTTTTCAAACAAGAATCCACTAACCCTTTCTAAATTTTCATTTTATTTGCTCCCTCAAATAGAGGAATCCCCAAAAATTTGCTTGGGAGCTTACCGACCCGCATTGCCAACAAACCACATATGTCTTTTTGCCTTTGTTTTGGGGTATTGAAGAAGAAAATTTCTGACTTCCCCCAATTGATACACTGTCCCAACACCAGACCATACTTATCCAGCACACCCTTCATCACTCAAGCTTCAGCAAGAGTCACATCCCCCATTAGAAACGTGTCATCTGCAAATTGTAAATGTGAAACTAGTGCAATCCCCTCTGCCACCTTGATTCCCTTCCACCGTCCATCCCTACATTTCTGAGCAATTAATTTTCCAAGCACCTCAGCCAAAATGATGAAGAGAAAAGGTGATAAAGGATCACCTTGTCTAATTCCCTTGTTGGACTCAAACAAACCTTGAGGACTCTCATTAACGAGAACTGAAAACCTAGGAGAGGTGATACAACTTTCAACCCATTTTAACCATTCATTACTAAACCCAAATTTAGCTAACACCTTCAAGAGAAAAGGTCTATTCACTTCATCATAAGCCCATTTAATATCCAATTTCACCATCATTTTTTCCACTTTAGCCATCTTGATCGAATGAATGGTTTCATGTGCAACAATTACCCCTTCAAATATTGATCTATTTGGCGAGAAACCACTCTGTTCAATCGAAATTACTGAATCCAAAACCAGCTCTAATCTATTCACCATCACTTTGGAAATTATCTTATAAACTGTATTAAACAACGAAATGGGTCGAAAATCTTCAAAGGATCTCACAATATCCCTTTTTGGAATAAGGGCAATGAAATTGTTATTGTTGTCCTTCAAGATGAAGCCCTCCTTTCTTGATTCCTCAACAACTTCCCACAAGTCATGCACAAATACATCCCACAATTTATGAAAGAAAATTGTGGGGAAACCATCAAGGCCCGGCGCCTTGTCCCCCACCCCAAACCAAACAAAGCACCTTTTACCTCCTTTAAATTCACTTCCTCCATTAGCATCTTGTTTTGACTCTTTGAGATGCAACTCGAAATAACATCCAAAATATCCAGATCTTGAATAAGACCATCTGTTGCCATATTGAAACTTTCTGTGAAGAACCTCACCGCCTCCTGATTGATTTAAGCAACATTATTTAGAAGATCCCCATTGTTATTTTGTATCGACAAAATTCTATTGTTCGACCTACGAACTTTCACCGAGTTATGGAAGAACTTGGAGTTTGTGTCTCCCTCTTTCAGCCAGGTCTCTCTTGATTTTTGTCTCCAAAATAGCTCTTCTCTTGCTAGAATTTCTGAATAAAATTTATTGAGTTCCTTTTCCTGAAGGAAATCTTCCTCCGACATCCCTTGGGCAATTATTCTTGTGTGCAATGCACCAAGTTTCTCTTCTAATTGCAGTTTCTCCTCAAAAATATTCTTAAAGGAATCCCGATTCCATAACTTCAATTGTTCTTTCAAAAACTGCAATTTTTTAAAGAAAATGAAAGATTTATTTCCCACTCGAAAGGGAACATTCTTCCACCAGCTTTCTATTAAAGCTTTAAAGTTATCATCCTTGAACCACATTGTTTCAAATTTGAAGGGGCATCTATCAGGTGTTGCCTCATCTTGGATTCTCAAGCTTATCAGATAATGGTCTGAGCCCGTGATAGGTAGAATCTCTGCATCACATTGCCAATGTTGTTCCGCCCAATTCCCAACCAGAAAAAATCTATCTAATTTTTCTGCAATATTTAGAAAAGCTCCACGCCTATTGGTCCAAGTATAGTCCCCATTTCTGAAAGGTAACTCAATCAGACCATTGTTTGTTGCAAAGTCACAAAAATCTTGTTGACTCTTACCTAACCAACAAAGACCTCCCAGTTTGTCTGATGGTCACATGAAAAAATTGAAGTCCCCCCCAAGAAGACACATCTCACCTTCCTTTTCGGTCACCAAGCCAGACAGTTCTTGCCATAAGAGTTTTTTCTGTGTTGAGTTGTTGGGTCCATATATATTTAGAATCCAGAAGCTTACCCTTAATTGTTTGGATTCCACTTTACCCCACTGCCAATTTCTTTCTTGCCTTATAATTTGCACATCCACTAACGAATCATTCCAAAGAATACCCAAACCCCCAGACGCCCCCAAAGCTTCTAATAAAGAACTACGCCATCTCCCAAAGCATCTTGTAAACCCATCTATTTAAGATTTCTTTATTTTTTTTTTGTAATAAAATCAGAGCAGGTCTCATTTGATCAAAACATCTTTTGATCACACGAATCTTGTCAGAGGCATTGAAGCCCCTGACATTCCACGAGAGGATCTTCATGACTGTCAGGAAAAGGCATAGCCCTTTCCCGATCTTAGCTTGCTTTGTCCCGTGGCATTTCCTGCTAATTCAAGCCTCATTCTATTTGTTTTTGGCCCTCTTCTACACTTCTCCCCACATTTTATTTTGTTATTTGTGGCCGAGGACTGATTAATAGAGTGTTTTTCAGCTATACCAATACTGTCCTGAAGACCCAGTAAATCCTCTTCACCCTGATCCTCCTCCGTTTCTGATTCTGAAGTTGATCCTTTGAAATTCCCTTCTAACTCCCTCAAAATCATTCTCAAGATTCCTTATGGGTGATATAGGTATATCTTTGAAAATAGAAGTTTCTCATGTATTTTTACCTATCTCCAAGTTATCTCCTGATTCGTTATTGTTGTCCTTGTGCCAGTCTTGATCCCACAACTCACCAGGCTTTTCTGCTCGATTTTGAGCAATAAAATTCTGCTTCTGGGCCCTCACCTCCCCTTCCATGTGCGCTAATTGTTCATCTTCTTGATCGATCACTTTCTGCAACGATTCTTGTTCAGCCATACGTGTCTCAAAGTCACTTCTGATCTCCTCCAAACCCACTTGTTGTTCAACTTGTCTGACAAAGCCCTCCTTGCCTAAAACAACCATTGTTTCCTTCTGAGCCCATACTTCTTCACCCAAATGAGTGTTTTTCCCCTTTCCTTGATTCCAAATTCTCTCAAGTGCTTCTTGCTCCACCAGTGCAACTTCATATTCACTATTGATATCCTCCAGACCAAACTGTACCCCATCTTCTCTACCTATCAACTCCTTAGCCAATTTAAACACTATCACATTTTTGGTCAAGTTTCTTTTACAAATATTTTCTTCCCTTGTTTGTGAACCCTCCATATATGCATTCTCAAAAATCAGATCCAATTCCCGTCGCTTTAAACCTTCCCACCCATAATTTGTAACCATAGCTTCATGATTAAGGATACAAACCTGAGAGTCCCACTCATGACAACTGTTAGCACACTCCTTTGATTCATTTTCCATCAGTTTAATGATTTCCTCATTTAGACTGTTTTGGCTTAAACCTTTACCTTTTCCAGGCAGGATATCAGCATCATTAGGTAGTGTTTTCCCAATACAATTTAAAAATTCAAGATAGGCATCTTCTAATTCAAGTTTTTGAACCCAGATTCCCTCCCCAGACTTAAGTTCTAATTTTTCTAGAAGATAGTGAATCCCTTGTCTTAAAACACATATTCTAGGAAAGGTGCTTAGATCCGTTTTGTCCACCATCTCCTCATATTTCACAAAGGTTCCAAATTTTCTACCGATCATGCAGAGGGTTTCCTGATCCCTATATTCATGTGGAAGGTTTTTCAATCTGATTCAAACTGGAATGTCCTCCACAGTTGTTTCATTTGGGTTGAAATCTAGTGCCCAATCTTTAATATAAAACCCAATCTTGTCCATAACAAATGGCCCACTGTTAATGATCCATTCCTTATCAATCGTGGTTTTATAGATGACCAAGTAGAAGCCATTCTCTAGGATTTTAAGCTCACATTCCAGACCCCAATGTTTATCACACCAAGCTCGAAGCTTTGAATAAGCCGGCCATTTCCCACCCCATTTTAGAAAAAAAGCCTTAGCTTTAAAAAAACCAATAGAATCCTTCCATTCACTATTGTCCAAAAACAACGAAGTCATAGTTGCATATGAGATACTAGGGAATACCTGACTAGGGCCAACCTTTTTTGCATGTCGCTTTGGTCGCCAAAACTTCGCAGCTACATTTCAGAAGTCTATCTGTTCTGGTAAATACATTGACCTGAAGTGCTCATCCCTCGGAGGTTGATCCCCCAATCTCATCCCACCTCTGGTTATGCCGTTGTCTTTGTTGCGATAAATCTCCGGAGCCTGCCATGCCCTATTTGATTCAATCTAGCTTATAATTAGTTTGAAAATCAAAAGACTTGATAATGAAAAGAAGGCAACCCAAGTACCAATAAGAATAAGAAGAAGCTTCAACTCTTGCATGGAGATGACATCCATCATGGGAAGATCAAAATAATGATGTCATTCATACCTACCTATCAAGATCTAGAATTTAACACATAAAGTAGAAATAGTTTATTTATTAACTCAAGAAATCAATACATGTATACTTCTAAACCTTTAGCAAATAACATAATTAAAATATAGAAAAATACAATGGTTTGATTATGATGTAAAAATAGAATATATGCTTGTTGGAAGGAGAAAGGTACATAACATGATTGATAAGTATTTGCAAATTTATTACATGCAGTATCAAGATTTGATGATAGTATTTGATGACCATCCCACCTCTCCTAGGATGACATATAAATAAGTAGTTGAACAAGAGAACCTAACATGTTTCCTTAAAGAGGAGATGTCTAAATTTTTTACAATAGTCAATTCATAGAAAAATCATATATTGTCATGATATGATCATTGGTAGAAGAAATATGGATAAAATCCTTGATGTATCTATGCAATATTATCACATGAGATTTCAAGATATATCCTGCTCCTAACACATCATGCAAAGATGAAATTGAGAAATGATGAGAAAAGCTTGAGCTATTGGAAATTCAAAGTGCCACATTTGAACATGTCAATTCTCTCTTGTTTGCAAAAATAATGAGTTCCTTTATGATGACTATGAAGAGGATTATAAGGATAAGGGTGCTCAAATACAAATGGATGATTTACAAATTGATAAGAAAAATGAGGAAAAAATTAAGTGGTTGGAAGCTGAAATTGTTGCATTAAAAAATGTGGATGCCCTCTCAATAAGCAAAGAGAGAATTTTTGTATGATGAAGACTATGCTTGGCACTGTGAAGATGAAGTTGGTTGGTATGATGCATCAAGATAAATATATTGATTATGATGCATACGGTTAGGGTTTTCAAGGTGAACATAGTGCTAATTCAAATCAACATGAGTTTCCCACTTATATGATTGAACATCCACAATAACCCATGCAACTATACCAACAGTTCAAACCATCAAACATGACAACATAATAGCCCACAATAGATGCAACACTAGTGTAAGTCCATAATGGATACTGGTCAAGTGATGAACATGTTTCTGCACTAGGCTATACCACTATTTTTGCTAGATCAAATAAAAATTCCATATAAATAGTAAGAAGAAACAAAGAGAAAATAATAATACAATGAACAACAATGCAACAAAGAATATAGAAAAAACCCAATGTAGTAGTGGGCATTGAAAAGGAAAGGCATGCAAAAAATTTAATGATGAGGCACAACTAATCTAGTCCCAACTACCAGAAATACAATGTGTGAACATAGAGGAAGGAGGAATCGAATGTTTATTCTTATAGTTAGGTCTTGCCTTGCGTCCTTGGGAAAAATGGCATGATCTTCCCACATGATCAAATGTACCTATCATGTGAAGAGATCAACATGCAAAGGGAAGATAGATGCTTGCACATTGAAGAGGATAGTTGTAACACTGAAATGAAACACAATATGTTGATGTCAGTCCTAGCTTTCTCTCTAGATATGAAGATGAAGATGATCAAACCATGTTGATTTTCTCTATGTTGCTTGTATCAAGGATGTGAATGAAGAAATAGTCCCTTGGAACTAGGAACCAGTTGGTGCAATGTGCAAATCAAGGAAGATTTTCAAGATGCATTAGCCTTGTTAAGTTTAAATTATTCAAAACCTTTCCTTCTAATCCCCTTTGACACATCCTATACCACTATTGTTATTGTGCTACAAAAAAATGAAGATGGGCAAGAAAAACCTATTGCATTAATCAACAAGTCTTCACATGATGAAAAATGAAGTGTGCACCTTGGAATGACATGCTGACATCCATGGAAGATATTCATGCAAGTTTGGATGCAACAAAGATTAATGATGCAAATTTCAATTGCGCATCCACCTTTTTCCACCTCAAAGATGATCCAAGATCCAAGGATGGTATATATCTCCTAAAGAACATGGCATTTCCCCCTAAGACCAATGACAACCAACAAGGAACATACGAGTCATAGTTCCATAAGTATGTGCAAATGTTATGTAAGATCAAAATGGGCTTCTACTCAAATGTTTGAAATGAAGAAGAATGTGTCTTGTGATGTGACCCTATAAAATTAATGAGGGGTATGGTGATAGTACATACTACCTCAAGATCTTGGCCAAAATTCTTGTGATTTTTTTTGGTTCATGACACAATGGATTAGGAGTGGTGGTTTTTGCCTATAGATAGTTTTGCATTCTATGTGTGTCTTTGTGCAATCATGACTCATATTGGTCATGATAAAGTGCAAGTTGTCCAGGTCCCCTCCTTGTTGTCCCTTTTTGTGGTTTTCTTTTGGATATAGTTTGATTTTTGGTATGCCTGCAAGAGACATATGTTCCCAAATAGAGCCAATATTGGAAACCCATTTGATTATAACCAATTTTTCCTGAGTTATAGCACCCTTACGTGTTTTGGACTTATTTAGCTCATCATTTATAATTAAAAAAATAAATATTTCCAATGGCTCTCCCTTGGTCAAAGTTTGCATAAGTATTAGTCTTTGTTATCCCCCATGTGCCTATCATGTGTTGGAAGTTGCAAAGATCCCAAAAATTTCGAAGTGTGGAGGCTTTTTGTTCAAATTCCAAATGATGTGGTTAATGTTGGATTTTCCCCTCCCAACATACCTTTCCTCCAACCTATTTTTTTGGGTCTTTCTTAATGTTTTAGACTTTCTATTATTGATGTGCTTTTGGTCAGTCCCCACACTTTGATTCTTTACACTAAGTTATCTTTAAGGGTCATTGTTCTGATCATCCTTTTTCTCACATACCTTGAGGGATGACTTCTTTGTTATCCCCAATTATCAATTCCCGCCCCTTTTCACCATGTTATTTGTTAAAGTAAGGGTTTTGGTCATTCCTTTACTCAGGTCCTTTATGGCATGAGTTATGGATTATCCCCATCCTCAACTCTTGATATTTCCCTTCATATACTTTTTCATAGTCAGTGATGTGGAGATACCTTTAATGATACTTTTGTGCATGAGTTATAATATATTCCTAACTCTCAATCCCTGAAATTACACACAATGTTATCTTGTTAGGTTTTCAAATTCAAACCTATCTTTATTTGTATGCCTTGTGGGATAAATTCCCCAGTCTCCCCAATCCTAAACTCTCAATATTTCTCATGTATGATTTTGGTGTTGGTGATGTAGATATACCTTTATTTTCTTGATTTGGCCATGAAGTATGATATACTCCTTATCCCCAACTCCTAGCAATCTCCTTCATATTTATTTTCAAAGGAAATGATGCAGGGGGTAATCTAATTTTCTTGCTTCTAGCATGGGGTTATAAGGTATTCTCAACTCTCGAACCCCAAAAATTTGTGACTCTCACATTTTGTATTGTTAACTCCCACCTATCTCCTTGCATGACCCAAGTCACCATTAATGACCATATTTGATCCCACAACTACTTGAAGAGGATTTTCTTGCCCAAAAATAGTTGTCCATCTCAAGGATGAGGATTTAAACATAATTTTAGTGATGGAGGATGAAGACAACCATACAATTATTAATAAGGTGGTTGAGTTTTGACTTTTGAAGGTCCTCACACTTATTCCAAATTTCTCATTTAATGAATTTCATGGGATCTATTGCTTCTAGAGATAGTTGGATTCTTGCTATGCCTACAAGATACATGCATTCCCAACTAAGCCATTATTGGAAACCCATTTGATTATGTCCAATTTTTCTTGATGTCATATCCCCCTTACACATTTTGGCCTTATTTAGCCTATTATTTATAACCAATCAAAGAAATATTTCTAATCGGTTTCCCTTGGTCAAAGTTTGCATAAGTGTTACTATTTACTATCCACCATGTGCTTATCATGTGTTGGAAGTTGCAAAGATCCCAAAAAATTTAAAGTGTGGATGTTTTCTATTCAAATTCCAAAGGATGTTCTAAATGTTAGAGTTTCCCATCCTAGCACGTCTCTCCCATAATATTTTTTTCCCCTTGTCTTTCTTGATGTTTCAGACTTTCTATTACCGACATGATTTTTCTTAGACCTCACACTTTGATTCTTTACACTATCTTTCAAAGTTGTAGTTTTGGTCATCCTTTATCTCTCATTCCTTGATGGATGAGTTCCTTGTTATCCCTAATTCCCGATTTCCACTCCTTTCACTATGTTATTTGTCGAAGTAAGGGATTTAGTCATTCCTTTGCTTGCATCCTTTATGCCATGATTTATGGACTATTCTCAATCCTTGAATCTTGATATTTCCCTTTACATACTTTTTCATAGTCAATTATGTGGAGATACCTTTAACATGATCCTTTTGGGCATGGTTTATAATATATTTTCGACTCCTAATCCCTGACATTTCACACTATGTTATTTTATTAGGTTCACAACTTCAAACCTATCTTTATTTGTATGCCTTGTGGGATGAATTCCTTGATGTCCCTAATCCCCAAATTTTGATATTTCCCTTCATGTATTTTTAGAGTCAGCGATGCATAAATACCTTTATTTTCTTGCTTTGGGCATGATTTAAGATGTACTCATGTTCGCCAACTCTTGGCAATTTCCTTCATATATATTTTTGGAGCTAATGATGCAAGGAAATTTTGATTTGTTTGCTTCTAGCATTATTCATAAGGTATTCCCAACCCTTGAACCGAAAACTTTGCAACTCCTACATGTTGCACTACTCACTCCTACCTATCTTACACGACCCAAGTTGCCATTAATGACTAGATTTGATGCCACAACTACTTGAAGAGGATTTTTCCACCCAAAAATAGTTGTCTATCTCAAGGGTGCAGATTTAAATATACTTTTAATGATGGAGGATGAAGACAAACATGCAATTACTAATATTGTGGTTGACTTTTGACTCTTAATAGTCCTCACACTTATACTAGATTGCTCATTCAATGAATTTCATGGGATTTAATCTTCCTTAAATACCAAATTCACGACTTGTGGTTCTTCCTCAATTCCCAAAGTTGTAGGGAAACCAATAAAGTGCTAATATTTGCCTTGTTGTATGCCAACTAAATGTGGCTCTCAATTAGCCAATCGTAAAGAGTTAAATTCACCTATGGTAATCGATTATATCATGATAGTTGAATACCTAGTTCTATTGGGTTCGGTACTAGATCATAATCTATCATTCTAAATTTCTTGATTAAAACCTTGACATAAATTATCTAGTTACAATGATATTATTTTTTTATCATTACACTTCTAGTCCAAGATAATAATTTAGAAGCCTATGATTTGTTGTGTTGAATGTTCACTTGAGATCAATATTTTTTTCTTCAATCATTTTGTGAGAATTTCTATTGATGGTTTTATTTTTAACATAATTAATCAATATTATAATATCCCCTTATTGAAATTTGAGATAGATATTGGGATCATATGAATTCTTAGTGAATCTCTATTGTAGGAGATACTTATTGATATTGATATGATAGGTTTTGAGAGCTTGTTTCAAATGCTAGAGAGATTTGACAAGCTTTCACAATTTCTCTTTTCCTATTGTATTGTATCCTTTTGGTTGATTCTTATTGACTTCCTCCTTGATATCTCCTTTAAAAATGCATTCTTCACATCTATCTAATGTACTTGCGAAACAAATTGACTTGTCAAAGCCATAACCATTTTCATGGTTTTTATATTTGCAATGGGCACAAATTTCCCTTCATAATAAATGTATTTTTTTAGCATAACACTTTGCTACAAGTTAAACTTTATACTTGCAAATACACCCAATCACATACAATTGCTTTCTTTCATGATGGGAGATCATAAAGTTGACATGTTTAATTCTTTATCAATGCCTTTAATTCAACATCCACACTTTGAATTAAGAGATTTTTTCACTATTTCTAGTTATAAATTTTGAATCATTATGCATATTAGAGCCAAATTCACTTCATTTCAAGTATTGCTATAAGTCATTGGCCTTGAAGCTGACCTACCTAAAACTATGTTGAAATTTGTGTCCTTAATAGTATTGAAATACCACTTGGGTATATTGTGCATAATAGGTGAAGGTGAGAATGATTTTCTTATATCTAAACAGATGTTTGCCACCTTCTCCTTCTTCTTCATGTTCAATGTCTCCAAAGTCTTTTTCTTGAATCTCAAATATTTTTGGCATTTGATTTGGTGTAGCAGATCGTGAGGGGGGTGTGTTGCAACCACTCCTTATCAAAGACAACATCTTTGTTGATGTATACTTTTTTTATGACAAAATTAATGATTTGATCTCCCTTCAACTATGATTTGTATTCAAGAAAGATTCACTTCATGAAATTCTATCTAAATTATTTCTTTGCACCTTAGGGATGTACATGAATGTTGTAAGCTCAAGAAATTTGAGATGTTAAATATTAGAGATTTATTTTAGAATTTTTTTTAGGAATTATGCCATCAAAAAATTTTGTGGGTGCTCGTTTAAAAAAATATACAAATGAGTGAACCAATTATGCCCAAAATGTAAGAAAAAATCTACATCTTTCAACATGTTACGTTTCATTTCCATGATGACATGGTTACACCTCTCTACAAGAATATTTTGTTGAAGTGTATATAAAGTGGTCAACCTTTTTTTAATTCTATGTTCCTTTAGATAAGAATATTTTTATTGCTAGTGATTCCCTCCATTGATTAGAGTGGTTGAATTTAAGAGGGCAACTAGTTGATTGTTCAACTAGGACTCAAAACTCATTGAATTGTATAAATGATCAATCTTTGAGAGTCAAGAAATATACCCACATTATTTGAGTGTGATCATCCACAAAATCTGAAATTATTAGGAATTATTATGATTAGGTTTCATTCACACAAATCAATATATACCTGATCTAGAGAACCATGAGCTTCCTTATTAACATCAAGAAAGGGATCCTTGTGTTGTTTTATGGAAATATAGCTAGAACAAAGATGTTATGTCTTCTTTATACAAGAAAATTCTCATACCATATAATGTCTACTCAAAGCAAGAAAATAACCAAAGTCGAGATGATCAAATCTTTTATGTTAGAGTATTGTGCATGAATGTGCCTTCAACTTAGAAATGTATCTTTATGTGCAACATCGACAAGTTGAAACATCTTCCCAACATCTAAGGCATAAGAAACAACTATGAGGTTTTTATATATGTCTTGAATGAGATAAATCTTCTCAAAATATCTATGATCAAATTCTACTTTTAGGTTGTGCTCAAGTAATTAACGTATTAACCAAATATTCTTAATGAGCCTTGGAGCATACAAAAACATTATAAGTAAAAATTTGCGAGTTTGAAGTAGTAGAGAAATATCACCAATGCATTGAACTTCATAATTTGTATCATATTATAATAAAATTTATCCATACGAAGTGAAAGAGGTCAAGTTTAGAAATATCTTTTCTCATGAGTCATTTGTTTAGAGGTAGAAGAATCAACATACGACACTAAATAATCTACAAATGATGCTTTTGTTTCTTTATAATTAAAATATTCATCTTCACCACAATCCTCTATAAAAGTAATGTACTCCCTTGTTTTTTTAGATTTCTTCATATTCTTCTTTCCCTCTTGTGAATTATGTTGTGGATTTCACTAGCTAGATTCTGTAATGACAAAGGAGTCATATAAATAGTATTAGAGAATATTCCTATTATTTCCACAAATCTACCATTTCTTCTATGATGCAGACTTAGTTTCTTGTTTTTGTTTAGGTCCAATCACTTGTACATATACAAGTTTCTTTCCTTGATGTTGTGATATGAGAGATTTATTTTCTATGGTATTAGTGACTTCATCTTGAACTACTTCTTTAGATTAAAGCACATTCACAAAATTTTTAAATTTAGGTTTTATGTTAGTCATGTTCAAATAGGTCATAAAAAGAAAACAAAGAGGACAATAATTTTAATGCAATCTCTGCAAGAGAGTCATCTAAGATTGTTTCCCCAATTACTAGAGAATGTTTTCCACTCTATGATTCTAAAAATTCCCTCCAATTTCTCATGACTCTACATCCAAGCCATGTAACTAATTTTGGAGAAGATTTTGATTTTAATTATTCACTTCATATACTATTTTTAATTCATCTCATAGTTATTTTGTAGTTTTGGTTGTTAATATAAGGTTGCATCTCATATGTGACACTAAATAATCTAACTAGTTTGGACTTATCAAACCCCCACTACTCATTGAAATCTCTTATGGATCTTGTGATATATTTGATAACTATATCCTACAAGTCCTCAATTCACGATGATTTTGGATCTTTATTTTCTAAACTATTTTTTTGGCTACTCTCAATAGTTTGAAAACATTATTTTAGTATTATTTATAGCTATATCATATATATATAAGGGTTCATTATACCTCCAATAGGCCCCCCTTTCAGTATACATGTTGGACTTATATATTAGACCTCTTAATGTACCCAATATTTTGATAGTTTATTGGTACATGGAAGAAGTTAGCCATTTTGATATACCTAGTGGTACATGAAAGAAACGTTAAGGAATGTTAAAAAAAAATAGTATGTGGTACCCCAATAGTATATGAAAATCATCTATATTGTTAGTGATAATCTAATATAAGATCACTTTGTATGTGGAAGTACATATATCTAATAGACTTTGTGATTGCAAGGAGTAGATGTGTTATTCACCTTGCATATCCTATATTCTAATGTAACTTATTCATAGACAATTAATTATGTATTATCTCAAAAAATTATGGAGGAAAAAATGGGATGCATATACGAGGGTGGTGATATATGTAATTGTTTTAATATTTTTCAAGGACTTAAAAATATTATTATAATGAGACATTGATGAGGGGATTACATAGTAGATTTGGAGTATCTTCCATTATTAGTGGGTGTAAGAAGTAATTAGTTATTCATGGAGAGGAGTATTTGGGAGTTAATTATTTGACTTGCATAATGAAGGTCAAAGATGCTTATGAAAAAGTTATTTTCTATTTTAGGATGGATATACACATGTGAATGTCACAAAAATTCTTACCATGGCATTTTAGGATCTTGTTTGGTCCATGATATTATTTCTTGGTGGTTTTTTAAACCTCTATAAATATATATATTAGATGCACTAGATTAAAATGTATGGAACATTTTTTTTATGGTTATATTATCATTTTTTGTACAAAGGAGTAGAAGTGTTGATCTCATTGAAATATTACATAGAAGCTCAATGAATTTATTGTACCCATGATTAATTTGGAAATAAATTAAGTTGTGTGGTGCTTTTGGAGGTTAGGTTTTCTCCAAAGTATTTTTCTAGGGTACATATATGACACTTTTCTTCTTATGGTTGTTTGTATTCTTCTTCTCTCTTTATTGGTTTTTTCTAAGTGTTATTTATATGACAACATGCTAATAATTTTTTAGATGTATTTTGTATAATATTCTCCTTTAAGGGTTAATGTGAAAACATTTGCATATTTAGTAGTAAACTATTTTAATTTTAATTGTTGAGAAGTTTGTAGGCACTTTTCCTAACATTTGATATTAGAACCAAGGTGGTTCTATGGGTTGCATGCTGATGAGATACCATGGATCCATGGTATCTGATTTTTTGGGTATTCCTCTATTTTGTTTTTTAAGCCTACAATCTTGTGGAAATATATAGGAAGGAATTGGTTGAATATTGATGATTTTTCTATAAGATTTTATAATGTGTCTAGTTATTTTTAGGAAACAATATGACACTCTAATAGAATGGAAAAGAGGTTCAATATAATTGACATTAAGCATTAATTGTTTAAGGTGTAAGATATTGGAGTTAGTCATTTTTTTGAATGGTACATAATTGCGACTACCTTATTTGGTACTGTGGGACTACCCATTGGTATGGTGGTTGTGTTTCTTAGACTATGGTCATGTGTGGTGAAAGAGTGTTCACATTGGGTGCCTGATTTTGGATCCCTTGTCACATGGGAAAGCATTAATTATGTAACTACCATATGTAGTGATTACATTAGATCCTTGGTTTCAACCCCTAGTCACATAGGAGCAATAAATGATTATCCCTTGGTTGCATGTGGGTTATGGACTTGGCCTTTTGACATCCTTGAAGCTCCTAGACAACTTGGTTCCTTTATTTTTATTTATATGAAGAGACTATTATTTAGGATTTTTGGATGTAGACAATTTTAAATTTGGATTTATACCTTGTCCATGGTTTAAGGAGAATAATTACAACCTTCTTGGTTCATAAGCATTGATATGTGTTTGGTCATATAATGTTTCTATAGGGTTTCTTGTTTATTTATTGGACTATGGTTGCTCTATTGTGTATTTGTGATAATTTAGATCTAGATTTAATTTGATGTTGGAGTAATGGAGAATCTACATGTTATCTTCCATTCATCTTTATTTAATATGTTATGAATGTGGTGTTGAATCTGTATGTTGCATTATTTAAAATGTATGAGTTGTGTGGTTTTTTTGGTTGTCTATACCTACATGTTGTATGTATAACTTAGATGTGGGTTGTCTATACACACAAATATTCATAGTGCTATTGGTATCTTGTTATGATAGGGCTTTTTTGTTAGATTACATGGGATTTATACTATGGTTGGAATTTTCAATCATCATAGTCATTGGATTTTTTAGTGAAAAGAGATAGAGAGATTGATGTGTAGAGTACCTAAGACAACTACACTTTAGAAAATGTAATAGTTGAACATGGTATTATGAGAGGCTTCAAATCATGTTGGAGTGCAAGATTTATAAAATTACATAGTTGGTGGTATCTTCTCGGTTGGAGATCATGGTTGTACTTTTCCTTTTGGGAGATCTTGATGTTGTAGTTGAGTTTTTTGATTGTGCGAGGGTCATGGTGTTGGAGAAGCCAAGATATCAATGTTTTGTGTTGTCAAATCTTGGCAAAATTTTAAGGCTAAAAATAAATAAAACATATAACAATTTTATAAAATGGACTTCACCACAACATTCCCGACAAAACCAACTTTTCATCAGCTATTAGAATGCAAAAACATGACTCCTGGATTGCAATATATTATAAAAATTGAAAAATTCACCTTTGCAAGATATTTATGGTCACCCAATCTAGTTAACTAAATTGGAGGTTAACAATAAAATTATAGTGGTTACATAAAATGCTAGCATTAAACATAACAATAAATGACAAATCGCCAAGTGAAAGAGTCATTTGCAAAACATGTGAGGGGTATGGATTGATTTGACTAGGTCTTCATGCTTGTTGGAGGAGAGATCAAGATTATTGTCATCAGTTGAGGGTTTTTTGGCATGAATTGTGTGGATGTGGTGGATATGCAACCATCGATCGTGTGCATGGTAGAGGTTGATTCAAATGGGGATATCATAGGTAGTGTTGAATGACTGAACTGTTGCAATACTAATCATTTGGGGGGGCTCTCTTATTGAATTAAGCGGGTAATATAGTGTTTCTAATTGTATATTTTTGGTTCATGTGATCATGTCTCTCACACTAAATCCCTTCCATTTGAGTTTTATTCATAATCCTCCTAATACATAAAAAATCAAGAGTGGATATTGTGGAAAGAAAATGCATACAACATAAAGTTGTATTCATTATCAAAATGATGAAATGAAGTAAATTATTCTCAATCGTGGTATTGCCTTACCTAATCATCTAGTTCAAGCATATTTACAAACATAATATGGTCTCACTTAAACATCTTATGGGACATCACCATTATTTGGGGATGAACAATGTAGCCCCATGGCTTGCATTGATATCTTATCTCCCACATCACCTATTGCTATATCTGAATCCAAAGTTGATATCACCGTGGATTTCAATGATTTTATGCACCAATAAATTCGTATTGTTTTTCAAATCCACCACATTGAAACACATTTCTAGAAAACACATCATCCTTCTCTATAGAGTCCCACATTGCGAATTTGGAGGACATAATTGAGGATATTTGTCTTCTATTTGATAATAGTCACATCAAAACTATTAAATATCAATATAAACATCTTTGGATCTTGCTCTTATCTTGCCTACATCAACTCCTATAGTGAAAAATTGTGCAAATATATATGAGCTCACATATCTGACTCATTCATCATCTATTTTGACACCTTTTTCAGTAACATCATATTCTCATTGGTCTAGTTGTCACCATATATCGATGGTTCTTGTACTTGAACTATCTATGATAATCAATTTATCCTATCAATATTTGTCACAATTTGGCATTAGCTTAGAGATAATTGAACGTCATCAAATAAATCATCATGGGCATCATCTACGTCTTTAGATCATGTGGATAATTAAAATACATACATTATTCTTCCTACATATTCCTATTTGGAATGGAAAGTCATCTTGCACACATTTGTGGTGTTGTTTCTTCCCAAGGGGAGAAGGATTGTTCAAAGTTTGTGGACCATCTTCAACATCTAGTGTTGAGCATCTAATAGTACTATAAGAGGTACTTTGAGGGGAGGTTGAAAGGTTTCTCTTCTCATCTCATTTTTGGGAGGGAGCATTTATTTGCATGGAGTTATTTCCTTCTCACCTTTTGGGGGGGTCACATAGAATTTATCTTTTTTCTCTCTTATGGTAGAAACATTCATTGTAAATTGTGCTAGAAGTAGTCCTTGGGGGCTCATGATAAATCCTCCTTCTATCTTTTATTTTCTTCACTTGTACATTTCATTGTATCATTTCTATTTTAGAGAGGGGTTTTTACTTCCCACTAGGTTTTTCTCCTTTACTTCATTAATGAGAAATTTATATATGGGTACCTAACATGGCCTAGTAGTTGAGACCCATCATCATCTTTGCATATATTACTCCCTAAGTTAGATTTAAGGGGAGGTGTTAGTATAAATAGTAGCATTATTAAACTAGTTAGATTTTAGCCTACTTAGGAGTCCTATTCACACTAGTTAAGTCTCCACTTAGGGAATTTTTATTTTTGTCTCACTTGATGTGGTTGAGACACATGTACTCACCTATTGAGACACCTATTTCATGCACACTTTATGCATGCTCACACAATTTCCAATTGAGCATACAAGTGTTGCACATTTGGAGGGGTAGTTAGTCCTTTAGACCTGCCTTCCTACCTCCTCTACCTTGCAATATGAATGTGGAAGATCTAGAAAAATAATATGAATGCCTTGGCATATATAATCATTGGAATCCATGCAGATATCAATCTAGATTTAAATGTAGCAACATGTGATGTGGGAGATGATATCTCAATGGAATCAATGGGAATGCATTGTTTGTCTTCAAGGATGGTGATGTTTGAGTGAGATCATATGATGTTTCTACATGTGTTGGAACTAGATGTTCAAGTAAGGAAATGCCATGATCAAGAATAAGTTTCTATATATCATCATTTTGAAAATGAATACAATCTTTTGTTGTATGTATTTTCTTCCCATAATATCCACACTTGATTTTTCATTTATTAGGAGAATTATGTATAGTACTCAAATGGAAGGGACTTACTGTGAAAGATATGATCATAAGAACCAATAAATACAAAATTAGAAACACTAAATTACCCCGTTGATTCAATAATATTACCTTGGTTATAGAAATTTTGCGAACTTTTTTATTATTATTTCTATTAAAATTTCACAAGGAATTTAATTTTACATGCAATTTTATGACTTGGATAGCCCATTTTGTTTAAAAAAATCATTATAAATATTCAATTTAGACATCCAATCTTAACAAACATGTAATTTTTCTTGCACATCTTTTTTGGGGGCCTATGTTTTAGCACTGATCATTTGAGGGGGGGCTCACTTATGGAATCAAGGGGTTAATCTGACATTTCTAATTTTGTATTTATTGGTTCATGTGATCACATCTCTCACACTAAATCCCTTCCATTTGAGTATTAGTCATAATCCTTATAATAAATATAAAATTAATTAAGGAAATTGTGGGAAGAAAATCCATATAATAGAAGATTGTATTTGTCATCAAAATGATAAAAGTGAAGCAACTTATTCTAAATCATGGTATTGTCTTGCCTAATGATCCAGTTCTAACACATGTAGAAACATCGCATGGTCTCACTTAGATGTATTGTGAGACATTACCATCATTTGGGTATGAACACTATAATCCCATGGCTTGCAATGAAATCTCATCTACCACATCACCTTTTTCTACATCTAAATCTAGAGTTGATATCTCGATGGGTTTCAATGATTCTATGCACTAGGAAATTCATATTTTTTTTCTAGATCCACCATATTGGGACACATTTCTATTATACATATCATCCTTGTTTTTAGGATCCCATATTGTAGATTTGGATGATACTATTGAGGATATTGGTATTCTATTTGATGATAGTAATATCAATGTTGTTGTCACTCCATCTTTGGATCTTTCTCTTTCCTTGCCTACCTCAAATTCCATAGTGACAGATTCTACATATATCTGTGAGTTGACATAACCAAATCAATCATCATCCATTTTGACATCACCTATAGTAGTATCATATTCTAATTGGTTCAATTTTCAACATGCATCCATGGTTCATGTACTTGAATCATCTATGGTACTTGATTTATTCTATAAAAACTTGTCATAGTTTAGCATTGGGTTGAAGATTATTGAGCATAATTCAAATAAATCATCATGGGCATCATCTTCATCTTTGGATCATGTACAAATTCAGACACATTCTTCTTCCTACATATTTCTATATGGATTGGGAAGTCATCTTGCACACATTTGTGGTGTTGTTTCTTCCCAAGGGGAGAAATGTTGTTCAATGTTTGTGGATCATCTTCAACATACAACGTCGAGCATCTACCAACAATATGTGAGGTACTTTGAGGGGAGGTTGTGTGGTTTCTCTTCTCATCTTAGTTTTGGGAGGGAGTATTTATTTGCATGGAGTTATTTCATTCCCACTTTTGGGGGGGTCATATGGAACTTCTCTCTCTTTCTCCCTTATGGGGGAAACATTCATTGTACATTATGCTAGAAGTAGTCCTTGGGGAGTCATGATGAGTCCTCCATCTATCTCCTATCTTCTTCACACATACATTTTCTTTGTATCATTTCTCTTTTGGAGATGAGTTTTATTTTCCACTGGGCTTTCTCCTTTACTCTATTTATGAGAAATTTGTACATGGGTGCCTAACATGGCCTATTAGCCAAGGCCCATCGTCATCTTTGCATAAATTACTCCCTAAGTTGCACTTAAGGAGGGATGTTATTGTAAGTGATGATATTATCTAGCTAGCTAGCTTTTAGCCTACCTAGGAGAGTCCTATTCACACTAGTTAGGTCTCCACTTAGGGACTCTTTTATTTTCATCTCAATTCATGTGGTTAAGACATGTGTAATCACCTATTGAGACACCTAGTTTATGCACACTTTACACATTCTCACACACTTTTCATTTGAGCATACAAGTGTCACATTTGGAGGGGTAGTCATTCATTCATACCTAGCTTCCTGCCTACTCTACCTTGCTTATATATGCAAATATCTCATTGTACATTTATAAACTCTTCATATTACATGATAGACATCCTTTTGTACATTTTTTTGTTCACTAGTGTAATGTTATTTTGTGCTTTCAGATCTTGGATTCTCCAACACATTATTGATATTCATTCAAGACATATTTATCATAGTGCCATGCATAGCTTGGGATCACTTTTAGTGTGAGTTTTGGTAGTGATGTGGATCTATCACTTTGTGATGGAGAATATTATGTGGTGGATGATGATGTCACAAGGAGATCTTGGATTCTACCTCATGTGACTAGTGAGAGTTAATTGAGAGTTCCTTGTTCTATCAATAGATGATAGTTATCTTCATTTTTATGAGGGTGTGAATACATTTTTATGTTGGAGAGCTCTTGGATATTTTGGTTGAGCTATAACTATGATGTAAATCATGACATCATGGTAAGTTTTTAGATTTATTAGTGATCATACAACACAAGCTTTAGTGATGGTTTGTGGTAACCTACTAGATGAGTGTTCTAATAATTTTTCCTTGTGAACTTCTAGTTATTTTAGAGTTGTAGTTACAATACAATTGGCCTAAGATGATTGGTTGTGCACCTATATAAGATTTAGGTGAGGTTAGATATTTAAATTTTAAAGATCATGTGTTGGATCAACGAATCTCTTGAGTTTTTTTTAACTAAAAGATCAAGAAGCCTACACCTAGAGTTAAATAAAGTTCAAAATGGACCTATCGAAGAGATTTTGCATCTTTGATAAAACAATCTCATACACCATTCTTGGTCCATTCGATAGTGAATTATCTTATTATTATTATTGCCCACTTGGTATTCAAATGCACTTTATATTTATACCTTATTTTATCATGTGTTTGAGTCTTGAGCTATGGATTTCAATTTTGAGGACTTGTTTGATGAAGTAGATGCATGGTTATGTTCTCTATTGTTTCTCTATATTTGGGTCTCAAGTTCAAGAGTCAATTTTGAGGATTGGTTAGAGGGGTATAAAAGATGATTAGTGCATTTGAGAATATTTTCTTTGATATAAAAATGGTTATTATTTTGGTCTTTCTTTATCTTGAAAAAGCTTACATTTATTGTTGTGTTTGACATTAGGATTGGATGGTTAGATGTTGAACACTTTTTTGTTAAGGGGTTTTGGAAGGAGATCTTGTCATTACTTGAGCATATTTTGGTGTTGGCAAAAGGATGTATGGATTAATTTACATATTTTATTTCTACGATCTATTATTTAACCTAGTTGTTTAGTTCATTTAGTATTAGAATTAGGATTTATGTAAAGTTAATTAGATCATTTTTTTTGGTTTTTAAATATATTGGCGATCATTTAATGATAATACTTAATTATTTTTAGTAATAGAATGGATGACTGGGGCTCTTCAATCTCTATTTTCTATGTGATGTAACTTGAAATAGCTTAGGTAATTAGGGGGAAATTTTGTTGTAGTTTCTTTTGTGGGTTTATGAATTGGTGCTTGTCCTTTGACACTATTTAATAGATGAATTTAGCCATGTTCTTTATGAGAGTGTTGTAGTTGTACTTTTGTATGATTTGGTCAATTTTAGACTAGGCTTTGCTTATGCAGTGGGAGTCCTATGGAGGTATATGTGTCATTAGACTATGCTACAAAGGTCTTCACATATTTTTGCATGTTTGTGTTTGTTATTGATGGATTAATACTTTGCGCAAAGTGGTGAATATATAGGGACTTGTGATTGTTAATTGGACTAGATATGTGGATAGTAAAAGGTTTACTTGTGATGTGGGTACCTTATTTTGAGGTATAATTAGTTGGATGTGTTAGCAAAAAATTGTGATAATTATTCCAACTATGGCATTGAGTATATCATAAACACTTAATCTTGTTCTAGAGGAGATGAATTCGAGTGTGTGTTTGGATTGAAACACAACATTTATAGTGTGATATTTGCTTTGGTTTTTTATATTTCTTGCTTAGGCTTGATGGAGGATGAAAGTGTTGTGGTTGAGATGGTGGTCACTTAGTGAATGTTATAGATGCTTTGTTGACCTCATGATCATGGAGGATTTGTTGCAGTGTAATTATACCCTTGGTGGATAATTCATTTTGTTGGATCTCCTTTTATAATTTGTATCAAGTTGGAAAATATTTGTAAATGATAAGTCTAAAACAATTAGGTTTTCTTGAGCTAGTTGAGATCATAAATAAGGGACCTCATCTCTTGCATTAACAAATCCAAAATTGTAAGCTTAATGACCTAGTCGAGGGGAACAAAGACCACAAAATCAATAACCAAATGAGGGTTTGAAACCTGGTGGAAATAACAACAATACCAAATTTTAACCAACACACCATGCCCTTAATGGTAAAAAACTTTATGGTAAATTCTCAATAAAAGTTTACACTAGTTTGAGTTAATGGGGTTCAACTCATAGAGGGCATGGGGATAGGCTTGGTTACTTAATATGGTTATGCTTTACCTTATCTCAAGATGTCCCCATTTAGGCATTGGTCCATGCATTGCGATTAATGTGACCCCTAACTTTGGCGTCCCTATTACCACTATAAGAGAGAGCTTGATCAAGTGACATAATGTTAGGATTAGATCTTCTATTCACCTTGCATATCATAAGGTGCAATATAACATTAATGTGTATATCTCTAGGAATCATGGTGAAAGATAAATGGGATGCCCATGTTAGAGGGGTGAAATATGCAATTATTTTATTACTCTTTAGGGATAGAAAGATAATTGCAATTTGACATTGACAAGGGGTTTACATAGTGGACTCAAAGAATCTTCCATTAATATTGGTATAAGAGGTAATTAGTGCTTCATGGGGGAATGCTTGAGATTTACTTGTGCAAATTTCATGATGAAGGTAAAATATGCTTATGTAAGAGTTATTTTCTATTTTTGGACGGCTCCACATATGAGAGGGTTTTGATAATTCTTAACATAATATTTTGAAACCTTGTTTTTGCCCTTCATATTTTGTTTTTTGCATTTTTCTAGGATTTCTTAAGTCTATATATTGGAGGCATGGGATAGTGGATGTATGAAATGTAGTTTTTGTAGGGTTATGTTGTTGATTTTCCTCTAAAGGAGTAAGAGTGTTGACCTCATTGAATTATTGCATGTAAACTTTCCGAATGCATTGATTTGAAGACTAGGTTTTTCTCAAGGTGTATTTGTATCTCTTTTCTTCTTGTGGTTGCTTCTATTCTTATTCTCATTATTTTTTGACTATTTCTTTTTGATAAAAAAATTGGTTTAGGATCTAATAACCACAAAAATTTAGGGAAACACCATATCACTAGGCTATTGCCCATACAGAGTCACAAGTTTGATGAGATATCAAACCAAAAAGACCTATCTATCTAAAATACTAATCCATATTAAAACCTCACAAAAAAAGGCTAAAGCCACATAATTCTACCACCTTACTACCAATAGACTATTGAATTAACATATAAAAGTATGAGTATAAAAGGAAGGGACAAGGCAGATTACACATGTTAGATTCTGTGAGAAGCGAGAACCGAGCCAAGATCTGATGTCGGTCGTAGATCACATGCAACTTCACCGAACAGATGATCGAAGATCAAAATAGCAGAATGAAGAGAAATTTGAAATGAGAGAAAAATATAGACAAGATAAGAGAATTTGCATAATACTCTCAATACTCCCACGAACAATCACCGAACTAGCTGAACTAGTGAAGGTGAGAGGAGAGTGCTCAATATATAGAAATATAAGGGCAAATACATCCAAGAGGTGCATTAACTCCTACACCCATAAAAGGTGGGAGGTTATCACCTACTTGGTAAATGACAAAACATGTGGCATAACCTCCTTAGGTGAAGACAAAGAGGAGGTGGCACATAAAGCCAAAAGAGGGTGAGAAACCCAACTACCCCATAACCTACCTAGGTAAAAACAAAATAGTGGTTATGAGAGGTGGCACAACAAGCCAAAAGAGGATGTGTAACTCAACTACCCATGTGTGGGGAGAGAGTGACATATGTAGCTGATGTATTTCACCACGTGTCCTCATATTAACCACACCTAATAAACCTAAGCAAGCTTAAATAATATGTGTAGGAAAAAATAAATACCCCTAACATAAGGAAAATAAAAAACCTACACTAACACCCCCCCTTAAGCGTAGCTTAGGTGGGTGAAAAGATGGGTCCTAGCAAGTGAAGCCATGTTAGGTACCCATGTACATAGAGAATATCCCCCCCCATAAGAAGAAGAAGCCCCCCCAAAAGTGGAGCCCCCCCCCAATAGATAGAGAGAGTAGAATGAAGAACTAAGAAGCCCTTCTTAAAGTAGACACCTGTTGCACCCCAAGCAAAGCTCGCAGATGAAGGAACTTGCTCTCTGTGAAGGGTTTGGTGAAGATGTCTACAATCTACTCTGATGTAGAACAATACTTAAGATCAATGATGCCTTCCTGAATCAGCTCCCGAATGTAGTGCATATGAATCTCAATGTGTTTCGTCCTTTGATGATGAATTGGATTTCGAGAGATCTGTATTGCACTTTGATTATCACAAAAGATGATTGTAGGCTTTCTGAATGTAATGCCAAACTCAGCGAGAATATGCTGAAGCCAAATAGCCTCAGTGGTGGCATTAACTGCCCCTCGATACTCAGCCTCTGTAGATGAAAGAGCAATTGCAGACTGCTTCTTGTTCGACCAACAAACTGGACCGGAACCAAGTGAGAAGCAATACCCTGAGGTAGACTTGCGATCTTGAGAATCACCTGCCCAATCTAAATCTGTGTATCCCACTAAGTCAATATCCATGCCCGCTGCATATTGAATCCCATAATTATGAGTACCCTGAATGTAGTGAAGGATCCGCTTAGCTGCTTTCCAATGCAACTCATGTGGCTCCTGCATGAATCGAGAGACCATGCCCACAGCATATGAAATATCGGGTCTCGTATGAGTCAAGTAGATGAGACTCCCAACAAGTTGTCGGTATAAAATGCCATCAACCAAAGGTGAGGAACACTTAGCCTCAAGTTTGACCCCTGACAAAAATGGAGTCGGTGCAGGCTTACAGTCAGCCATGCAAAATCTGGAGAGCATATCAAGTGCATACTTGGGTTGTCCAAGGAAGATCCCTGAAGATGATTGAATGATCTCAATCCCCAAGAAGTAATGCAAAAGACCCAAGTCAGACATCAAAAATCTATCATGTAGAGCAGTTTTCACTGCCTTGATGGTGGATAAGTGACTCCCTGTGATCAATAGGTCATCAACATAGAGAACCAAGAATGTGAGAGTGTCATCCTGCTGCAGAATGTATACGTTCGGATCAGAATGGCATCGTTTGAACCCAACTATCAGAAGGAAGGAATCCATCTTGGCATACCAAGCTCGAGGAGCCTGTTTGAGGCCATAGAGAGACTTCCAAAGTCGACACACAAGTGAAGGATCCTGTACAAACCCTTGTGGTTGCTCCATGTAGATTTCCTCCTGAAGGTCACCATAAAGAAAGGCACTCTTTACATCCATCTGATGAACTTCCCAACGTTGTGTTGCAGCTATAGCAAGGACAAGTCGAATAGAATTCATCTTAGCAACTGGAGCAAAAGTTTCAGAATAGTCAATCCCAGGAACCTGGGAGAATCCTTTTGCTACCAACCGAGCCTTATGCTTATCAACTGACCCATCTGCTGCAAATTTAGTCCGATAGATCCACTTGCATCGAACAATTTTTCTTCCCTTAGGAAGAGGGACTAAATCCCATGTGTGATTCTTCTCTAAGGAATTGAACTCTTCTTGCATTGCAGCATCCCACTCAGGAACACCAGAAGCTTCTCGAAAAGACTGTGGATCAGAAGCTGAAGCAATGAAGAGATGTGGAGCATGCTGAAACTGTGACTGTGTTCTTCTTGTGTCTGATGGATCACCAACCCAATCTCCTGCTGACTCCAATGTTTGTCGAGCCCAAAGAGGTGTTGAGGTTGGAGAAACTGGAGGAGAATCATCAACCTCTGAATGATGACTAGAAGAGGAATGTGAATCTTCATCATCAATATCACCATTTGAAGTAGAGGAAGAAGACTCTTCATCAATATTAGGAAGATTAAGATCTTCAGAAGAACTGTCATCATGATGCAAAGTCTCCAATGTGATAGTGGATGGAGAAGTGGTAGGAGAAGAACTAGAAGAACTCTCCTCAAAACGAACACTCCTCTCCATGAAAAACTCATGGGTGGTGGGATGGAGAAGTCTATAACCTTTGACATCATCTGGATACCCAACAAATATGCAAGGCTTGCTTTGCGGATCCATAGCCTTGCGTTTCTCTATTGGAATGTGGGCCCATGCAAGAGAGCCAAACACACGAAAGTGTTTAATTGTGGGTTTTTGACCTGTCCAAGCTTGAAAAGGAGTTACCCCCTTTACAACTTTGTGAGGAACCCGATTATGGATGTAACACGCACAATTGATGGCCTCTGCCCAATACTGAGGTGCCAAAGATTTGGAGTGTATCATACAATTTTCCATCTCCTTCAAGGATCTATTCTTGCGTTCTGCAACACCATTCTGCTGAGGGCTATATGGAACTGTGTGCTGCATGTTGATTCCTTCGAAAGCACAAAATTGCTCAAATTGATTGTTTACATATTCTCCCCCATTATCTGTATGCAAAATCTTGATGAAATTCCCAGATTGTTTCTCTGCAAAAGCTTTGAAGTCTAGAAAATGATCAAAGACCTCAGAATTCTGTTTGAGAAAATAGACCCAAGTGTATCTAGAAAAGTCATCAATAAATGTCAAGACATATCTAGCCCTGCTGAAAGATGGTTGTGGAAATGGTCCTGCCAAGTCACTATGTACCAACTCCAATAGATTTGTAGCTCTCCAAGCTTTTCCTTTATCATATTTCTCCTCAGGATGCTTACCAAGAATGCATCCTTGGCAAACTCCATCAGAAAATCGAATAGAAGGCAACCCTGAAACCATATCCTGTTGACTGAGTTGTTGCAAGTAACGGTAGTTCAAGTGGCCAAACCGTTGATGCCACAAACAACTCACCTCATCTGCATGAGTGAGTAAGACTGTCGAGGGAGAATCAGGAACAAAGTGAGAAAACTGATATAGTCTGGATTGATGATCTGCTTTTCCCACTGCAACTGTAGACCCATTATGCATTTCACTAATTACCACTGTATCTGGAGTGAACTTAACTTGCTTTCTTGAACCAGTGTGAGTGATCTGATAAACAGATAGGAGATTAGTTGACAAAGATGGGACACAAAGAACATCCTCAAATGTCCCTTCACCCACATCAACAGTCCCTCTCCCATGCACTTCAACAGGAGTATCATCACCCATAAGTATGGTAGGCATAGAACATGGCTCCAAAGAGGTAAAATTATCCTCTGATGAGGCCATGTGGTGCGATGCACCTGAGTCAATGATCCAAGAATCTGGTTGTGAAGCAATAGCAACTAGGGCCTTTCCCTTTCCTTTCCCCTTACTTTTGTCTGTGTCCTTAGGAGAACCTTCTGATGAACCTTGTTTGACTGAATCAGGCACCTTGATATTGTTCTTTTCTAGAAGATGTGAAAGGTGATCAATTTGTTTCTTTAAACATTTATGTTCATCATGGCCAGGTCTCTTACAGTAAGAACACTTGACCTTCTCCTTTTTAGGTTGTTCACCTTTTGATGAAGAGGTCTGATTATCTGGTTTTGTAGTAGATTTCTGATCTTTCTTCTTCTCTCCTTAGTTCTTTTGTTTCTTATCTTGTTTATTAGACCCTTTCTGTTCTTTTGTGCCTTGATTAACAACCAAAGCATGTGACTTAGAGGGTTTAATTGTACCCATTAGAACTAATTTGTCCTGCTCCCTGGTGAGTTCTGCAGCAAACTCATCTAAAGAAGGCATTTTATATGTAGAACCTAGGGCACATTTTGTGGCATAGAATGTAGAAACAAATACTGAATAATTAGGACCAAGCTTAGAAAGAATACTCAAAATCAGTTGCTTATCATCCTTCTTGATTCCACATTGTTCCAATTGCAATCTAATAGCTTTGAGTTTTGTGAAGAAATCTTGTATGGTGTCAAAATTTGAAGGACTTAACCCTATGAGTTCATTCTCCAATTGATGACCTCTTAACTCATCCTGCTTACCAAAGAGGTTTTCCAATTTAGTCCACACATCATTTGGTGTTGTAGCAGACTCAATATGAAAAAGTAGGTCTAGAGATACTGACATACATAAGGTACCAAAGGCTTCATCACATTTGTTAAACCATTTAATCTTTTCTGCATCATCGTGTGGTTCAGTTTCAAGTCCCATTGTTACACGATGATATCCATGTCTTTTTAGATATATTACCATCTTCGATTTCCATTCAAAGTAATTATATGGAGTTAAAACTGGAACTGTAGATGCATCCATGAGAGCAGAAAAGAAGATTGCAAGGAAGAAGGAAATGTGCAAAGAAAGAAGACACACGAGACACCCCCCCTTTCCACTAATCTCAAAAATCACCCCCCTCCAGATATTACAATGTTGGCACTTTATGATTAGTGCTTTTACAAGGATTTTCCAGATTACAAAGCTTTAAAGGCTCTTAGTAGCCAAAATTACAACTTAATCTTCAAATAAAATCTGGAAAAAAGACTTGGTAGCTGTGTTTTTCTCTTCAATTTCTTTCCAACACTTTTTTCTCTTTTTTTGAAAGAATGGATTACAAAAGTGAAAGAAATACAATACTGAAGAAAAAAAATTTGCAGCAGATTCAACCTGCAATATCTGATTGAAAAAGGCAGAATTTTTTACTCAAATCTTCGTGGATGGAGAGATCTCGAATTCAGCTTTCCGTCAAGTACTCATTTGCAAAAATCTGACACTTGAAGCAAAAGTTATGCAATTTTAAAAAACTGCAAAATCTGCCTGTGAAAAAACGACTTATGCCATTTTCTAACACAGTTTCTACAAAATTTGTCAACTTTCTACAAAATGTAATGACTACCCAGATAGTTTTTCGATGCTGGCAACAAAACCCAAAAAATTTTTTTCTTGAAAAGAAGTGGAAGCAATACTTTCGAAGCCAAAATGAAAACGGCTCCAATGAGAAATTCGAATTTTTAAATTCTGATTTTTTTTTTTGTTTCCTCCAAGCTCTGATTTTGGTGAAATAAAAGTCAATTTTGACTTTTTGAAACCTTCTGGACTCTCTGGAAATGCTGAAAAAGCCTCCAATATTACCAAAAAGCTACAAATCACCCACATCTCACAAGAACAAATATATGTAAACCAGATTAAATATATACATTTATTTTCCTCTTAAACTATTATGATTCTCCAGATCATTCAAAGATGCAAGAGAAAATCATACTGGGTTTTTTTTTTTGGAAAATATAAGCTCTATATTAGTCTCAAATCTCTCAATAAAATAGATAAAATGAACTATACCAGACAACACTGCTCTGATACCATGTTAGATTCTGCGAGAAGCGAGAACCGAGCCAAGATCTGATGTCGGTCGTAGATCACATGCAACTTCACCGAACAGATGATCGAAGATCAAAATAGCAGAATGAAGAGAAATCTGAAATGAGAGAAAAATATAGACAAGATAAGAGAATTTGCATAATACTCTCAATACTCCCACGAACAATCACCGAACTAGCTGAACTAGTGAAGGTGAGAGGAGAGTGCTCAATATATAGAAATATAAGGGCAAATACATCCAAGAGGTGCATTAACTCCTACACCCATAAAAGGTGGGAGGTTATCACCTACTTGGTAAATGACAAAACATGTGGCATAACCTCCTTAGGTGAAGACAAGAGGAGGTGGCACATAAAGCCAAAAGAGGGTGAGAAACCCAACTACCCCATAACCTACCTAGGTAAAAACAAAATAGTGGTTATGAGAGGTGGCACAACAAGCCAAAAGAGGATGTGTAACTCAACTACCCATGTGTGGGGAGAGAGTGACATATGTAGCTGATGTATTTCACCACGTGTCCTCATATTAACCACACCTAATAAACCTAAGCAAGCTTAAATAATATGTGTAGGAAAAAATAAATACCCCTAACATAAGGAAAATAAAAAACCTACACTAACAACACAAGCCTCATGAAACTCTTATTTATTGAACTTAAAATTAACACATGAAAGATTAAGGACCAAAGCATTCTTCTCCATGAATTTCTCAACTTTCTCCTCATCATCACAATAGTTTAAAAACACTAGAATCACATCCTCCAACAAAATCACCTTCATTTGCAGAGCAATATCCTTGATAGCCCACTAAAGACAAATTGGGTATAATTTAATTCCATGGAGATGTTCTAGGAAGTTGTTGAAATGGAACCCCACTTGCTGCACCATTTTACTGATATCATCATGCAACAAATAGTAACTAGTATTCATTAATATCAGGTGATCCCACAATACTAGTTTACAATTTTTGGGAAAACTGGACACTGAATTGATTTTTTAAAACTAAATCTTCACTTTCGGGCTCCTATAGCGGCTAAACCGTGAGGGATTTGAAGATGATGCAAACTAGTGATTTGTGAAGTTTTGTGTATAGATTCTAAATGTATTTTTTCAAAAATTTTGGAATCAGATTGCACTTTTTTTTTCATCTCATTTGAAAACTAGTTTTTATTAGTAAACAACATTTTTAAGGAGTGATGCTCACTATATACAACATAAATTTTTTTGTATGAAGGATAAAATTATAATTTTTTTGAATTTAGATTTGTAACTATGATATCTAACAAGTTCATTTGGTTTCATAGTGTTTTAATTAATATTGTTTCCTTAATCAAGTTTCGAAGTCAAACCAATTACAATTCAGACATAGGCAGACTATATACAACATAACTTTTTCTGTATGTATCGAAATTCCTTTTTTTTTTAATGGATCAAGGACATCAATACCCAGCCTGAACATATTTTTAATTTTTTTATTTATAATATTCTATTTTTCCACATGTGCGGAACAAAGAGCTTGATTTTCTTTGAAAAACCCACATTCACAAGAAATAAAAAATAAATTTAATAATAAATTTAATTTAATTAAAATTAAACTTTTTGGAAGCTTATAGTAAGGACTACATACTTACAAAAAATGAATTTTAAATGAATTCATTTGATCCCCCAAAAGGTAAATCAAAAGTGGTTTTTTATCAACATTTTGATAGGTGTAAAGGAGACTCCGTTATAGGTATGGTTTAAAACTAGTGGGGTTCTATCCAAGGGGGCTTGGTCTAAGGTGGTTTGATCAAAGCCTCTTCAATTGTAATCCTTTAAATGGAACTTCTCAAGGCTTAAATCATTATATTTTCTAAAAATATGTGATTTCAACAAAAATCAGGATCTCCCAGAAAGTGTAAACCACTATTGTGGTAGCACCCTATCATAGAAGCACAAGACAAGGATTGAGGAACACCAAATATATTCCACCTTCCTTGTGTATACCTTGGGCCTGATAAAATATTAGACATCATTGAAAAAATCTAAACTCTAGGAGACCTGTCACCCATCCATATTTTTTATGAATTCCCAAATCCTAACCATCTATAGCCAAAGAGTAGGGTCCAAGATCTCTTTGTCCATAAAAGCCATAAAATCCACCATAGCCTCCTCTCTAGAGACCTGATGCTTACACTTTATAAGAGTCTTAACCTCAATTTTTTGCTTTCCTTGGGCACCACCTCACATTCTAGCACCCAAATAACACACACCAACTGCATATGCTATGGCAAAGAGCCAAAAATTCAACTTCCTACAGCCAAAAAAAATGAGCCAACTCTTGTCATAATCCCCTTCAATGAAAATAAATTCCCAATCATATCTCCTCATAATTACTTCCCACACACCATTCTCATTATTAGTCTAGTACTTACTTAACTCCTGTCATAATCCCCTTCAATGAAAATAAATGTCCAATCATATCTCCTCATAATTACTTCCCACAAACCATCCTCATTATTACTCTAGTACTTAATTCCGTTATTCCAACCTATTATCAAGTGATTCTTTTTTTAATGTTATTTACATGTTGGAATGTTCAAAATTTTGGAGATTTATTTTTATAATATTCTCAAAATATGAAAATACGTACATGTTTAGTAGTTACTTTTTGTTTTAAATAATGCATTTTGTTTTCCCTTCTTAATCCTTGAGAATATAGAGGAACAATGTCAGATACATCATTTTATAACTATATTAGACATTCGATGTAATAATTTGAGATGACAATATTACCTAAAAATATAAATTAGAGGCATATTCTATAAAAAATACTATTAATTATTACAAAATTATAATTTTTTATAGTATGATTAAATTAAAAATATGTAAGTTACAACTATGTTCTATTGTAGTCCATAGTTTGCAATTAATAATTTGCACAAGAATTGAAAAATCTGCTCATTTCTTCAATTCATATATTTGGATTTCAGTTTTTAAACGCTTTTTTCTTCTACAAACTGTTGAGAGTGGGAAAACGTATGGAAAATTAAAAAATATTGCACCTCCAAACTTTGAAGAGCTTCACATTCTTGATTCACTACTTTTTCCTTCATTAAAAATTTTAATTGTTGAAATTTTGTTAATGCATATCAAACAACAATTTGGATGTTCTCATATGCATTAATAGTTTCTAAAAATAGTGATTAGAATGGGAAATGATTGGTTGGTACAAACAAGCCCTCTCTTCTTCTCATGGTTTTGTTTGACATAAACATACACATTTTAAAATAATTTAGTGAGGACTCTTTCAAAAAATGTATTTGAACTAGATAATTTGTTCTATTTAGTCACCAATGAACTACACAACATTATCTTCACAAGAGTCATACCCTAAAAGAAAAACACCTTGTATTCTTGCTTGAAAGAGATTATATACCTTAGGGATGCCAAATATAATCAACTAGTTTTGAGCCACCGATTGACCAAAAATTATTAGTTTGAAATATTACTAGTTATGATGTAATATTTAATGCTATCAAATAATATAATATGTGTTTAAAGTTGTGTCAAAATATGCATTGTTAAAGGTATATATTTTTATCATCAATATAGTTTAATTAAGAATGTGAAAACAGGACAACATAGAAACAAATAAAATAAATACAAGGAAAGGTCTCACTTGATTATGTTTGGATCATGTCTTTAAGAGGATGAAACTTAATGTAATCATATTTTACCTTAATAATTTTTTTGTATTGTAACCTCATGCTTAAGTTATTGCTTAAGTGAAATAGGAAGATAAGTATATGGGACCACATGATAGCCATTTGATAAAAAATAGAGTGATCTTTCAAACACTCATGAGGGCTAAAATAATAAAAAAATCTCTGCAAGAGTGTATAAATCCATAAATGAAACATAAGAATCAAGTGATAATCATATCATAATGGAGCTTCATCAACTAAGGTTTTTCTAAACTTGTATGAATGAAAAACATGTCTTCATGGATGTGAGCACAATGGAGGGGGAAAATGTGTAAAAAATAATATATGAAACACTCTTATCTCTAGCACCACAACAACCTTTGATCTAAGTATCTATAATAATACAAGCACTATAAAGCATGGAATCCAAAAGAACATGAGACTTATCAAAATTTTGCACAAGACCATCCATAAACTTCATTAGTTGAGAAGAGGGAATGGAAAACCTAGATGTATCTATAAAATTTAGGGCTAACACATTAAATGTAGACAATATAAAATTACAAGTAGTGGATTCATTAGAACCATCAACTATAAGTTGATTGATATTGAAAAATTGTAGAGGTTGTAAGTTGACTCATATTGTGGTTTCAAATTACTGTTAACCAATATAAACTTATTATGAAAATTTAAAAGATGGTTGTTAAGGTATTATACCCATAACAATAGACATCCACTACTCTGAGAAACCTGATAAAGTGATATTGTCTTATATTATCTTATAATGCAATGATCTTAACTCATATTATATTTTATTGAAATTCATATCATATCCTTGAGGTGATTTGGACCTTATGTAACTTATATTATGATTAAAACAATACCATTGCTTGTTATTACAAATTATGATTAATAATAAAATTATAGCATGATTTATAAAGATCATATTATAGAATAAGTTCATTTCCACCATAAGCCTATTCTATATTTAACTAGCATTAAATTAGGTCAAAGACATTGTTTTACATTCACAATTATGAGAATTATCATTGATGGGTGTGTAAATTACTTTTAGGTCCCTTCTCTTCGAGATATAAAAATGGTCTTGTTATTGAAGGATTCTTTTACAGAGAAAGATATTTCTTTTTGTGAAATTTAGAGGATTATTCATTATGAAACACCTATTTGATGAATCAAAACATCAATGATTTTTTGCATTTGAGGAATTTATATATATGAACATGTGAATGTAAAATTAGATTATGCATTCAAATGAAATTCAAAGATTTCAGTTATATTCAAATGAGTACAAAATTTCCCTAAATCATGATTCTAGATGAGATTTAGACACTTTAATTGAGGTACAAACTTATATACATCTTGTTTAAATTAGTATGTACATGTTTAGCAAGGAATATTACTATAGGTCAACATAGAGTTTCATTCTCTCTTCCAAGGCTTTGCCAAAAACTTCAAGATAATTTAATATATCTATTCAAATGTCAACTACATTATGGTAGTGGATGAGATTAATAAATTTAGAGTAAAATTTCCATGTCAACATTTTATTTTCTTAAAATAAACAAGTTACTAGTTGAACAAGTCGATTTATATATCCTAATTCAATATTTTATTAATTAATCAATATTAATTAAAGTGTTTGTTAAATTAATACAAATATATTAGTTTTCTTTCTTTTAATACAGAGTGTGTGGTCCCAAAGATTATAATTCATTGACTGAAAAAATTAAATGTGTCTTTAAGAAACAAGGAATTTCAAACATATTTTTAAGAAACAAAAAATTTCAAGTTTATTTTTAATATTAAGATGGAGTTACATGTGAGTAGATGCTGATGAGATGAAACATCCATATTAGAATTCAGTTGATTGCATCTCTTCTTGTCTTAACTTCTTCATTGTTTCCTTGTCCAAAAAGTTCTTTGGAACCCCCATGTTTTTAGGAAAAAAATTATCAATATAAGAATGGTCTAATAGGTTATTTTAATAAGTTTGAAGGTTGGAAGGGGGGATGGATTGTAATTATTAAAAGTTGATCTACATTCTCAATTAGTTATAATTTATCTAAGTTAAGTACATATCTAATAAAATTGTTTTTAAAATTAAAATTACTTAAGAGTATATTCTTGTGGTGTCATGTATTCAAAGGAATATTTAAAGACAACATTCTTAGTTTGAAAAAAAATGTAAGATAAAAGAGAAAGGTAGAGCATAAAATAGAGATATCAATAATAATTAACTAATCTTTAATTATTAACGTGGTTGTAAGAGTTTACAAGCATAGGTTTTGGAGCAAAGAATTTACACAAAAGCTTTTTGATAAGAATCATTTCTATTCACTAAGAATTGATAGTTTAACAACATATAAGTTCATGATTTTCAATATGGAACTCATTATAGATAATCTCTTGTGGGATATTAAAAATGTCTAGCATGTCAAAATTTGGGAAAACACATCATTTCTTACTAAACAATAAAATATGTGAAAATATTTACAGTTTAAGATAAAATGGATGAATCAAAAGTATGAAAGTTTATGTTTATCAATAATAGACTTGTAGCAAATGATCTCCAATGTGATATAAATGATGGACAATATATATAAAACTTTTGGAAGATGTATGGCTTCTAGTGATGAAGAATTTAAATAATAGTTTACAACATGAAGACATATTTAAAGTTCTTATTATTGTAATGGACATGACTATGGTGAGTGGAAGGGAGGACAATGGAAATAATTCAATTTTGATAGCAAAGATCACTTAAGAAGCAATAAAATCAAGTGGATAAATTTTTAATGTAATACACAATTAAGTATAACATTGGCAAGGATGAGTTCAAATGAAATCGATCAAATTTTGAGGTATTTATAAGAATGATTATAGTCAATTTACTTAATTAAGCATAGAAACTAATTTGATTACACTAGGATGAAGAGGTAAATCATATACTAACTAAATCATCTTCCTATAAATAATTATTGATAATAAAATGTAATCCAAGACAAAATTTTGATAAAAAGAATTTTAAAATTATTTAAATTGTGTTTTATGTAAATAATATTGAAATCTTAGATGATCTATAATTTTACTAACATTTTATATAAATTTTATGATTTTTTAAATTTAAGACTTTGTTCCTAATTCTCTTAAAATTTAGATTCAATTAAAGAGAGTTATATTATATGAACATATTTCAAAATATGAAAAAGTAAAAAATGCATGCCTACAGAATCCTTATGATTAGAGAGGAATGTTTGGTTTTACAAGAGAAAGAAGAGATCCTAATTTGTCCAAGTTTGAATTACTTTATGTTTATGTTGTATTGAATGTGAGCGATAGTAAATGTTTGAGGACTTTCTTTCTAAGGTGGAAGGATCACCAATTTCCATGTTTGCTAGGACTTGACTTGGTTACATGTGAGAGATTTAAAATTTTTATTTGTTTTTCACATATTTTCAAGAAGTGTCAAAATTTTAGGCTAGTTTCGTAGAATATTAATTATAAAAATAATTTATTAATGAAATTAGAAGGTTCTCTTCATTAAATGGATTGAATAAAGAATATAATTTATTAATGAAAATAGAAGGTTTTCTTTTCTAAATAGATTAAATAAAGAATATTACAATTTTTATGATATTTTTTGGATGAAAAAATGGATGGAATATTGAGAATTTTAAAAAATTATAATTTGAAAAAGTATAATAAAAGAATTTTTAGTCACCTCTCTAAAATATTGTCACCTATAAAATTTGATGTTTTCTTGAATTGAGATTATGAATTATGACAAGATTCAAAATAGATCAAAGAAACTACTTTCATGAGATTACTAAAAAGGTCTATATGGTCTATTGATTAGGAATAAACAAAATGAAGCATGGAATGTTTCTAATAAATTATACATAGAGATGAAGGCATAAGAATTTGTGGTCTTCTTATTTGAAACATGAGAGATTTTGTTTTTCTTGGCTTTTATTTTTTTAAACATTAATTATTTCCTAAACACCTAACAAAAGAAATGAATTTAAACATTTGTTTGTTAGTAGTAGTCTAGAAACTATCAAGCATGCACATTTTATACGTTACTATACAAAACTTATCTAGAAATGTTAATTGTTTTTTTGATCTTAGTATGTTAAATAATATATCATATGAAATACTATTTGATTTGTTCTATATAAAAATTCTTTTGTTTCATATTCTATGAATTCTCACTTGAATTGATGTACTATGGTGGATATGGAGACATAAAAAACATGGTTTTAACAAAGAGGTTAGAAAAGTAGTGATTCACTTAATCATCCACTTATTTGTAGGTCTCATTTGAGCTAAACATGTAATAATATGATCTTTAGGACTCTGTAAGAACATGGAATTTATTGAATTAGAGAAAAACATATCAATTTTCAAACAAGACTAAAGACCTCCTCTCCTTCTAAATAAGATTCAAGACAAAGTTAGTGACGATAGAGATAAAGAGATTGATGTGGACATGAATAGGTCCTTCCCCACATCTCTTTGGAAGACAAGGGTAAGAACGAACAAGTTCTATTTTTTTGTTCATGTACCATAAATGGTTCCTAAGAGAAACTTAGAGTGGATACAACTCTACTTTTGTTTTATAAGAAATTATTTTATCATTTAGCAATTTATAAATGATACAAATATATTTATAACGTCTTTAAATAAAAAAAATGGCATTTAATTTTTTTTAATTTTTTCTCCTTACCATGAAACTCTTTGAACAATGTCTTTTCACATTTGTTAGACTAATTTTTGTCTTGAATTTGTTTGCTCAATAAGCAGTTAAAACTTATTATTATTTTTATTACCCTTATTTTTATCTTTCATCTTGTAAGTATATCATATGCAACTATTTATAAAATTTCATCTTTAGAGGTTACTACAATATACCAATGATTTCTATTTTCTATTTTATTATTTAAAAATTGTCTCACAATTATTTCATATTATTTTATTTAAAATTTCAAGTAAATATTTTATTTTGTGATTTAAAAAATATTAAATAAATTATATCATTTAAGAGATTTAATTGCTTACAACTTGATTTTTTACTATACGTTTTAAAATTTTATTTTTTTAAGAGTGCATTAAATTAAACATTTTATTCATATTGTAAGATTGTAGTTCAATTTGTTCAACTACTAAATAACTTTGAAAACTAATTTATCTATTCATAATAATTTAATTAAAAAATAAATTTTGATTTAAATTAATATTCATTTAAAAATAATTAATTAAATTGATAATAAATGGATATTCAATAAAATAAATAACTCTCAAATTCTGAACTTCATTCTTTTAACATAATACCGAGTTTAAACTCCCTACTCCTACCTACCCCAACAAAAGGAAAAAAAATTGAGTAGGGAAGTAACGGTGTCAATTACCGTTGGCCAAGCCCTTTCACATGACAAAGTTTCAACCCCATGCCCGAACAGAAACAACAAACACTATATGATGCATGGCTATCATGTCACAAACATCCTCTACGCATGCATCTTGACTAAGATCAGATCCCCGCCAAATAAGATGATGCATCGCCACAACACGTGGATTATCTAAGCTAAATCTGGCGGCAATCCAAATCGGTATATTTAGTGTTTTGACACCACCACCATGATGAAGGGGAAGACATATCCATCCTCCTCTAACTACACTCACTACCTTTGGCGCTTTGCCTTCCCTTGCTCTTCATCCATAACAGTGGCGTTGCCAACTCAAGTCTTCCATTTCATTTCGTTCAATGCAAATGTAAAGGAGAAATTTGGTTCCCTCAGATTTGGTGGGTTGAGTCCTTAAATTGTATTTGCCATTAATTTGAATGCATAACTGTAACTCCATTGAAAGTCTATGTGGGCATTTTTTCTAAGTCATATGAGGTCGGATGCCAAATTGGTTATTGCTAGTTTCTTAATTTTCATGAAGGAATCTCTTATGCCTCACAGGAAATATTGTTTTTTGAATGCATACTGTAACTCCATTTAAAGTCTATGTGGGCATTTTTTTCAAAGTCAGACGAGGTTGGATGCTGAATTGGGTTATTGCTAGTTTCTTTATTCTCATATGTCTTTATAAAGACAGGGAAGATTGTTTGTGCCCATTGTATGTATGGTGGGTAATTCAACTCAATTCAATTTCTGGTCGCAGAACATAACATCACAGTTTGTTTGAAGTTCTTTTAGAGGGATTGTGGCCTGATGATCTACTTTGAGGTTTTTCTGCAGCATGATTAAATAAACAGGGCTTTATGGAGGTCACAGTTTGATTTAGTTGTATTTTCGATTGGCAGGGTAACCAAGATATTGGGAATTCTGAATGGCATCCAAAGGTGGATGCAAGAAGACTGCTGCAATATTCGAAGATGGTGATTATCTGACTTTGGATCGACTGTGTCTCACTTTAACAAAGGATGTTACCTTTTCCGATGGAAGCTTCACTATCTGCATGTGGATTTATCTGATGAAAAGTAGCAAGGGAGACATTATCATAAATCAGGTAAAAGTGGTCCTTCTAGCCATTTCCTTGAGCTGGTTTTAGTAACTTTTTTCTAGGTTAAGGTTAACATTTTCCTCAGATCATTGTATTATATGGAAATGCACCATCTAACTTAGAGTATCTTCACGCTTAGACGCCAATTCATACTGGGAGCATGTCCAATGGGATTTGAACTTCGGTCCATCATCATTGCATTTGTTATATCTTATCACTGCACCATTGCCCACTAGACAAGCAGGTTATTTTAATTTGGTTTCAATTCGATGGAAATATATTCTAATCCATGGGAATCGAACCAAGCTGAAGCCCTATTGGGCATGCTCCTGTACTAAAGCAAAAACACAAAGACTCAAGCTGGCTATTTTTATTTGTTTTCAAAATAATGGAAACATTATTATATTATAATCCACAGGTAATGCACCATCAAGCTTAGAGCACCCTTTATGCTTAGGAGGCACGACCATGGTATTTTACACTAGTACAAGGAGCGTGCTCAATGGAACTTGAGCTCGGGTCATCATCATGCCAATTTCTCTGTTTTGTCGCTGGCTAGACAAGCTGGCTTTTTATTTTATTTTAAATCTGAGATAAATATACATGCTTTTTATCTGCTGCTCAATTTTCTATTTTATCTTGGTACTCTTGTTTGATTGGTTTTATGTATTTCTGCATATCAATATAGATACCGGCTTGTTCATGATCACGTATAGACATAAATATTCAAATACCTACTTAGTACACGTGAATATGAAATTTAGGGGGAACCTCTATGGCTAAAAAATTCTTGCATTTGATTTTCCAGGTTCAACAGAGTGGTGAAGCTGCTTTGCCTTTTCTCACTTTGGATGGTGACAGGAAATTATCGCTGTTTCCTGCTATGTTGTTTAAATTAGACGTTGATGGTGCTCTTGCTGCTTCTATTGACAAGTGCTCTGTTACTGCTGAACTACCATGCCCTTTAGATAAGTGGGTTCATGTTGGATGTGAGGTTAGCTCTTATTGTTTATTACGGCCAAATCAATTTCTAATATAAAAAAATGATTTTGTGCTTCATTACTAATGTGAAAATGTTAAGGCATGTGAAATAGTATGTGGCTCGTTTGGATTTTCCCAAAATCAGTACTTGCGGAGATCCACCTTATCATGGATCTTGTATGTGCTGTGGGGTATCCGAAAAATTGAGATGGCAATTCTTTTTCTCTTACAGTTATGTTATGATATAATAGCCACCTTAAGTCTTTTGGATGTTAGATTTAGGATCAGGAATGAAAGCAATCAGAAAATGCAACACATAAGACAATGAACACAACAAGATACCCTGGGAAAACCCTCCTACTCGAGGGAGAAAAAACCCAGCAAATATATCTCTTATATATTGAAGGAATAAGAGCAGAAATCTGCTTACAAAGGCCCAACACAATGCCGAATTTGATACAATGAATAATAGCACCTCTCCTAGATGCAAAGATACAAATGAATATGTTTCTCCTTGAAATCGGTCTGCTGCTACAAAATGATGATCTGCTGCTACAAGATGATGATCTGCTGCTCAAGTATGAACTTCTTCTAGGAATGCAAATTATGATGAATGAACTTGATGATCAAATGAATGATCATCACCTTGTATTTATACAAAACTAGGTGACTCTTCATTTGGGTTGGCCTCTTTTAAGAAACAAGGTGACTCTTCATAAAATTATTATATATAGCAAGTCTGACTTGCCTCGGTATTTTTTATCCATCATTTTTAAATTTGAGAGAAAGATATCTCCCACTGCTATAACTACAACATTGGATACCCCTCAACACATATCAGATCCATGTTAAGACGTATCTGTGCTAACAGTAGACTTATTCTAGCTCCTTTATAGCTACAATCCTTAGAGACAATTGACTTGTAGTTACCTAATTTCTCCGAGTCTTGAATGTGCTACCATCTTGGGCAAGTTTTCTCATTTTTTCTTATTAAAAAGAGTTATATATTTATAGCAATGTTGGCAGTGAATATTCCCCACTCATCCACCGACACACACAAATCAGAATTCCAAGTTGTTGTGGGTGTAGAATGTGTCTCTCATCACAAACCAGCTCTTTAACTTTAAGTAACACAGATCTCCAGTACTCCTTAAAACGAACAAAAAAAGCAATGATGACTGGATATGACTAACTAGGAAATTAAAAAACAACACCTCAAAATGATTTGTATATTCAAGGCACCTGTTCAAAATCCATGTATTGAGATTTCCATGATAGCTTCATTTGGACAATCATAGTGGCATTCCATGGCATTCCATTTACATGGCATAACCTATGGTTAAAATGGGAAAACCACGGGAATTGATCAACAATTTTCTATTTGTTAAAAAAGAAAAGAGCACTTTGATAAAGGGTTTGTGAAATCTGACAAGGCCAAAACTAGAGTGGAACGCATGGTAGTCTTGAGAGAAGTAAATGCCAATTCAGCTGCATTTTTCCAGACAAAGGAGTTCTATTTGAGCAGGGCACTCAAGGGCCCAACAATTTTGCCATAGTGATGAACAAACTTGCAATAATAGCTTGTCAAGTCTAAAAAACCTTGCGAGCTTTTGAGGGACTTAGGTCTTGGCCACTCGTGCATCACTGCATTCTTCTTGGGGTCAACTTGTGCATCAACATGTGAAACAATGTGGCCTAAATACTGCATCTGTTGGACTCCAAAGGCACACTTAGAGCACTTAGCAAAAAGGGCTCCTTTAAAATATTGAGCGCGATCTCCATATGACGAAGATGTTTTGCCTAGGTGTAATTGTAAATGAGAATGTCATCAAAGAAGACCAAGATAAATTTGCACAGACCACAAAATACTACATTCATGCGGCTCTAACAAGGAGGAGCATTGGTTAAGCTAAAGGGTATTACCAAAAATTTATAATGTCCTTCATGAGTCTTGAAGGCAGCTTTCAGAATATCAACTTCTTTGACATGAATTTCGTGATAATAGCCAAAGCGAAGATTCAGTTTTGTGAAAAATTGGCCCTTAAAGCTCATCCAACAAATCATCAATAATTGGAATTGAACAGTTATCCCTAATGGCTAATTTATTGAGTTCATGGAAATTAGGGCAGATCCACCAGTCACAATCGTTTTTGGGAACCATAACTACAGGAGAAGAGTAAGGATTGGTACTTGGGTAAATGTGTAATGTCCCTTCTTTAGTCCATTCCAACAGTTTTGGAAACTCCAACTTTCTTGGAGAGCATCAACTTTATTGGAAGGGTATTTTGATAGTGGCAGAGAGTTCTTGGAGCCAAGTGCGTACAATGGTACTTTCCTTGTGTGGATCTGATATTTTATAAACACTCCACATTTTTTGGAGAAGTCTGTTATCATGGGGAGCACCAATCTTTATATAGACTAATATCCTATGCACTTAAGGTATTGGTGGTGTGGTCGGAATTCATATTTGGGCTTGCTAATATTTTTCATAACTTTGGTGGTTGTGCGGAAAATAATTAAATGGTTAAATACTTAAGTTGTTAAAAAGTGAAAAATTAAAGACAATTTATATTTAATTATTTAAGAAGGTAATTAATTGAGTTTCGAGGGAAAAAGTGAATATTTAATTAAAATTACTTTTAGGGCTAGATGGGAAAAATTAAAAAAACAATTATTGGAAAAAAAGACTCATTCTATTCATCATCAATTTCCAAAAACCCTCATTTTGGAGAGCTTTAAGTTTTGGTGTAGCTCTTACCTTGAGGACAAAAACCCTCATGGTTTATTCAAGAATCGGAAGACAAAAACCTTTTGGTTCTCATTGTGCTGATTCAGGGGTTTATGTAGAGGTTTGAAAATACAAAGAAATATATTTAGTTAAATTTTTGCAGGCACTGTTATTTCTAGAATAATCCAAAAATATTTACTCTATCTGCTGGTCCAATGAACAATCCAGCCGTTTACTTAAATTTAATTTAAATTTAATTTAAATTTAAATTATTTAAATAATTCTTTCATTAATATGTTATGAATATTCTATAAAAAGAGAAAAGAATCAAGCCAGATTTTATTTATTTAAATCTTGCAACTGAAAACAAAGAAAAAACAAAAAATCAGACTAATCGAAAAATTTTGATTTTTTTTTCAATGGAAATTGCTGAAAAATTTAAAAAGGAATATTTCATAATGATACCAACCTCTTGTAGCTCTTTCAACATCTTCTCAATTTCATTCTTTTGCTCAAAGAGGTATCAATAGGGAGAATATTTGGAGGATGGCTATTCAGATTGAGGGGGAATGCCATGGTCATGGGGCTGTGAGGGGGGCAATCCTTTGGGGTCCTCAAATACTTTTTGATGCTTATCTACAAGGCATTTTATTTTTGATGGAGGAGAAGAATATGATGGGGGTTGAGTCTCTAGAGAGTGAAACTAGGCAAGGATGCCAAAACTCCTCCTTCAACAGTTTTTTCATACAATAAAAAATGACCATTTGAACATCACCCACCTTTAGCCCTTGTAATACATATTGTCTACCATTATGATTGAATTCAATCCATAGTTGGGAGTAGTTGCAAGTGAGTGGAGCTAAGGTTTGCAACCATTAGAATCTCAATACTACATTTACCTTCCCTAAGTAAAGAGCAAACATAATAGTGGTCAGCTAATGGACCCTTAGAATAAGATTTACATTGTGACACTTGCCTCCACATGACAAAGCATTAACATCGGCAATCATATTCTAAAAATTGTTGTAGGCATGGACATGGTAGTGGAGTTGGTCAACAAGTTTTCTATTAATGAAATTATGTGTGCTAGCTTCATAATCAAGACCACTTATCCTTTAACATTTGATGTGGCCAATGACTTTAAGTGTTTGGGGGGAAGAGAAACTGGCTAGAGCATGAATAGAAATATGAGCATCAAGAGTGGACTTCTATTCCTATGGAGGTAACTCTTCTTCCTATTTAGAAGAGTCCTTCAAATCATTGGTGCCCTTATAGAATCAATGAGATAAAAGCGTTGCTCTGAACATTTGTGACCTTTTTCTGATTTTTGATCACAACTGAAATATAGTTGTTGATGGTTAAAATGACACAAACAACATTAAAACAGAATATTTCTATTCTATTTCTCCTGAAAAAGAAAGAAAACATGTAGTAGCCTAACTCCCAAGGTCCTGGTCATTGGTTCTCAACTATCTGGTGTCACTCAATTGGTTCATGCAACTGTAATGTTCAAGGGGCCTGTTTTTCTATCGATGAATACCTTACTTCTGCATTCTTAAATGGAGAGCTCATAAAAGCAATTGGTCTCTCCTCGTTCTCTTCTCTTCTCTGTGTTAAAACTGCTGCACATGAATGTTCAGAAGCAAAAGAATAAAGGTAGAAGGGTTTTAAATAATCTGGGCTTGTTAAAACAGGTGCCTTAGATATAGCTTATTTAATCTGCATGAAAGCAGACTTGGCCTCTTCACTCCATTCAATTTTTGCATCCTTCTTCATCATTTCGTTAAGTGGTTTGACAATCTCTGCAAACCCTGTTATAAATTTCCTAACAAAGTTGATTCTCCAAAGAAAGACCTCATTTCCTTCTTGCTACCTGGCTTTGTTAATTTCAAAATGGCCTCCACTCGATCAGGATCTATGGAAATTCCTTCCTCTGATATAATGTGACCTAAAAGCTTCCCTTCAGAAACTCCAAATACACATTTCTTTGGGTTAAGAGAGACACCATAACTGATACATTTCTTTAACACCCTTTCCAAGTCAGCAGCATGATCTTCTCTATTCTTAGAGAAGATGGTTAGATCATAAACATAGATGATTATACACTTCCCTATCAGGTCTTTAAATGCTACATCCATCGCCCTTTGAAAAGTAGCACCAGCATTGATTAGACCAAATGGCATCCTCCTGTAGGCAAATGTGCCCCACTTTGTAGTGAAAGCCGTCTTCATCCTATCTTCATGACTTACAAGGACCTGATTGTATCTTGAATACCCATCCAAGAAAGACATCATCTGAGATCCATTGACCTTTTGCAATACTTCATCAAGAGAAGGTAATGGATAGTTGTCCTTCTCCGAGGCTTTATTTAAATTCCTGAAGTACACACATAACCTTATTTCACCATTCTTTTTCCTTACAGGAACTAGATTAGCCACCCAAGTAGAGTGTCTAACTGGAAAAATTATTCTCGCAGCCAAAAGCTTCTGCACTTCTTTCTGAATCAAAGGCTCAATTAATGCATTGACCTGCCGTTGCTTTTGGTGAAATGGCTTGGCTTCTGGCTTGAGAGGAATTGTATGTGTGATCACAGATGTATCAAAAGTTTTCAAGTCATCATAGCTCCAAGCTATTGCTTCAATATTCTGCTTCAAGACCTCTATTATCTCATCCTTTATTTCCTGAGGGCAGGTCTTCCCTATAAGAACGTTCCTTTCTGGGCCTGAGTGAGTCAAATTAACTTGTTCATACTTACCTCCCTCACTCTTTGTAGGCACTCTTTGATAAGCTTGTGGATCTGAATCAAATATTCTTTCTAATGCTATCATCCCTTTAGGAATGTTATTGCTCTTTAAATCCAGTATCCCTTCTGGACTGTCACTTTCTGGATTCCAGTCTCCATGATCTCTGTCAGAATCATCAATTATCTGCCCTTCAAAAACATCAGAATTTGCCAAAAAGGCCAATATATGCTGATCATCATTAAATACCTGAAAGTGTCTGATATTGTCAGGGATTGCTGGGACTGAAATCAATTCTATTGAAAACTTCTTCAGATTTGAGTCTTGCATAGGCTCTAATGTACTAGCAGCAATAGCAAGAGCATCTACTATTTGATTTGCTTCCCTTGGAATGAGAGTAATTCCAAAGGCATCAAAATCTTCTATTAAATTCCAAACCCTATTCCTATATGCAGCCAATCTTTTGTTATGGCATGTGTATTGGCTACGTACCTGTTTCACAATTACCTTAGAATCTCCCATCACTGTAAGAGCAGTTACCTTCTTCTTATGAGCAAACATGAGCCCTCTTGCAAGTGCCTCATATTCAGCCACATTGTTAGTGCAACCAAACTGCAATCTATAAGAAGCAAAATAAGTTTTTCCTTTCGGATTGGTTAGTTCAATCCCTGCTCCACTTCCTGCTTTAGATTTAGAACCATCAAATTTAAGAGTCCATAACTGGTCTTTAGCTGGGGGTTCTTTCTTTTTAGAAGCAACAGGGAAGGATTGACCTGAGACGTGTGGCGGCTCGGACTTTTGCTGTTTGTCAGAATTTGTGTTGGGAAGAGATTTAGTTAAAGATTTTCCTAGGTCTTCAATTTGTTCAACCACTACCTCCTGAGTGATTTCTTGGGTTGATTTACCATCTAATTCATCTTTCATCAACTCTTTTGGCATTGGTAAAGCATCCGGGGTAGGTGGATTGAAAAGGCACTGTGCTACCTTATTCTCTTCTTGAATTTCAGAACATAACAATGGAGTCTGCTCTATAGATGGGGAATTTTCCTTCTGAGAAGGGTTAATCCGAGTCAGAATGGTAGCATCCTTAACTTTGAAAGAGAACTCATTGATGGGAGTCTCCAATCCCTCATGGCATTTTTGTCGTGGCTGATCTATATGACCTAGAATATCTAGGCATGACTGACATGTCAACTCTGAATGGTTATGATAGTGAATCCTGCACCAGTTAGGAAGTAATAAACTACTCAAATCAGTTCCTGCTCCTAAAACAAACCTATCTTGTTGTAATTTCCTTATTAAAAGCTGCTGGTTGATGCAGATCATGGGATCACTATGCTCCAAAGGCGAAGTATCCTCAGGATTGATTATAGACAATGTAAGGATTTCCTCTTGTTTGTAAACACCTATCTCAGTTTCAAAGAATGCTACCTCATTTGCAGCATCATATTCTGTAATCATATGTTTGAGCCTAAGTTCACTTTCAATTCTTATCTGTGTGGCAAATCCTTTCCATGGTAACCACATGTGTGAGAAATCCAAGGATAGATATCCCCCTATACTTTTCATCAGTTCTCGACTTAGGAGCATACCATAAGTTTCTGGGATATCAGTTACTTGGATATCTATATAGGTCTGGATCCTTGGATTTGATCCAACCTGCACATGCATGTTCTTCAACTCACCTACAACATTGACTTTAGTTTTATCCAACTGAATCACCTTTTTATTGGTTGGAATAGGACTCAATCCTAACTTCTTACAAATCGAAAATGGCATGACATTCCCTGATGCTCCAGAATCTAATAAGCAATTGTGTAGGTTCTTTCCAAAGATTCTCAAACTTAAAAGGAAAGGTGGGTTATTGGTCTTACCTTTATACATAGCTGCATTTGTCTCCTTTGCGAGAGTCACTTTACCTTTCCCTTTTAGGCGATCTGCCTCTTCCAAAGCCTTTAATACCACCTCTCGTTGAGTTGGGCACCACTTCATGATATCAAAAAAAGACAATGATGTCTTCTGCCTTTGTAATTCTGCAACAAAGTCAAACTCCGAATCATTCCTAAATTGGTACTTAGGAAAAGAAGGCTGATTACCTCTATTTTGAAAATCAGAAGGCCCCTTTGGTGGGGGTGGATTGTTATTTGCATTCTGATTTGGTGGAACCATGTTGTTAGGGGGTGCAGATGTAGTGAATGGCCCTTTATTCTGGTTCCTCAGAAAGTGACCACCCTTAGATTGGAAAGCTTGAGCATCATATACATCTTTTTCTGGTTCATTATCCCCTTGCATAGGGAATTGATATTTCTCTTCAATAGTTTCATAAGTCATGGCAGTGCTGACTGGCCCATTATCCTGATTGGAATTTCCTGCTGGAGGATGGGAATCAGCCTGTACAATTTTCACAATCTTCTCCATTTCTGGGTAATTAACCTCAGAATGGGCTGCTGTATCATGCAACCTACACCAATTTGTCATAAAATTCAAATCAGCAACATTAGCAGTATGTGGTCTTTCTTCACCTGCTTGATAATTATGGGGAACTCCCCCGTTGTTAGGCCCAGTATTCCACTGCCTATTATTGTTGTTGTTATTATTGAACCTTTGATTATATCCTCTATTCTGATTTTGATAATTCTGGTTTGAGGAGTTCTGATTTTGGAAATTCCTATTGGTGTTATGATTAGAGTAATTGCCCTGATAGTTATAACCTCCCCGATTGTTGTAATTCTGGTTTTGATTATTGGGAGGGTTTTGCCTAAGCTGTGCCATGTCATTTGACATCTGAGAGAGAGTCTTTTTGAGAGTCTCTACTTCACTTGTAAGTTGAACAGTTTGATCATTCTACACATTTTGAACTATGGCTAGGGAATGGACATGGGTTGATCCCCCCCCTTGTTGTGATTGACTTTGAGGTTGCTGTTGTGGTTAATGTGAGGAATCATGCATGCTATTGCCAAAGAAGGGCACCGTTGGTGGAGCTTGCAACTCAGATACCGGTCCATAATGAGAATAAGACGTCCTTGGGACAATGTTATATAATGGTGGATTAGGCATCTGATAATTCATAGGAGGAAGAGCTGCTCCTAAACCTGGTGGTTGTAGACTTATCTATTGTTGCAATTTGATAGCCAAATGGTAAATTTTAGATAGAGAGTCTATCTGATCAGGTTGATAAGTTCTTTGCAAGAACAGGCCAATCAAAGGATCAACAGCTCTCAGATACGCCTGTATGGCCATACCCTCTGGCACTAAGTAAGGCTCTTGTAGCCTACGATACATCCACCGAACCTAGTGTTGAACAAGGGAAGGGGTTCATGATGTTCCTTCCTGATGGTGGCAAATTGGTGATACAATATGGCAGGGTCTACATAAACCCTAAATTGATTAATAAAAACATTCTCTAAATCTGTCCAACCCAGAATAGATCCTTGGGGCAGATTTAGATACCAATTATATGCCATATCTCCTAAACAGTAGGGAAACAATCTACATACCACATCTTGATGAGCAACTTGAGCTTGAGTGCAAGCATCTTTGAATGCTTGTATATGTTCTTCAGCACTTCTCGATTCTCCATGCATGTACTTCGGACAGAACTTCTCTGGGTTCTTTGGTAAATCATGGAATCCCCCAGGAATAGTCCCTAACGGAGAGGGATTATTGACAAAGTAAGCCATCGGTGGGATTGGTCGGGCAAGTGGTGGTGATGCAAGCCAAATTGGCGGTGACAAAGGCCTATTTGGTGGTGGTGTGGGTGGATTTGGTGGAAATCCCGGTGGAGTAAGTGGTGGTGGTAACGTAGATATCTCTACCCTACGAGCATGGGGTCTAGGTCTAACCGGGGTTTGAAGTTCTTCAAATAGTTCACGATTAGCAGAGGATCTGAGAACCCTCTCATATCCGTCCGGTGAAAAAGATCTTCCGCGAGCCAACTTGTCCTTTCAGGCCCTCCTTCTAGCGCCAAATTCTGTTGATGGTTAAAATGACACAAACAACATTAAAACAAAATATTTCTATTCTATTTCTCCTGAAAAAGAAAAACAACATGTAGTAGCCTAACTCCCAAAGTCCTGGTAGTTGGTTCTCAACTGTCTGGTGTCACTCAATTGGTTCATGCAACTGTAATATTCAAGGGGCCTGTGCTGGTAAAAGATTCAAGCGGTGACTCATCATACCAAACTGTTTTTAGTAAATCAATGGGGTTTCAAACAAAAGAAAAAGATAGATTAAAGGATAAAACCAGTAAATATGAATCAAATTTATCTATCATCTGGACATATATCTTCAATAATGAATGTTTCTTCCAATCAGATCAAGAAAACCATAAGATGACACAATCTATAGCGTAATCTATACCACTGTATACATTTTAGGTGCTTAATTAACTTCACAATCACATATCACAAATAATTCAAGGACTTTTCAAAACAACACACATTCATTCATCATCAAGGTCATAGATCAACAAACTTTAATAACTTCAATTCAATGACAATCTAACAAGATAATCTTTAAATCTGGTTTCTTCTAATGACTTTCATCACATAAGAAATTATCATGCTTCAGCACAATCACTGGCATTCAGATGGATTATAACTTATTAACCTTATCAAACAAAAAAAACAACTCAATTCCAACTCCATATTGCGTAAACCTGTAAATTCTATTAACTGTAAAAGGATCAAGTACAAAGTATCTCTGCAAAAACTCTACAAAATTCTATCTCCTAGCATTAGGTAAGCCAATTCTATTCTCAATTAACCGACCTTTACAATATGATACCCATCTGGTATTTATAGATATACAAAAAGTCCGAACTTCACTTCTATTTTAGGCCTTCCACCTTTTTAGGAACAACTTTCTTGGAAACTCAGATCAATTTGATCTTGAGTTCTTACATTAGACGTCCAATTTAACTAAAAATAGAAGATAGAAGAAAAGAAAAGAAATCATGCGTCCCCAAGACTGTCAGTGCTGTATGCATGCAATCATGCAAGGAAGATAAAAATCATGCATGCAACATGCAAGGATTCATGCATGCGAAGCTGGATCTGCCATGAACTCATCGTAGCTGGTGAAGACTTGCTGTAAAGTATCCATATCTGGCCCATCAATCCAGTCATCTTTAAATTTGATCCTATCCAACTCGACTGTAGCAAACTCTTTCATACTTTTCACCTTTGTCAATTCTCTTCCTGCAGCTTTTACTTCCTCTTTAACGTCCATTAACCGATCCAATATTGACTCTTCTCCATCATCCTCTTTTTGCATTAGTCCTTGAAATCTTTCATTCCATTTCTCTTTAACTTGACTCAAAGGCATGCCATCTTTTGTCATTACATTCACATCTACAATTATGGCCATGACTGCTTCCAACTCTTCCAACTGCTCAGTCAAATTATTAACTGCTTCCTGAATCTCATCCTTGTGTTTGCTCAAAAAGACAATCCTAAACTTGAGTATGCGAAAAGTCTTCTACACAAAGTCTTTGTTATCATCCTCAAGTATAGATTGTTCTAAAAGAGTAGTTAGAGGCAACGTATTTACCTTTTCTAACTTTTTACTATACTCCTTATACTCTTCTTTTTTTTTTTCTGATGCCTCAATGTATTGATGCATCTCTTTTATTACTCCTTCTGCCTCTTTGTAGGCTTCAAATCCTTTTGTTAAAACCTCACCTACCTTTCGGTTCAATTTGTCTATCCATTTGTCTACCATCTCTGCCTTACCTCTAACTTGCACCAAATCATCTACCTCCTTTTTGCTTAACAAAACATGAGTCTCAATGGCTGCAACTTGTTGTGACCTTGGAGAGGAGACACTCTTCAAGAATGAATTCAACTGATCCAATTGAGCCTTAAGGTCATCCTTCTTTTGCTTGTCCTTTATCATTCTTGATTTAGTTGTTGAAGCCACTACATCAATTAAATTCATTTGCTGATTTCTAGTGGGTCTTTCCAAATTGACCGAACTCAGCTGATAGTCTGTTAGCTGCATATCCCCTACCTCCTTTTCTGTCATAGGCATGGCACATTCAGCAACTATCTCCCCTTTATCTGTGAGTCTGGTAGAATGTAGAATTTTAGCCTTCTTCTTAGGCCTTTCTTGTTCAATTTCTTTCATCATGTCCTCCCAATTGAGAGGTTATGGAGGTGTTCTTGCCCTTTTTTGCAGGTCCAATTTTAACCATGTAGGAGCACTTGGAGCAATAGTCATCATAGAGGAAGAGGGAGCAATAACTGTAGAAGGTGGCTGCATACTCTCTTGAGATTGGGATTCAACCCTTGCTTTCTCTTGTTGTTCTTGTAGTATATGCATTTGTACAAGCTTTTCAGCCTCTTCTCTATCCTTCTGTTCTTGTATTTTCTTATCTTCTTCTTCTTTCCTCAACCTCTCTTCCTCCAACTGATTTCTCTCTACTCTTTCCTTTTCCAACCTTTCATTTTCTAATTCTTCATTTTCTATTCTTTCTCTTTCTAGAGCTTCCCCTTCCAATTTCTCTTTTTCTAAAGTCTTTAGTCTTTCCCTTTCTAACCTTTCTGCCTCCAAAGTCTTAAGTTTTTCAGCTTCGGCTTCTTCTTCCTGTTGTTTCCTAATCAGCTCTTTAGCCGCTTTTTCCTTTCTTATCTTTTCTGCTCCTTCCTCTTTTTGTCGAGCTTCTTCTGCAAGTTTCAACCTAGCAACCATGATTTCCTTTTCCCTCCGGTTTCTTGCTTTCTCCTCCTCAAGATCATGGATCTTTTGTATCAATTCTAACTTGTCATTTTCTGCTTTGACCTTGAGCCCATGCTCTTGTTGCCTCATTTGCTTCTCTATTTCATCAGTTGCTACCCTTGTTTCAACTTGTTTTGCCTTTAATTGCTGCTGGTGATGTAGAGAAGCAAATGAGGCAACGAGAGCATGAGCTCAAGATCAAAGCAGAAAATGACAAGTTAGAATTGATACAAAAGATCCATGATCTTGAGGAGGAGAAAGCAAAAAACCGGAGGGAAAAGGAAATCCTAGTTGCTAGGTTGAAACTTGCAGAAGAAGCTCGACAAAAAGAGGAAGGAGTAGAAAAGATAAGAAAGGAAAAAGAGGCCGAAGAGCTGATTAGGAAACAACGGGAAGAAGAAGCTGAAGCTGAAAAACTTAAGACTTTGGAGGCAGAAAGGTTAGAAAGGGAAAGACTAGAGACTTTAGAAAAAGAGAAATTGGAAGGGGAAGCTCTAGAAAGAGAAAGAATAGAAAAGGAAAGGTTGGAAAAGGAAAGAGTAGAGAGAAATCAGTTGGAGGAAGAGAGGTTGAGGAAAGAAGAGGAAGATAAGAAAATACAAGAACAAAAGGATAGAGAAGACGCTGAAAAGCTTGTACAAATGCATATACTACAAGAACAACAAGAGAAAGCAAGGGTTGAATCCCAATCTCAAGAGAGTATGCAGCCACCTTCTACAGTTATTGCTCCCTCTTCCTCTATGATGACTACTGCTCCAAGTGCTCCTAAATGGTTAAAATTGGACCTACAGAAAAGTGCAAAAACACCTCCACAACCTCTCAATTGGGAGGACATGATGAAGGGAATTGAACAGGAAAGGCCTAAGAAGAAGGCTAAAATTCTACATTCTACCAGACTCACAGATAAAGGGGAGATAGTTGCTGAATGATCCATGCCTATGACAGAAAAGGAGGTAGGGGATATGCAGCTAACAGACTATCAGCTGAGTACGGTCAATTTGGGAAAACCCACTAGAAATCAGCAAATGAATTTAATTGATGTAGTGGCTTCAACAACTAAATCAAGAATGATAAAGGACAAGCAAAAGAAGGATGAGCTTAAGGCTCAATTGGATCAGTTGCATTCATTCTTGAAGAGTGTCTCCTCTCCAAGGTCACAACAAGTTGCAGCCATCGAGACTTCTGTTTTGTTAAGCAAAAAGGAGGTAGATGATTTGGTGCAAGTTAGAGGTAAGGCGGAGATGGTAGACAAATGGATAGACAAATTGAACCGAGAGGTAGGTGAGGTTTTAACAAAAGGATTTGAAGCTTACAAAGAGGCAGAAGGAGTAATAAAAGAGATGCATCAATACATTGAGGCATCAGAAAAACAAAAAAAAAGAGTATAAGGAGTATAGTGAAAAGTTAGAAAAGGTAAATACATTGCCTCTAACTACTCTTTTAGAACAATCTATACTTGAGGATGATAACAAAGACTTTGTGGAGAAGACTTTTCGCATACTCAAGTTTAGGATTGGCTTTTTGAGCAAACACAAGGATGAGATTCAGGAAGCAGTTAATAATTTGACTGAGCAGTTGGAAGAGTTGGAAGCAGTCATGGCCATAATTGTAGATGTGAATGTAATGACAAAAGATGGCATGCCTTTGAGTCAGGTTAAAGAGAAATGGAATGAAAAATTTCAAGGACTCATGCAAAAAGAGGATGATGGAGAAGAGTCAATATTGGATCGGTTAATGGACGTTAAAGAGGAAGTAAAAGCTACAAGAAGAGAATTGACAAAGGTGAAAAGTATGAAAGAGTTTGCTGCAGTTGAGTTGGATAGGATCAAATTTGAAGATGACTGGATTGATGGGCCAGATATGGATACTTTACAGCAAGTCTTCACCAGCTACGATGAGTTCATGGCAGATCCAGCTTCGCATGCATGAATCCTTGCATGCTGCATGCATGATTTTTATCTTCCTTGCATGATTGCATGCATACAACACTGACAGTCTTGGGGGCGCATGATTTCTTTTCTTTTCTTCTATCTTCTATTTTTAGTTAAACTGGACGTCTAATGTAAGAACTCAAGATCAAATTGATCTGAGTTTCCAAGAAAGTTGTTCCTAAAAAGGTGGAAGGCCTAAAATAGAAGTGAAGTTCGAACTTTTTGTATATCTATAAATACCAGATGGGTATCATATTGTAAAGGTCGGTTAATTGAGAATAGAATTGGCTTACCTAATGCTAGGAGATAGAATTTTGTAGAGTTTTTGTAGAGATACTTTTTACTTGATCCTTTTACAGTTAATAGAATTTACAAGTTTACACAATATGGAGTTGGAATTGAGTTGTTTTTTTTGTTTGATAAGGTTAATAAGTTATAATCCATCTGAATGCTAGTGATTGTGCTGAAGCATGATAATTTCTTATGTGATGAAAGTCATTAGAAGAAACCAGATTTAAAGATTATCTTGTTAGATTGTCATTGAATTGAAGTTATTAAAGTCTGTTGATCTATGACCTTGATGATGAATGAATGTGTGTTGTTTTGAAAAGTCCTTGAATTATTTGTGATATGTGGTTGTGAAGTTAATTAAGCACCTAAAATGTATACAGTGGTATAGATTACGCTATAGATTGTGTCATCTTATGGTTTTCTTGATCTGATTGGAAGAAACATTCATTATTGAAGATATATGTCCGGATGATAGATAAATTTGATTCATATTTACTGGTTTTATCCTTTAATCTATTTTTTTCTTTTGTTTGAAACCCCATTGATTTACTAAAAACAGTTTGGTATGATGAGTCACCGCTTGAATCTTTTACCAGCACAGGCCCCTTGAATATTACAGTTGCATGAACCAATTGAGTGACACCAGACAGTTGAGAACCAACTACCAGGACCTTGGGAGTTAGGCTACTACATGTTGTCTTTCTTTTTCAGGAGAAATAGAATAGAAATATTCTGTTTTAATGTTGTTTGTGTCATTTTAACCATCAACAATAGCCAATTGCCCTTTTTTCTCAACCAACTCTCTTTGGAGAGCCTGTGAAAGACAAGGAGGACCCAACAACTTTTTTTTTTGGTTGCAAATTTGTCCTCAATGATGTAGGCTAAAGCAAGAGCATTGTGGAATGCGATTAGTTTCAAAATGAGAACTTTTGTCCTAAGATATTTTTTGAGACCACTTATGAAACAAATTTTGGAAAATTGTTCACCAAGGCCATGGGTTTGGTTGGTCAATTTCTCAAACTTTGTTTGACTGTCCCACAAAACATAATCTAGTGAGGGCACCAATAAAATCTTCATATGCACTAGGTCTGAAATGGTTTAGGGCTTTGCCAAAGTTTTCCCATGTGAGAAATGGTTGAGTCTTATCCAACCACTGTAACCACTAAATGTCTTCTTCTTCTAGGTGGAGCTTTTGATCTTGTGGAATTTAATGAACTGCACAATATTACTCTATCTTGTATAACCAACTAGTAGGATTAGTACCATCAAATTTGAGAAAGTCTAGTTTAGGGGGATGTGGGGGCCAATCCTAATTTGGGAAGGTGAACCCATTTGCATGAGTAGAGGACTGACTACTATCTAAAGGAAACATGGCTTGGAAATATTCCAACTATGTTGTTATTTGCTAGAATTTATCTTGTGTGGACGATTAGATTTAGTCAACTCTTTCATTGACAAACTCCACAAATAGTTAGATAGTGCGTCCTAAAGGTGACATTTGCTTGTTATAGTAACAATATAGAGGTAGCTAAAAAGGTTTACCTAGGTTATATGAGAAAATGATTAGGTTGCAAAGGCAATCACAACCATATAAGTGCCTTAATGGAGGAAATATGAGCTTGGGCTGAAAAGGGGGTTATCTAGAGTTATATATCAAATTGACTAGCTAGAAAAAGTGATTGTAATGGGACAATCCACTAGAAGAGGTAAAAGTTGGTCTAGACCTTTTTGTTTTGTTTTACTATTGTCTAGATACCCTTTGGCTGAATTTCCCATCAAAACTAATAGATTGTGGCTGGATTTCTTTTGGAAGTTTTGAATTTGAAAGTGAAACCATAGGCTAAACTAGCAATCGATAAAGGGCTTCATGAATGGACAATTTGTAACCTAGAGACAATTTTTTGCTTATAGAGAAGATTAATTTACTGGATTGATGAAAATCAACCAACTGTAGAAATACTGATTGGCTATACCTAGTGTGGGTGACACATAGATGGGGACAAGAGGGAAGGCTCTATAGGGTGTGGTTGGTTTGTGAGCTCACCAATATACTTATCTCATTTATAAATAGTGTTAACCCAATGTTTCAAATTCCTAACTACAAAGGATTAGGATTGTATTCATATTGCATAATCTTGCCATTGATGCACGAGGTGAATAACTTCTCGAGGCTAATCGCTTATTGATGCATCACAAATTTAGATGAATAAAGGTTACCTAGGGTGAGGTTGCCAAATAAATCCTATGAGGTCTTCTAGTATACAAAAAGACATGTGGAAGCTCATGGCCATCTATAGAGGCTATTCAAAGCTTGGGTATTGGAGCCAAAATACTCCTCACTTCACTAGACCCTTTATGGGGGAATCTAGCTTAGCTAAAAATGACAACTCATTTGAGGATATTTGAAAAGTCCCAACATAGGGTTTCTAACCTGAAAATGAAAAGAAACTACTTGCAACTAGAATAAAATAAGAAAAAACTTAGGTAAGCGATTTAGTGCCCTGGCTATAATCACTTTTGATTGCAAGATCTCTTGAGGGCAAGGTGAGAGAATATGGTAGGTAGTTGAAAAAAAGCCCTAAACTAATTTTGCTACTTGTAGAAATGACCTTGAAAAGAGCTTCAGTACCACTTATAATGAACCTACAAGAAGAATAAAACAATACACACAAAGCTACGTAAAATAGAGAAACAAAATATTTTTATATTGTCACAATGCCTCTTCAAGGGGGCAACCTCCTAGTAGAGTTTGTACTTCAATTACAAATATCCAAGTTACTTTCCACTTGGGAAACCATTACAATAAATAGAGCCTTTCTAAAGACAACTAATACCATCCCATGCATACGAGATAGTTACTTTATTGAGATCATTCTAACTAACTAGTGGGATGATTTACAAAGTATATGCATCCACACCTTTATTTAATATTACCTATTGGAAACTTACAAAGCATATGCAGCCACCTAATACTAGCTTCTACATAGCATAATGGAATGTCAACCTTCCTGCTATCTTGAATTGATAATGCTATATCTATCTTAGTTGAAAAAGCTGTGTGCTTTGCACCTCTCCTGAGCAATGGCAGTAGAAAGTGATGGGTAAAATTTGTTCAATGTTAATCAAGAAATATAAGCTCGAGAGGTTAATGTTCAGTATGCATAAACCATTGGCTTTAATACAAGGTTGATGTAATGTCCCCATTTTTCCATCCCTCCTCTTGATCATTAATTAATTTAATTATTTAATGTTGCCTGGAAAAAGTGCACAATTATAAAGGTAATATTAAATGACTAAATCAAATGAAGTTATAAAGTGACGTTGATGAATATTTAAAAGATAATTTAATAAGTCACTTTATAATAAAGCGTTGATTGGTTTTGGTAGGAAAATTAAAAGGTATTATAGAAAGGGCATGAGGGCTCATTTCTCAGCACGCGAAGATTATTTTATTGGAGATTGTGAAATTGTGGAGAGATGAGCTTTCTGGAACGAGAGGACGAAAACCCAAATCCTTTTAGGTTCGAAGGATTGGACAAAAAATCCAATTCCTTCCGTAGGCGGATTCACATCAGGGTTCGCATTTAGGCATTATCGATTGTGGCAATTTTGTGTCTTCTTTGAAGACAATTCCAAATTTCAAGGTTTGAAGATTATTTGCAGAAATTTCAGTGTCAGAGTTTGAACTTCTACAAAATTATCTCGAGGTGATATTTATTCACATTTACAGTTGCAAAATTCAGAATATTGGATTTATTACGTGCTGAGAGTTTCAATATCCATGATATAATATTACGGAGGTATCCTTTCTGTACTACTATGGTTGTTTGTGGAGGCGACCATATTATGGTAAGTAGCGATTTCATTGCATAGTATTATTTGTAGCCTTCAAAGGTAGATAAAGACAAATATAGGTGGCGCTAAGGAATCGTGAAAGACCTAGAAAATTCAGAAGACTTTAAACGGCAGATAATAATAGTCAAGAAATTGCTGAATATTGTCTTCAAGCCTTTTAACGATTTATAAGAAAGGCATGAGCCTGAGGATCTAGCCGCCATTTATTATTCATCGTGGGGCATCAAGCTAGCGCTAGGTTTTGTTCTCGATTGGATGTATTTGAGGATCGTGGGGATTCTATTAAATGTTATATTGGCCGCCAAAATTGAAGAGAGCCATGTGAGTTGGATAAGAAATCAAATAAGACAAAAGCGAGCTTTGTGGATGGTCAAGGTATGTCGATGGAGGCTGATTTAAATTATATGATATTTCATTAATCATTTATGTAGCCTTGTCTATATCGTAGTCTTCCTAAGTATGAGCCTCACGCTACAAGGAAACCAAAAGAGGGACATGGACCAAACAAATAGTCCAAGGAAGGTGCGGGCAGGACATAAGACCATTCAATAGTTGGTGCTGGATCTAAAAGGTGTCGTAGCTTCACCAAAGGAGTTGGAATATAACATCATGGGTCTGAACAAGTAATGGAAGGCCTATGCTTCATAAAATACCAAATTCAGGTCAGCCATATTTATGTAATGATATTATAGATCTGATATGTTTATACATGCTCATATGCAAAATAACATCATGTTGGCATTTCAATTCACACCTTTGGTATGCGAATTAGAAACGGACAGCTATGCACAGATTAACTGCTCTTCGAATTAGGAGGGGAAGCTCCCTCTTTGCTGATTGTACTTAAAGAAATTAAACTAAACTAATCTGCCAATCTTTTTGTTCAGCTAAGAGCACAAGGTTATAAAACTCTAGCGTTGTAGCTGAGATTTTCTCTTTTTGAATTTCAACTACAACTAAGCCTACTCTAATGACGCTTTTAACAACTCAAGTAAACTCAGAGCTTGAGAGTTAAAAGTAAACAAGGAATTGATTCTTTGACATAAAAATCACATAAACTCACTCCCAACTCACACCTTAAGACTCATTGTACTTCAGATGCAAGCTGAAATAAAGATTACATAAGTGAAACACATATAACGGAAATTTGAGACAGTAGATCAAAGCAGCAAAGCAGGCATAAGATTTCATTTTCTCAAATTTCAAATAACAAAGATTACACTTTTGGGATAGCAGGATTGTAGCAATAATAGGCTTACAGTTTAGCAGTCAATCAGAACACATCGACACAAGAACACATAAATTGAACAATAATTTGCAGCAAAAGTAGGCATACAAGCTTGCTCTTACACAAAATGAACTGACACTGAACAACAACTTGTAGGCAAAATAGGCTCAACAATTTGCTATCACAATAACCATTAAAGAAAAATGGGCAAGACTGCCCTTATTTATACACAAGCAGAGGAGTAGGGAACCCTAAAATCTCCTTGTTTTTAAAATCAAGACTTGCCAACATGCAAGATTTATTTCTAAAACTAAAACAAGATAACTATCTAACAACCTATGAAAGCAAAAAAACAAGGAAAGTGCCAACTATTACATCTTGATTCTTTCTCTTTCACAAAGAATGGATAAGCATGAGACAAGAATAGCAGAAAAAATCGGAAAGAGCATCGAGTTAACTACTTTAAATCTATCTTTGGAGATCTTTGCTGTGTTGATCAGATAACTCATCCATTGGTATTTTGGGAAAGTATATCCGCCAAAAAGTTGGTAATTGCCTCATTGTTAGGAGCATTGATACTAAGGCAATATTCTGCTTTTCCAAGATTTCTTTGCCTTTTGTAATCGAACTTAGAAAATCTTTGACATCTTCAGCTGTTTTATCAAATCTTGCTAATTTCGTCTACTCTGCAACTGGAGTGATGACCTTTTATAAATATATCATCTTGCTTCAACATATCCTTTTTACCCTGTGTGACCATCTTCTAACATTCCTCCATTTCTTTTGCAGCTTTTATACTTCTGACACTTCTCCTGATTTTTCAATGGAAGAATATTGTACAACTCTTTACCGATACTTTTCCTTTTTCTCATACCACACCTTTTCACATTCTTCGACTAAGATGATGTTTTCTGTCCATGGTGGTATTGAAAAATACTTCTCAACAACATCCGGCCTAAGGTTGCAAACAACCTGCCCATTTGCTGCTTGGTTCTGAATTCCATGGGAGAGTACTCTATGCTGAAAAACTTGAAGTTTGACTATAAACTCGACTATGCTCGGCCAAGTTTTGCACAAAAAGCTAAAAATAGCTTGCTGATTTTTCTTCTTCAAACGGGCAGATTTTTCAAAAATAATTTGAGATATGGGTTTTGTGTAGAATTTCGTTGCAAAGAGACCCAAATCGTCCGATTTTGAAAATTGTTGATGGCTGGTTGAAAAAGCAGAAACCCTAAAATTTTAGGATTTTTCCTGAAAAAAGCCGAGAGTTGGGTTTTGCGCAGAACCACGTTTTGGATGGACCTAGATGATTAGTTTTGGAAAATACTGAAGATTTCTTGGACATGCGAGGAAAAAGCAAGTTCTTGAAAAATATAAAATTTCCAAAGTTGTGAAGAATAAAAAACTGAGCTGACCCAGATTGTTGAAAATTGAAAAAGATGACCCCCTTCTTCTGAAGATTGATGCTCTGGAAATTTGAAGCATGAAAAAGCGAGCCTCTATGTGACCTGATCTAGAAAATGTGAACTCTGAAAAAGAAACACATTTTAGCCTTCAAATTTTGATTTGAAGAAATTATTTGTCTCCTCCTTTGGATGCTACCTGCAAAAATCTGTGAATAATGAATGCCAAAGCAATCTTAAATAGGTTTTGAGGATGGAAAAGACCCTTTATTCTCCAACTTCAAATCTTTTGAAGCCAATCTTGAGCAGGTTCGTCGAATGTGGATGCTGTTTGAGAGTTGAAAGATGAAAATTTGGAAATTCTCTAAGGCATGAAAAATTGGACACCCTTTTTGGCAGGCATAGCCATTTTCTTGAAATTTTCAACTTTTTTGCTTGATTTTGACCTCAGTTTGATCCTCAATCCTGGGCGCCTAGTGAATCCTATGAACTAGCTGAATGATCCATCAGAAAGCTTGATTGAATCTGGCGAGGTTGTTCTGGAGGCAACATTTGATAAAAACATCATTTGAGGCCTTAAAATGCTAGGTGCTCATGGCTAGTTGGGGCGCCCATGATCACTAGTGTTAGCCATTTGAAATGTGCCCCTTAATTTTTTCTTTAAAATTTCACCAACAACAAGCACCCGTTAAGGATTAACCAGAATCATAATCAGCTGAAAGTAACCTTCGCCAAGAATGTTCACCAAGATCCTATTGAAGGCGAGGTGATAGCATATGGGAAGGGATTGTTAGCAACAAATGAATTGAAGTACAAGCTGGAAATGAAAGCAGGCAGAGAACCGACCATGAAGATTCCACGCTACCACTTATTCAGTGGGGGGAAGGATATTACAATGAAGGACAATTCATCTGCTTTTCAGCAGGCATCCACATAGCAGTGGGGATTCTCCACTTAAAAAGTGGGTGAGAAATGAGAGATTCAAATGTTTATTCCTCCACACTGGCGGTAAACCATCCACGGGTTACAATGTTTGAATTAAGACACAAAGTAAATGCAGAAATGAAAATGACCGGAACAGTACTACTGTTTACAGCCTTACAATGCCAATTATCTGCAAATTACAAGAACTATTACAATAATGTCAAAGCCAAATGAAGGAAGATGATCTCTTACACTTAAAACCTTCTCAATTACTGAAAATCAAACTAAAATCTGAAATATTATCAATCTGATATGAAAATCAGCAATTGAAAATCTCAGACCCAACAACTATACTAACACCAAAATGCATATTTCTCTTTCAAAACTTCAAAGACACATTCCGAACTATACTTACAACACCTCATAGTCAAAGCGACTTGCTTCAAGCCTGAATTATGCCAAATAACAGCCTCTATTGAAGAGCACAAATTCCAAAGCAAACTACAAGAAGAAATATAGCCCTAGGAATGGTATGACCTACCTAGAAAATCATAGACTTCACCATAAATTCTGAAATTTTGCAAATGAAGTCACCCTTAACGTAGAATTGATTAGCATCAATACCCACAATGAGATAAAAATCACTCAAAGAGCTGCAAATGAAAATCTACTTCAACCATGACTGAACCAGCAGCTCAAAACTGTAAATTATTACCCAAATTCTCCAACATTGAAGCTCAATATGCACATCTAAATGAACCATAGTTTCAGGCTTGAAGAATGGTGAAAATGCTAAGCTCCCCCTTAGCCAGGTTTTGAAATCAATCCAGCCGCATTTCGATAAGTTAAACAATAGATGATCAATGAGTGAGCAATGGCCTGTTTTTATAGAATTGAAGTTGACTGTTGGCTTTCCATCTATCCTCCAAAAGGGACGCCCAAACCTCATGTGAGATAATTTATATTTTTAAACATTTAATTCACCTTTTTCTCTTCATTTTGGCATCCAAGTTTCCTTAGGGAATAATAACCTTTGAGATAATAAATATTATCACCTCATGTGGCGTCCACCCTCAAAGGCCCCATTTTAAAACAACTTAAAGTCATTGTGCTAGGCCAAGGGAGTCAAATGAAAATATAATAACATTAATGACTTAGAATAAATCACTTTACCCAAAATGAGCCTCAAAAAGCTGAAAGCCAAATATGCTCCAAATTGCACTACCTAAAATGGAAACTGAACTGATTGCTGATGCTACTACCCAAGATGGCACTGCCAGAAATAGAGCTTACTAAAAATAGTAAACTCTAAAAAGTTGTCCAATGAATTTGCATGTCATATCATTGCGAAGCTTTCTGAAAACCCAAAAAGAATCCGCAATCCAAATTTTGAAATTTCAATGTATAGGCAAAAAATAACAAGTGTTGGAAAAGGTTGTCAGATGGAGATGAATGTTACACCATCCCGAAGCTCTCCTAAAACCCAAAAAACTCCACCAAACATGCATCAGAAACTCTTACATGCCTTCAAAATTGCTTCAGAACCCCTATAAAATAGGAAACCCTAATTTTACCTTTGACGAGCCTACGAGCTTTCGGAAATAGGCTATCAGTCACCGAAGAGCATATGGCTAAAATGGGGACATTACAACATTTTCTTCTTGTTCTTCAATTTTGCATGTTTTCTGATCTTTTGATGAATTTGCAATTCCGAGAGCTAGACTGACCTGATGAACTTGCTGTCAGATGCGTTGGATAGCTTGACGAATTATGAGGAGGGACTTCTAGATGCTGCATCTCCTGAAAATTTGATTTGGGGGGTCAAAAGCTTGGGCGCCCAACTCCTCCATAGTTTTTTTTACTGTGTTTTCAACTTTCTTTTGACTTTTTCAATTTTGTCCATGTTTTCATCTTCGTTCGATTTGCGATTTCTGGTGCTTGTCAGATTTGATGAGTTCACCATTGAATTCGTTGAAGAGTTGGATTGAATCTGGAGAAAATTTTATGGAGACTGCAAACTCTAATTTTAAATTTTAGGTTCTCAAATTCTTGGGCGCCTTGGCTACCTGGGGCGTCCATCACTTCCAGACTTAGTTATTTTCACGAGATTTTTATTTTCTCAATTTTGACCCTCCAAGTTTTGTCCTTTGTTTGATCTGTAGCTATTGGTGATTGATGAATCTGATGATCAGGCTGAGATAGGCATCATATAGCTGGCGGAATTTTGAAGAATCTGAGCATATTTGCAAACCCTAACTACTGATTTTGAGCATCCAAAACCCTAGGCGCTCTTGGCTAGCTGGGGCACCCAAAGTTCCCATAGATAGTTTATTTTTTGATATTTTCATGATTTGCAATTTGCCATTTTGTCAAGACTCCTTCGTTTGATCTGAGATTCTGGCCAATAGATTGATCTAATGGACATGCTGATGGATTCACTACGCAACCTACTGAATTTTGAGCAATATTGTCTGGTAGCACAAACCCTAACTCCATCAACTGGTACCTTGAAAAGCTGGGCACCCTTGGCTACTAGGGGCGCCTTTATGAGCCAGAGATAGTTTTTATTTCAACTTTTCAACTTTTCCTTCATCGTTCCTCATGCTCACCGTTGCTTTGACTGTTGGAGACTAAAAAAAATCTAAGGCATGAGTGTTTAGGCGCTTAGACTGGGCAGGGGCGCCTTTATTCTTTAGACTTAGTCAAAATTTTGCAACTTTTAAGATTTTTCAGCTTTTCCTCCTTCGTTCTTTGTTCCTTGATCATCTTCGTTGTTGCCTTGATCTGTGCGGTGCTTGATACCTTGAATCTGACACCTGGCAGTTTGACCAACCTCCATTGATGGCCTTAGAGCTTCAGTTTAGCTTTTGAAAAAGCAAAATAGATCCACTAGGGCAAAACTGATCTTTTATTGATTCTGACTGGACTAGCCTGTTGAGGAAGTATTTTAAGCCAATCAAAATCAGTTTGAACCCTTGAAGTCAAACTTTCTATTTTTAGAAATTTTTGCTAGCATCCATTTGAAAAGAAACCCAGAAAAAAGTCTATTTTTAGAAACTTTCTATTTTAAAAAATATTCCTAAAATTTAGGGCCGAAAAATTGAGATCTGGGTTTTGTAGAAGAGGTCGCTTTGAGTAGACCCAGATCCACAGATTTTGAAAATTTCGAGTTTTTGATCAACATGCATGACAATGCAAAATCTATTTTTCTGACCTTTTTGACAATTTTAACAAGACTTTTGACCATTTTTTCAAAATGCCTAAGTGTAGCAAAAACATCAGATATGATTTTATAAAAGGTTCTTTACATGCTGATAAGTTGCATTATCTATTATTTCTGAAAGTATAAATCTATGGAAAAATCCTGTCATTTTACAAAACTTGTCAACTTCTTGAAAGCCTTTTGGAATGAGGCACAACATCTTGATAAACTGTTTTACCAAATGTCTAATTTAGTAGAGTGGGAAAATCGAATCAGAAGTTCAGAATTACATTGCTGATTATTATTTCTATATCTCTCTTGTTTTGGCAATTGATGTACATGATCTAAATTATTGAAGTCAATGAGTGGTTTATATGATGACTCTTATCGTATGCAATTTCTATCTAAATTCCCATTAGAATCAGCTCAGAATAGCAAGCAAGCAAATTGTTTGACAAAATGCTTGCATTGTCAAACATGGTTAAATCGTAGAAATTCGATTCATCTGGATAGGGGATACTATAGTGGTATCAGAGCTTAAGAACTTGCCATCCTGTGGAGTTTTATGTGTGGCATAATAGATAGTGGAATGATGAATTGCAATGTCCCCATTTTAGCCATACGCTCTTCTGTGACTGATAGCCTATTTTTAGAGGCCCATAGGCTAGTCAGAAGTGCAAATTAGAGTTCCCTATTTTGTAGGAGGTTTCAGATGAGCTTTTGAAGGTTTGCATGTGAGAGTTTTTGATGCAAGTTTGGTGGAGCTTTTTGGGTTTTTGGAGAGCTTCGGGATGAGGTAACATGCATGATAAGAAAATGACATGCATTTCTAACAGATACTTTGCATGCACAAAAGGTTTCCGGGTTTTACTGGGTTTTTAGAGAGCTTCAAAATGGTGTAACATGCATCTCCATTTGACAACCTTTTCTGACACTTACTATTTTTAGCAAGTCACAATGACTGTCCGATTTGTACTCAAAATGAGTTTGGAACAACTTACTGCTTTTACCAGTATACTATTTTTAGTAAGTTCTATTTTTGGCAGTGCTCCAGTAGGTAGCATTTCGGCAGTCCAGTGCAATTTCCATTTTGGGCAAAGCAGTTTGGGTATATTTGGCTTTCAGCATTTTGAGGCTCATTTTGGTAAAATGATTTATTTAAGTCATTTAATATCTTATTATCATTTTTGGCCCCTTGGCCTAGAGTAACGACTTAATGTTAGTGGACATTAAGGGTGGACGCCTCATGTGAGGTATTTAATATTTTTAAAGGTTAAATAATTGCTTTTTTGCCTTGGACGCCTTGGAGAGCGTGGAGATTAAAATGTTTTATTTGAAAAATAATTATTCAAAAGCTTGGGCATACATCTTGGAGGGAAAAGAAGGAATTCAAAGAGTCACCTCAAAAGTGTTATAAATATAGGCCTTTGCTCCATCATTTGTAATCATCATGGTTTATTGTATTGAAATGCTGCTGAAATGAATTCAGAGCTCCCGTTTCGAGGAAAGCATACCTCCTAGCTCCATCCATTAAGTTTCATACTTGCAAGACAATACCTAGCTAGATTCTGAAGACTGTGCTTCATCTAGGAGTGCAAATTGAGTTTATTTCTGATTTCCGAATTCAGATTGCTGTTGTATAATCTGATTTTGAGGTTGCTAGTTTTTGTATGGCTGTAACTCATTTTCATTCACAGCGCTTTGTGTGAATTTTATTTGGTTCTGGGTATTTAAGTAATCATCTTTCCTACCTTGGGCACCCCTTTCACCAAGTTTCAGATTTTATTATAAAGTCTCCATTTTTCTAGAGTAGGTCTCCTTTGACAGGAGGGTTTTATCATTTCTAGATCTGCACTGGGAAGCATGCATAAACAATTCATTGCCATTTGGAGGAGTTTCTTGGCTTGTACTTGGTTGCCTAGCTTCTAGCTCTCATTTGCTTTTAGTTTCACATCAAACGGAGAAGTTTGGAGCAAGTTATGGCATTCTGGTGAATTCTTATGTGGTTGGTCTAATTTTTTGTACTTACTGTTTCTGATCAGACTTGTTTAGTTTCATTATAATGTTGGTTCGAGCTTAATTTCATATCATTCTTATGTTGTAATTCTTAGAGTTTATTTACTCTAATTCTTTGTGGTTTTGGGAAGCATATTTCTATGAATTTGCAGCTGAAAACTCCATCTTTGTAAGGCAAATAGTCATTTTATTTGCTGCAATTTATTTCTGTTTTAAGCTCCCACTGGATAAGTGGTTGAAGCATTTTAATTTCCAGCACTTTAAGTTTAATAAATTCCCCCCACTGAACAAGTGGTAGTGAGGATTCATGGCTGGCTTGCCGCCTTATAATTTGTAATAATCGCTCCCATTGAATAAGTGGTAGAGTTTACATGGTCGGTTATCCACCTACTTTGTATTTCCAGCATTTACTTTCATTTCATGGTTGGCTAGCTACCTAGCAAGCATTGTATTTATTTCCAGTTGCTAACGATCTGAGACACCATACGCTATCACCTCGCCCACATTGGGATCTCGGTGAACATTCTTGGTGAAGGGTTACTTTCCAAGCTGGTTATCTTTGGAGCTAACGCTAATAAATGGTGTTTGTGTTGGACTTGTTTTGATAAAATTGGAAAAAATTAAAGGGGAATATTTCATGAATACTTCTGGTAAGTCTATTTTCGAGTTGATAGAAGGACTCTTTGAACATATGAAGGACCCAAACATCAAGGGGTATTGTACAAGAGTGGTAAAATCCAAACATACGAGAGAGACTGAAAATAAAATATTAGAACCCAAGACAAATGAAAAGGGGTCTTCCAGAGAAAAAATTCCGAAGGGCAACAAGATTGAGTTAATGAAACAAAATCTTTGTTTTACTTGCAAAGGACCTTGGGAGCCTAATCACCTATGCACAAGTAAAAAGGTGAAGAGGCTAGAGGAGGAGCAAATAGTCACAGAAGCAGAGATTGTAAAAGAGGAAATTGCCTCCAATGTTTTTGATGCTAAGGATGAAATTGAATTTTCAGGTGCTTCTTCCATTACAGCCGAGTACATTGATTTTCAGGAGGTAGTAAAATCTGATTTTGCTTCCTCAACAAAGGAAGAGGGGACTAATTCAATTTTATTCCAATAGAAGGGCACAATGGCTTGTAATGAGGGAGAGACAAATGTTGGTACAGGTAAAGGTTGCATGGGTCTCCTTGTGGGGTTTTTTAGAAATTGTGGTACCTTCTGGTGAGATAGCTGAGTTTGATGATTCTAAGTGTGATTCTAACACTGTCCCATTTTTTCTACAAGAAGAAAACATCACATCATCTAGTGAAACAGTTAAGTGGGATGATGATGACTTTGTCTTTGGAGCTAATGCTGCCCTAGTTCCAAATCAACGAGAATGCAAAGAGTATATCATAGAAGAAGATTTTGGGGAGAGTCAAGTTCTTCAAGGTCAATCAGCTACTTCATCAAATGAATCCAATATTGTTCATAAGCGTAATTTGGAGAACCAACTGAAGGTTAGTGAAGACAAGTTTGTAGCAGCATTATCACATTTTGATAGCTCTCACAAGTTTATTGTAAATCACCTTTGGAAGGTTCAACTTGAGGGAGGGCAAAAAGGTTTTGAAGAGGAATCCTCTCATGCTGATTTACAGCCAATCAAAACAGCTATGGAGACTATGAAATCAGATTATTTAAATATGCTTTTAGATCGAAATCATCTCCTCGATCTTGCTGTAATTTATTTAGATGCATTGAGAAGGAAAGAAGAGGAAGCTGACAATCTTACCTCCGAGCTTGTGAATACTCATAATTCTTTGGAGGCTACTTAAGTAACCCTTCAAGAAGCAGAAAATCAGATTAAGGAGCTTTGTTTAGAACTGAGTTTAGCACATTCTACATAAGCCGAATCAGGAAATCAATCTTCTATGGCAGTCCCATCTGAAGAACAACAACCTCACTCACAAATTATGGAGATTAAACAAATGGCTGAAGAAGTCAGTGAACTCCATGAGGGTGAGACATTGCATGAAGATTCTAGCAATCCCCATACTCAGATGATTCAACATGGTGATACTGATGGGGAGGTACTTCAAGAGTATGAACTCTTGAAATTGGAGGAGAGAATTTCACAAGAAAGTGCAGATCATAGCCATGAGGTTAAGGCTTTGATAGGTAATGCATATAATTTTCAGCATGTTTTACACCTCTTGGATCAGCCCTTAAGGATGAGTATTTAGCAAGAAAAGAGGTTGAATAAACCTTAGTTCGCTTTGACATGACAAACAAGTTCATTGAGTATCTAATTTGGACAATTAATTTTGAGGGACAAGAGGGTCCAAGGGTAGGAGTTAAGGCATCGAGTTTGTAGGCAGTCAAGTGCACCCTGGAAGACATAAAATCAGGTTACTTGCATTTGCTTTCAGATAGGGACCATGCTATCATGGGTGCAAGGAAGTCTTATAGAGCATTTGCAGAGAAAGAGGAACGTGAGGCCACTACAAGGGCTATAATAATTGAACAAATCATTGATGGCAGCAACAACTCCACTATTACACATGAAGATAACACTTGGGTAGAACATGATGAGTGCAGCTCAGTTGGGTCAGGTATGCAGATTGTGCATGATGGTGTGAACTTTTCACTCCCTGATCTGCATTGTGAGACTCTTGGCGATTACAATGAGGAATGGAATCCTAGTGTTGGTTCAGGATTTCCATCGGAGCTTGTGGATGCTGTGAGATATGCATACTCTTTTTCTTTCAGCCCACTTACAAATAACTTGATGTTCTGAATGACACATAAGAGTGGGGTGGATGGTTGGTTTGAGGTGCTTCCTTCTGTGGGAGGAGCCAAATCCTGTAGGCTTTCTAGTTTGCTTCTCCAAGATGGTCTTTATGTTGGGATATAGGATAAGGAGGCAGTATTGTGGTAATTTGGTATTCCACTGGTAGCTATAGTAGAACAACAGGGGTTTTCAGCCATCGAGGAAGGTGGATGGCAAATTTGTCTATTGGATCCTGGTGGAGTACACCCATGGGAGGTTATGATACAGGGAGACTTCAGCAACATGAGGATACTCCCTTTGGTTGATTTACTCAGGTATACTTATCTGACCACTCGCAGGATCTATGTTGATTCTCAGACTTGGGATCCAAGTATTTGCATGATGGATGGAGTGCTTCCCAGGATGCGGTAGAATGATAGTGTGGTTGATGATAGTTTTATTAGAGTAGCTCAACGGAAGTTAGTGGGTGTCGGGGATGATGGATTTCCGATTTGGCTATGGGATCCAGGGTTTTTTATGACTGGTAGATCGCTTCAATTGACTACAGGGTTTGGCAGAGTTGCGGTGTATAGTGATATCATGTTGATGCAACAGGATTGTGGTAGAGCATTCTACAAGTTCATCTGGGATCCTGGCATTTGGCCATGGTATGCAGGTGTGGATTGCTTGTGGACAAACAATCTCTAGGAAGGTGTTAGTTTTAGGATCAGACTTGCAATAAGCAGAAATACAACACATAGAGAACAATGAACACAACAAGATACCTTGGGAAAACCCTCCTGCTTGAGGGAGAAAAATCCAACAAAAATATCTCATATATATATCAGATATAAGTGCAAAATTCTGCATACAAAGTCTGGCCTTACACAAGCCTAAATAAATACAATGAATGATAGCATCACTCCTTGATGCAAAGATACAAATGAAACTGATTTTCTGCTAAGTGCGAACTCCTTCTTGAAAGAATGCCAATTGAATATATGAATGACTTGATGTCCTCACCTTGTATATATACAAAGAAGGATAACCTCTTCTCTAGGTCAGCCCCTAGAGAATACAAATAATTATAACATATGAAGGTCGACCAACCTTTAAATAAGGGAAATAGCTCCCTAAGCTATAAAACACCAACACTCCCTCTTAGCTAGGGAGGTAATTTCCAGATATCCTCGTCATGGAGTCTCTTGACATGACGCCCACAATAACTACACCCATTTGTGAAAAGCTCAAAGGTTCATCATGGAGTCTCTCAATGTGATATCGTCATGGAGTCTCTCAACATGACGTCACCATGGCTACTCCCATGTGTGGAAAGAAACAAAGGTTCATCACAGAGTGATGCAAAGATACAAATGAAACTAATTTACTGTTGAGTGTGAACTCCTTCTTGAAAGAATGCCAATTGAATATATGAATGACTTGATGTCTTCACCTTGTATATATACAAAGAAGGATAACCTCTTCTCTAGGTCGGCCCCTAGAGAATACAAATAATTATAACATATGAAGGCCGACCAGCCTTTAAATAGGGGAAATAGCTCCCTAAGCTATAAAACACCAACACTCCCTCTTAGCTAGGGAGGTAATTTCCAGATATCCTCGTCATGGAGTCTCTTGACATGACGCCCACAATGACTACACCCATTTGTGGAAAGCTCAAAGGTTCATCATGGAGTCTCTCAAGGTGATGTCGTCATGGAGTCTCTCAACATGATGTCCACCATGGCTACTCCCATGTGTGGAAAGAAACAAAGGTTCATCATGGAGTCTCTCAACGTGATGTCGTCATGGAGTCTCTCAACATGACGTCCACCATGGCTACTCCAATGTGTGGAAAGAACCACAAGTACAAGGGTACATCACAAAGTCTCTCAACGTGATTTCGTCATGGAGTCTCTCAACATGACGTCTCATCTCAGTCTCAGAGATGAACAAGGGCTCGCACCTCAGATTTCTTCGTCTCAGAGAAATATACACTGCAAGGGCTTTCACCTCATACTTCTCCGTCTCAAATAAATATACACTAAAAGAGCTTTCACCTCATACTTCTCCGTCTTAGAGAAATATACATTACAAGGGCTTTCACCTCATACTTCTCCATCTCAGAGAAATATACACTACAATAAATCTTCAAGATGATGTGACTCCCTCTGAAGCTCCAAGTACTCACATCAACCTTCTGATCTCCTCGTCCAAGATTGCCTTTGTTGGTTTGTCAAACTCCCTCTGAATGTTATTTCCTCCTCTTCGAAGAATCCTGATCGCAATGACAATCCGTATAGGTTCTTCCTCTTTGAGAGATGTCTCTAGTGAAGTTATGTGCCACCAACTCAGTCCCATGGCTGCAAGTTATGTCTCCATTCTTTAGCTTGCGTGACTTCCTCATAGGATGCATCAAGCTCTTCCTCCCTTGAATGCAATCTCTCATCATCCTTATGCTCCTCGGTCCATCCTTAAAGCATTTTAGAGAGATTACTAGTAGTTCATAGAATCAAACTACCACAAAGAGAAATATCCAGACCAATGCTACATAATTTTTTTTTTATTCAAGTTACAAGCATAAAATACTTATCTCTTTATTGATTCTGATAAATACTAATCACAACACTCAATATAATTCGCTGCTCTTGCGCTCAGATCAGTCCACAACCTTCCTTCTACAGGTTCACGGCTTGATCACAGACCCATGTCCCAGTATTAGCAATGACCCAGTAATACATCAACACTGGGATTTGAAGTGGTGGCTGGGTAAATTTGAATATGGACTTTGACCATTCAAATTTATCGATGCACTCCTTTTCCAGTTGCGTCCCACCTAGAATGGCTTAGTTGCTATGCCCAATTTTCCACGCTTTCATAAGAGTCCATGACTTCATAAGGCATCAAATCTAATTCATTTAGTAATATAAACCAAGTTGGTGGTTTGAGTAAGCCACGTCACTTCTTTAATGATCCCTTGTCACGACTCAGATAAATTCAAAGACTTGTACGTGATATGCGATGTATACATTACTCACCTCTCCCGACTCCAAGAAACATTAATTCATTAAATTTCCAAGAATATGAGCAGCTGATGCAATGATGGAAAGAAACGACACATATTACTACAGGTGGTAGGATAAACTTGAGCAGCTGAATTACACACGGCTCTTCCACTTTATGTTGGCGGCTCAAATGGAAACGATATCATCATGCCTCCTAAGAAATTCACGATTTCTTTCAGAAGTGAATATTGATGGCTCTCTAAAATTTGCTCGACTCCTCATGTTTAAGCCACAGCCTTCAATTCTCACACTAACAATGCAATTATTTATTGGTTTCTCAAAGTGCCATGATATCCTTCTTTGCTATAAGGAAATGGCCCAATAGTAATTACCAAGAATATTAAGATCATTGTAACGACAATCCCAAGAAGAATTTCCTAGTCTTCAATTGCCAACCCTGAAGCAATGCCGAAAACTTGAAGTAATGCGTTAAAGACTTCTTATTGTGATGTTTCATGTCCAAATATTCTCGTCAGCTCCTTTAGTATGGGAATTTGTTAATTCTATAGCTTTGATTTTTGTTCAAAGCATGTCAGATGCCTTAATTTCTCTGTCCTCTGTTAATGAGACGACTTCTAAGTATTCGCCGGTGCCTGATTCAACACAATCGTGGGTCAAAATGAAGCTTAAACCATATTTTCATGGTACTCCAATATGAGAGATAGCAACCTTTATTTTTCCTAGATCCTCCTTAAATAATATCTTCAGCTTTTTGTCGAGGACTCCCTTGTTTTGTTAAAACGGTAAAAGGGAAATGTGTTGCTATCAGATTTCTCAAATCCAATCGACTCTTTTAAAAGACAAGTCAATTGATTGATAAAGTAAACGGCTTCTTGGTATTTTGATAGACGACTATTTTGAAACTGAGAACAGGCTGCTCCTGACACCACATTCAATTCCCGTTGTTGCTCGCCTGCTTATCTCATCCACAGCCTTGGTAAAATCCCGTTGCATTGACTGCTTCGATTCCTCCACATAATTTTGCTCAAAAGGCACTAGGTTTGATTCGAGAGACCATCCATAGCTTTGCCTAGACCATATCTCCTTCAGACTGCTTAACAATTCTGATAAGATCTTTTCTTAGACCTGCTCTGATACCATGTTAGTTTTAGGATCAGAAATGCAATAAGCAGAAATATAACACATAGAGAACAATGAACACAACAAGAGACCTTGGGAAAACCCTCCTACTCGAGGGAGAAAAACCCAGCAAAAATATATCTAATATATATATCAGATAGAAGTGCAGAATTCTACATACAGAGTCTAGCCTTACACAAGGCTGAATAAATACAATGAATAATAGCATCACTCCTTGATGCAAAGATACAAATGAAACTGATTTCTTGTTGCTAAGTGCGAACTCCTTCTTGAAAGAATGCCAATTGAATATATGAATGACTTGATGTCTTCACCTTGTAATACATACATAGAAGTATAACCTCTTCTCTAGGTCGGCCCCTAGAGAATACAAATAATTATAACATATGAAGGCCGAACCGCCTTTAAATAAGGGAAATAGCTCTCTAAGCTATAAAACACCAACAAAAGAGAGGATTGTAATGTCCCCATTTTTCCATCCCGCCTCTTGATCATTAATTAATTTAATTATTTAATGTTGCTTGGAAAAAGTGCGCAATTATAAAGGTAATATTAAATGATTAAGTCAAATGAAGTTATAAAGTTATGTTGAGGAATAATAAGTCACTTTATAATAAAGTGTTGATTGGTTTTGGCAGGAAAATTAAAAGGTATTATAAAAAGGGCATGAGGGCTCATTTCTCAGCATCCGAAGATTATTTTATTGGAGATTGTGAAATTGTGGAGAGCTGAGCTTTTTGGAATGAGAGGATGAAAACCCTCAAGTTCAGGTTTGGGGATTTGGATGAAAACCCAGATCCTTTCAGGTTTGAAGGATTGGACGAAAACCTAGTTCCTTCCGCAAGCGGATTCACATCAGGGTTCGCATTTGGGCATTATCGATTGGGGGAATTTTGTGTGTCTTCTTTGAAGACAAAATTCCGAATTTCAGGGTTTGAAGATTATTTGCAGAAATTTCAGTGTCAGAGTTTGAACTCCTACAAAATTATCTCTAGGTGATATTTATTCACATTTACAGTTGCATGATTCAGAATATTGGATTTATTACTTGCTGAGAGTTTCAATATCCATAATATAATATTACAGAGGTATCCTTTTCGTACTACTATGTTTATTTGTGGAGGCGGCCATATTATGGTAAGTAGCGATTTCATTGCATAGTATTATTCACAACCTTCAAAGGCAGATAAAGACAAATACAGGTGGCACCAAGGAATGGTGAAAGACCAAGAAATAATTCTGAAGGCTTTAAACGACAGATAATAATAGTCAAGAAACTGTTGAATATTGTCTTCAAGACTTTTAAGTTTTAACGATTTATAAAAATGGCACAAGCCTAAGGATCTAGCCGCCATTTATTATTCATTGTGGGGCATCAAGCTAGCGCTAGGTTTTGTTCCTGATTGGATGTATTTGAGGATTGTGGGGATTCTATTAAATGTTATATTGGCTGCCAGAATTGAAGAGAGCTGTGCGAGTTGGATAAGGAATCAAATAAGACAAAAGGGAGCTTATGTGGATGGTCAAGGGAGGTCGAAGGAGGCTGATTTAAATTATATGATATGTCCTTAGTCATTGCTGCAGCCTTGTCTATATCGCAGTCTTCCTAAGTATGAGCCTCACGCTACAAGGAAACCAAAAGAGGGACGTGGACCAAATGAATAGTCCAAGGAAGGTTTGGGCAGGACATAAGACCATTCAATAGTTGGTGCTAGATCTAAAAGGTGTTGTAGCTTCACCAAAGGAGCTGGAATATAACACCATGGGTCTGAACAAGTAATGGAAGGCCTATGCTGTTGGCGTAAGAACTAACACCTCTGGAGTGTAAGTTTGTATAGACAACTATGCACACTGTGTAATGAGTGCTCTTCAAATTAGGAGGGAAATCTGCTCCCTCGTTGTGCTGGAATGCATGGAAAAGAAAAGTAAACTAAATCCTATTTTTTTGTTTTCAGCTAGTAGAGGCACAAGGTTAAGAAAAACTAGAACGTTGCAGCTAAGGATTTTCTGGTTTCGCAGATCATTTAACTACAACTAAGCTAACTTCTTTAAATCTATCTAGTTTCTTCAAGAAAACAGAGCGTGAGGAAATGGAGCAGGAATGGTTTTATATGATAAGCTGGGTATAGACTCACAACATGAAGGCAAGGTGGGCACAACTATTTGCTTGGCTGAATAAGCTTATTATCACATACATCATACGATAAACAACTATTTGCTTGGCTGAATAAGCTTATTATCACATACATCATACGATAAGCTTTAAGTACAAATTCTCAACATGAAGGCAAGGTGGGCACAACTATTTGCTCAATTTGAATAGGCTTATTGATAACAAAACACAAAAGATAGCCAACTAGGACAACAAATTGCATAGGCGAGACACGCGTACAATCTATGATCAAACTAGCCACTATATCTAACTAAGGCAAGCATTCACCATAATAATTGCATGGAACCCGAGTGGCATAACAATTCATTATCAAAACAAATGCTCATGAACAGATACAAAAAGAAAAAATTACAGGCAAGGTGGGCATAGCATATATTAATCTCTCGTGCAAAAGTTCTAATTTACAAAGGTGAACCAATCTTGAGAATAGGCATGTTGCCGACAGCGCAACAATTCTCTAATACAAGGAAAAGCTAATTACAAATGAGCTAAAAGCTCTTATTTACAGACATCAAGGTGTAGGGAACCCTAAACTCACCTTGAGTCAACTTAGAGTCTTGCAACTTGCGAGATCTTCTATAAGGCCTCACCTTGCCTCTACCCACTTGGTAAAATAATCCGTCTCAGCAAGAACGTAGGTATGTCCGGCACTTGAATGAGGATTGATGACACCAATGAAGTCAATCCCCCATTGTCTGAAAGGCTCTTCTATCATGACTCGTTTTAATGGCTGCGCCATCATCTTTTGCTTGCCAACAAACTATTGGCATTGTACGCATTTGCGTACCCATTTATATGTATCTTGAAAAAGCGTTGGCCAGTAATACCTAGCCCTTAAGATCTTATGAGCAGTCACTGATGGAGAAAAGTGCCTGCCACATGCTAAATTATGAAAAGATTCTAGCAACCTGTCTTGCTATGCCTTATCAACACAATGCTGAAAATTGCCATCAAGAGTCCTTTTATACAAACCACTGTCCCAAAGAACGTAGTTCGCAGCCTTAAGTTTCAAATTTCTCTTTTCTTTAAAAGATAGATGAGCCGGACATTCACCATAAGTCAGAAAATAGGCGATGTTTGAATACCATTCATCGGTAGTGCTGACAAACAACACCTTGGGAAGGTCTTCGTAAATCTCCTCTTCACCCTCTTCTAAAACGCTCTCAGCCATAAGTTGACATAGACCTCTTCCATGGACACGCATGGTAGGCTTTATTTCTAAATTGTATTCTTGAATTTTCGCCACCCAATTGCCTCTTTTTGTACCAAAATCTTGCCGTGTCAAAATAGATTTGACTACTGTATCCCGAACAAGAACCACTATATGAGAGTTGAGAATATAGAACCTGAAATACTTAACTGCCTTTACTACTGCAAAAGCATTCTTCTCAATTGTGGAATATTTGAGCTCGTGAAGCTTCAAAGGACAACTCATGAAGGCGATAGGAGATTCAATCCCTTTTGAATTTTGCTGCATCAGAATAGCAGACATGGTATGCTCGGAAGCATAACTGTACATTATGAAATCCTTAGTGTAATCTGGACAAACCAGCACCGGGGCGCGAGCAATTGCATCCTTGATCTCAGCAAAAGCAGCTTTACCTTCATCATTCCAATGAAAAACAAATTTACCTTTCATCATATCAATGATATGACGTGTCTTCTCGGCAAAGTCTGGGACGAATCTTCTCAAGAAATTCACTTTCCCAAAGAAAGAATGAACAACTGTCTTACTAGATGGCAAAGGGAGAATTTGAATAGACTTTACTCTCTCCGAGTCGATCTTGATTCCTTCTTCTGACACAACATGTCCCAGACGTTTGCCCTCAGTTACCCCAAAGACCGACTTCTTGGGATTAAGAGAAATGTCGTGTTTCCGACACCTTTCCAGCACATCTTGTAAATGAAACAAATGATTCTCACGTCTTTTGAAAAGACGGTGAGGTCATCCAAATACACCACAATATACCTTCCCAAGATACCACGGAAGGCTAAATCCATTGCTCTTTGAAAGGTTGCCCCTACATTAATTAATCCAAAAGGCATTCTACGATACGCAAAAGTACCCCATGGAGTGGTAAAAGCAGTTTTGTGTCTGTCTGCTTCACTTACCTCAATCTGGTTGTACCCTGAAAATCCATCTAGCATAGACATCATCTGAGCACTTGTCACTGTCTGTAGTACTTGGTCCATTATAGGCAAAGGAAAATTATCCTTCAATGACTGCTGATTGAGGTTCCGAAAATCCACGTAGATGCGAATTTCTCCATTCTTCTTACGCACTGGAACTATATTAGCTACCCACATTGAATGATGAATAGGAAAAATAATTTGTGCGTCTAGCATCTTCTGAATTTCTGAATGGATAGTGCCAGAAATTTTGGGATTGTACTGATGCTGCTTTTGTCTACAGGGAGCTGCGTCACTTTTCAAAGGGATTTCATGCTGAACTTCTCCTGACTGAAAAGATTTCAGATCATCGTAGGAATAAGCCAACACATCATTGTACTGACGTAACAATTGTATAATCTGATTTCTCTCTTCAGGGGTGCAACTGTTACCAATGTTAATCATCTTGGGGTCATCTTCAAACCCAATATTATACTTGTCAAACCCCGTATGAGAATCCGAATTCCCCTGTTGCTGCTTTTTGATATAACGGTCATGTTTATCAAAGAGTTTTTCCAGCGAGACCAGCCCCTTAGGAATTTTATTTCCTTTCAACTGTAGGATTTCTTCATCTGGTTCAGCCGAAGTATCTGATATAGAATCAGAAGGAGAGGAACTGCTTCCTTCAAAATACAGATTATTAAAACCATCATCAACTTGTATAAAGTTAATAATCTGCTTGTCATCATTGAAAATTTGCCAATGATCCCAATTATCAGGTACGCTGGGTCTGCAGATTAGTTCAACAACATACTTATCTTGATTAAAATCAAGATGAGGAATTAGAAGAGTAGCTGAAACTGCAAGGGAATCAGCTCTGTCATTGAACTCTCTAAGGACAACTGAAATGCTGAAAGCTTCAAACTCTTGGATATTCTCCCACACAAGATTGTGGTAGTGTCGAAGTCTATCATTCCTTGTCTGATAGATATTCCTTATTTGACACACTACCAACTCTGCATCTCCTTGAACATGCAGATTTTTAATTCCTCTTTTGAGCGCAGCGCTCATGCCTAATAAAAGAGCTTCATATTCCGCCGTGTTGTTAGTGTTTGCGAACTGCAACTTGAAAGAATATGGAAAGATCTCACCTTTTGGAGAAATGAGAACCACACCAGCTCTGGATCCATTAGTAGCACAACTGCTGTCAAACTCTAGAGTCCAAACATCGTTAGAGCTATCATGAATATAAAGGTTGCTGGAATCTCCTTCTTCTGAAGTAGAAGAAAGAGTGCTCTCTTCTTCCATAGGAGAAGATTGATTTTCTTCAACTTGAGGAAGAATCTGAATATCTTTTTCTGTAGTGGAAGATGCGACATCTTCCACCATATTATCAAGGGAGTTTTCAACTGGTATTAAATCCTCTCCATCATTAGAAGGCCCTTCGCTTGCTGAGAGAGTTGAAGAATCAGCTGGAGATCAATCTTCAGCAAATTCAGAAACTTCATCAATATGGAGATAGTAGTTCCCGAAACCAGCTGATTCAAAGAGAATCTGAGCATGAGGGTCATCAAATTTCACCACTGTATACTTAGTTTCCCTTTCAGGAACTAATTTCTGCACAATGCCCTTGATAGGAATCCTGGCCTCTGTCATGTCCATGTTGAGCTTACCCCCTACATCTTTACAGAAGATTCGTCCAAGTAGCATCCCATAAGAAGTTGGAACGTCCGCAACTAGGACAATCATCTTTATCTTTTTGTCAGGGAAAGCTGCAAAGGCAAATTGTGCATCTTTGATTTGCCCAACAAGAGGCACTTGCTTGTTATCCATTGAATAACAATTACCAAAAGTTTTGGTAAGAGTTAACCCAAGGCAATTAGCCACTTTGATTGGCATGACATTGTCCGAGGCACCGGAATCTATAATGCAGTTACTCAACTTGAAACCATTAATAAGCAAGGAAATATAGAAAGGATCTATCTTTCCTGGAATTGAATATGGGATGTGTTGGCATAAGAACTAACACCTCTGGAGTGTGAGTTTGTACGTACAGCTATGCACACTACGCAATGAGTGCTCTTCAAATTAGGAGGGGAAGCTCCCTCGTTGTGCTGGAATGCATGAAATAGAAAACTAAACTAATGTCCTATCATTTTGTTCTCAACCGGTAGAGGCACAAGGTTAAGAAAACCTAGAACGTTGCAGCTAAGTATTTTCTGGTTTCGCAGATCATCTAACTACAACTAAGCTAACTTCTTTAAAATCTATCCAATTTCCTCAAGAAACAGAGCATGAGGAAATGGAGCAGGAATGTATTGTATGATAAACTCCAGGTGCAGGCTCACAACATGAAGGCAAGGGAGGTGCAACTATTTGCTAATCCGGGAAGAAGTTTATTAAAACAAACAAATGAACGGTAAACCTGGTACAGCTTCACAACATGAAGGCAAGGTAGGCGCAACTATCTGCTTGGCTGAATGAGTCTACTATAACACACATCATACGATAGGCTTTAAGTACGAATTCTCAACATGAGGGCAAGGTGGGCACAACTATTTGCTTAATTTGAATAGGCCTATTGATAACAAAACACAAAAGATAGCCAACTAGGACAGCAAATCGCATAGGCGAGACACGCGTACAATTTACGATCGAACTAGACACTATATCTAACTAAGGCAAGCATTCATCATAATAATTGCATGGAACCCGAGTGGCATAACAATTCATTATCAAAACAAATACTCTAGAACAGATCCAACAAAGACAATATTACAGGCAAGGTAGGCGCAGCATATATTAATCTCCTGGAAAAGTTCCTTGAACAGATACAATAATAGCAATACTACAGGCAAGGTAGGCTCAACATGTATGCTATCAAGCAAAAGTTAAAATACAAATGAGCTGAATGCTCTTATTTATAGACTTCAAGGTGTAGGCAACCCTAAAATCACCTTGAGTCAACTACAGTCTTGCAATGCATGCAAGATCTTATTCCTAAACCCTAATTGAATGAAACTACACAGTTAACTGGGAAACTATCATCAGTTAACTGAAACATCTAATCTAAATGGACAATGGTGCAACATGCACGTCCTTATTGAAAGCAAGTTAACTGAAAGATCTAATCTAAGCTCCAAGTGTACGTAGATGTTTCCAAGAAAGACATGCATGCAATGTATAACAGCAAGTTAACTCGGAAAAAAGCCTCGAGTTAACTACTTTTGATGACTCATCATTGTAAGCAACCGCATGGTCTAACTGAAAGTCTACTCCAAGTTTATCATCTCCTCCAAGAATTTATCAATAGTATCATCATCTGGCACTCTGACGCTATCCACGATGATTAACTGCTTGTCTAACTCTTTGTCTCCATCTTGGATCTCCCTCTGACTATCTCTAACCTCTGTGGTCACCTTTTTGAAATTGATAGTCAGCATTGTAAACTCCTCCATCTTGGACGCCTCTGGCTCTCCACATAGGTTATCATGAACTAATTCTTCGAACTCAGCTTGAACTACCTCTAACTCGTCGTAGGTACCATCCTCATGCCGATAATGACATGGGATTTGAGTGATGTACTCGCTGATGAAACGAAGAGCTGCAACAACCTTTTCCTGAATCATGCTCATCTTAGCAGAAATCCTGTCATATGTCTCCACCCTGCAAAGATACAATTCTCTCCAAGTGAAGACCTTCTTCTGATCTCCATCTGCTTCAATGGCGTCATAGATTCCTGCAAGCTGTGATATCAAAATCAGGTCCTTCGGCTTACGCTTGGCTATGACAATCTCGAGCTCCTAAATTCTCTGGCGAAGACTATGTGTGTCAACCCTCAACTGATATAGCTCTGTGAGGAGGTGTCGACCAACAACAATAAAGTCTTCAATCCAGGTATCCAGTAGCTTTCCTCGATTAACCAAGTGTTGAATCCTCTGCTGTTCTGCGGCGGTCTCTCGAAGTTGTGGAAGTAAAGGTGCTTGCCCCTCGTTGCCATGAAGCAAACTCGAGATGTACCGGCGAAGTTGCCTGATCTTAGCCTTGAGAACTGCCTTATCCTCACCATCCTTCATGACGCGTTCCTCTAGGTTACTCGCGACGACTCTGAATAGATTCACGTTGGTGTGTCGAGTATTTTTACCCAGATTAGTTTTGACGAAGGTAAAATCACCAACATCAACTTCATCCAAGTATTTGCCTTCTGGAGGAGTAGCAACCTCTATGACGATCTCTGCCTCAAGATTCTTCTCAATGTTAATCTGCTTCCTGGCCCTCTTATTCAACCTGTTCTGATAAGGCTCACCAAACTCAGATAAATCAAGATTATATGAAGGCATACGCCTCTCCCTCTCCAATGACTTCTCGAGCCAAGATGAATAAGGAATACTGTCCTCTCGAGGTGGAGCCGTTTCTACTATATCAGCCGCTGGCGGATCCACTGGTATGAAGGTCTCGTGTATCGGAGTCTCAGGCTCCGAATCAATATCTATGGGAGACGACTGTGGTGAAAAAGGTGAACCTGGAGATGACAAACCGGCCTCAGTTTGAATAACTGGCTCTGGAAGTACCATCTCTGTAACTGGAAGTGTTGGCTCTTTCTCAATTGGAAGTGCTGGCTCTTTCTCAACCTGTTTCCTTTTGGTGATGCTTTTTCCTTTTGAATTAATTCCCATCTTAACCCCTTCAGGCGGCCTCATAGTAACCTTGACTCGAGGTTTAGCCCTAGAAGTAGAAGGTAAAGAAGAAACCACCACTGCTGGCGGCTCTGTAACTGGGATCACCCTTCGCTTCCGCTTGCTCTCAAGGAAGTACATGGTGGTTTTGATAACAGACCTGGATAAGTCTTTCACTGAAGTATTCACTGGGACATACCAATCAGGTTGGCGAAGTGGCTGGCGAGCAACTTGGTCTCTAATGAATGAATGAAGAAGTATCTCACCATCATCATCAGACAAACCTTCCACATCCTCTGACAAGAAATCAGCAATCTGTGGAATAGTAAGCCTACAATAATGACGACGACGCACCTCAAATTCATCCTCACAATTGACCCAAAAGTCCTCAAGCGCTGCCGAATGTGAAACATTTCGCTCCAACCTTGCTGAATAATGACCCAACGGATCATAGGCACGCTTCTGAGGAAAACACCCAAGCTGAAGTTTCTCTAACTCGTGTGCCATTAACTTGCAATCAGCAGCTGTTTTGCATTTGTAAATACCTAACTCAAACGGAAAGGTGAAAGCTGGCTTATGTCGATTGCGAAGAAAAGTGTGAACCTCATGTGCCTGTCTCATGAACTCCATGAAAAGAACCTTATCCGATGGGTACCTCGGTAGCATCAGAGGCTCTCCTGTATATCCATATACACGAATATATGTGAAAGTAGGAAATTGGATAAACCAATCTGCCCAACTCTCCATTGCTGATTGTGCCTCTGTAGAAATCCTAACATGCATCTCATTATCCAAATTTCTGACTGTCCTCATAAGAAAGTGATCATTCACTATTGTAAAGTCCTGTTCAGCTTTCGAAAACTCCAACTGAGGGTAGTATTCGTACACTCGCTGAACACCCAGAACTCCATCGGTCTTTAATAATTTAAAGCTGCCTTGAAATGCAACTAAGTAAACCAGAAAAGTTACCATGTGGAATTCGTGAATCTTTAGGAACTTTGTAATCTGCTGGTGAAGACACTCGCTGATAAAAATGGCCCAATCAAACGTTTCTTTCTTATCAATAACTCGTGAGATGAGGTAGAACATCCACGTTCGGAAAACGCTTGCGTCTTCAGAACCTGCTAACCGGTTAAAGAAATTTATCAAAATACCAATCTCGTCTTTGAAATCCCCACATGCAATCTTCCTTGGCATGTTGGTTTTCTGAATTTTCAACCACCATTGAGCTACTTTCTTCTGTGATCTATCTTTGTCCTCCTCCCATATTCTGTCACAATCTGAAATGGATACAACGAAATGATCTGAACGTGGAGGAATAGAAAAACATTTTTCTACATCCCTCGGCTTAAGGCTACAAATAATCCTTCCATCTGTCGATCTGATTTGTCTGGTAGACGAGTCATAATGCTTGACACAAGCAAGTACGAACTCGAGATCAAAGACTGAGATAAGAATGGATGCTATTGCAAATATACCTGAACGTTCAAGATTTTTAATTGTAGTACTGCTGATACCCTCCAATGAGTTCAGATTGACGATGGGAAAAACATGACTTAAGTCGGTATCGATAGTTTTCAGAAAGTTATGAAGAAAGACCTGTTTGGCCTTATAATCTATGGGATTATACTGCATTCCGAAAAACTAGACTTTTGACTGTAAAGTCGGGTATGTTTGGACAACTTTGGAAAAACTGAAAAAGCTCGAGGATAGGCTAAAAATAGCAAGGGGAAGTGAATTTTTTCGGACAAATTCTAAGATATGGGTTTTGTGTAGAATCAAACTCTAATACAACCCAGAATGTTAGAATTGCGAAAAAATGGGATTTAGGCTTGCATGCAAAAGGTTTTCGGTTGAGATTTGAACTAGCAGTTAGGGGCACTGGGGGCAATTTTTCCCGCGAAAATCTGGAACATGGGTTTTGTGTAGGAATGAATCCTAGAACTACCCAGATCAACAGATGCACGAAAAAATGTGATTTAGGCCCACATGCAAAGAGAATTCTGGAAAAAAGCACAGTGCTTCTAGAAAGAGGCAGCGGGGCAATTTTTGCAAAATAATCTAAGACATGGGTATTGTTGTTGATGCTGAAATACTCGAACCCAGATGATGCTTTTCTGAAAAATTTGCCGTTTTCTTTGACATGCGAAGAAAACCTAAGAGGAGAATAGAAGAAAATAAGACAGAAGAATAGAAGTTTTATTTTTTTTGTTTTCTCTCTTCCTCTATAAAAAATTCGCCTATGCTTGAAGTAGAATTGATAACACCTACATGCAAATGGAAAACGAAGTCTGAAATAATCTTCCCTTGAACAATCTGAATCTGTAGCCACGAAGAATACTGAAATCTGAAACCTGTAGCACCTGCAGATCAATTTTATGCTCAAGAAAGGATGTTTCTTGTCAACACTGATGAATAATAGACGCCATTAGCAAAATATATAGAAAAATATCTTCTAAGGTGTGTGAAATGCATGCCAAGCATTGGAAATGGCGCTTGAAGTACAACTGATGCTTCAAAACTCACACATGGCCTATATTTGGCTTCAAACTCAGTTAACTGGATGTAGAACCAACCCAAGTTAGGGCGCCACCTTGATGATTCAGTTAACTAGTGCATGCAAACTAATTATAGCCAGTTATGACTAAAAATAGGTTCAATAGAAGTCGACCTGAAAAAGAGTTTAACTGAAGATCCAAATTTAGTAAATTGAGAACTCCTCCCATGCACACTTCTATTTTTTGAATTTTGAAAAGTCAACCTTTGACTTAGGCGTCCTTCCATACTTAGACATTTTTCTGAAAATTTGAATCCAGAACCTCAAATGAAGCTCACGTTCGATCACTGATTCTAATTGACTGCCGCGTTAGATCAATTGGCTGGCAGTTCCATTGAAGAGCAGGACCAAATCTGACAAGAAGATTCTTTGAGGTGATAATCCAAAATTCACAAATCTGAGGCTTCAAAAAGATAGGCGCCCCTGGCCTCCAAGGGCGCTTTTGACCTCAGTGTTAGAATATTTTTAGGCATTTTCATCATTTTTCATTGATAACTTGACTATATTTCACTTGACGTTTCCCGACATTTGACAAAACTTCAGAACATGCTGACTGACTCACTGTGGAGCAGGATGAATTCTGAGTAAAGGCTCTTGATGAACACTTTGTATAAAAACATCTTTTAACCTTCCTAAATCATGGGCGCCCCTGGTCTCCAGGGGCGCTTTTCCCAACCAATGTCATCCATTACTGCAACTGGCAAAAATTACTCAACTTCCGGTTGCGGATTGCCAAGACATCTTCTGACCCGGCTGAGACAGGGAACGGAAAGCTGGAGCTGACACGAACGGGATGAGTATCTGAAATCATCAAACAGATTCCATTAAAGGTCTTAAAACCTTGGGCGCCCCTGACCTCCAGGGGCGCTTTTGTCCTTTCTGAACAATCTCTGATCCAGTCTGAAACCTCAAATTTGACCACTGATGGCGGCAACTCGGCAACTTAGATTCACCTGTTGATAGATGCGTTGCGGAGCTGGACCAAAAATGGAAACAAACTTCCTGGGTGTCACTTGATCAAAAGACTTCATCTGAATCTTCAAAAAGATGGGCACCCCTGGCCTCCAGGGGCGCTTTTTCTCTTCAAATTTGCCTACTTTGCATTTCCCTCGTTCTGTATTGAATTTTCGTTTTCAGGTGTTTTACTCCTCCGTCGGACAGGATGGCTAGCTCATTGCGAAGCTATCAGGAAACTGAAGAAGTCATCTTGGTAGAAAATCTCACAAAAAGTTGAATACAACTTCCATAATGATGGGCGCCCCTAGCTGAGAGTGGCGCTTTTTCAATCCAGACTTAGCCAATTTTACAGTTTTTTATCTTTTTGAAAATCTCCTCCGTCAAAAAGCATAATTTTCAACATCTTTCTTCATAGAGCGTTTTTCTTTGAGTTTCAAGCTTAGATATTAACACCTGGTACTGGCCAACTGCCATTAATGACCTGAGAGGTCCTAACTTTTCTCCTGAAAAAGTTATAACTACCCACCAGCCTTAAACTGACTTTTAACTAAAACTGACTTCACCACTGTGATCGTGATGTGAAATAAGCCAATCAAAATTAATTTCAGCCAATTCTGACAAGTTCCTATTTTTTAGGGTTTTGGGCTAAAAATAGATTTCAGAAACCCTAATTTTCAAAATTTTCAAATTTTGCCAGTATCTTACTAGCATCACACTGACTAAAAGCCCATACTTTATTTGCCCAAAAATTGAGTTTTGACCCCACTTTTACAAGGTTTAGACCATTTTAAGCAAAATGCCTTAATGAAGCAAAAAATTTGGTTTGGGTACAACAGGATGATAACCAGATTATTGGGTAGATTCTTGGCCTCTTGAACAACAGGGACACTGGAACTAGGACAAGTATCCTTACTTTTCACAAATTTAACCAATCTTTCAAATTGGTCGGGGTTAGCTTGGAGATACTCTACTTTAGACATTTGGACCTTAGTTTTTCTAGCATGATCAATGATATCGAAAGCTTGAAAAAAATTTGCTAGGGACGTAAATGGTGTATTTTCAGCCATTGATTTAAGATTTGACACACTGGTCTTAGGCTCACTAGAAGGAATAGTGGGAGAGCTACTTACTTGAGTTTTGGATGAATCCTTAGTTAAAGTGGGCAGCGGTGTCCCCCTTTTAGCAATGGTAACTGGCAACTGAACATTGTTCTTCACCTTTGCTTCTTCATCTTGCTAAGCCAACCGAGTTTGGGATCGTATCATTACAGCATACGCTTGACCTTCAACATTTTCAGCTTCTGCTGAATTGTCATAGTGCATGTACTGTATAGTGGAGTCGCCAACTGCCTCTCCATCTTCTTGGTTAAAGACAACTTCATCTTTTGCTTGAAAATCATTAGAAGAAAGTTCTTCTCGATCTATTTCATAATATCCAACAGCTGAATTCTCCGGGGGAGGTTCAAGTGCAAGCCTCTCGGGAGGAGGAGGCAACTTAGCCTGATTTTTAGCAGCATAGTTGGAGGCAGAATTTGGATATGCCTTTCTAGGAATATCCTTGTATGGAGCAGCATAAGAAGCTTGTGAAACCTGCTTCTTCAAGGCAAGAAGTTCATTAGCCAACTTCTGCACCTCAGTAGAACTTGAAGTAGAAGATTCAGAAAAGGAATTTCCTTTGAATCAATTAGGATCCTTTCGGATTTTCCCAGCCAAGATTAAATCATCTTCGATCTTTGTAGCAAGGACTTGAGCATGAGCCAAAGTTGTTGGAGCAGCTCTTTTGAACAAAAAACTAACTTCCGATAGCTAAGTATTTATGAAGAAACACTTGAGATTCGCAGGAGTAGGTTGAGAAGCAGTGGGAATTCTATTTGCTAATTTATTGAACTTAGCAATAAATTCACGCATGTTCTCATGTGTGTCTTTCTTCATTTGTGTCAGCTGAGCCAATAATGCGTGTTTGTCCTCAGCAGGCTTGAAACGTTCTTCAAACTTACTCTTAAGTGTATCCCAACTAGTGATATCACCAGCTCTTAGATTGTAAAACCAGTTAGCTACAATTCCTTGTAGTGTTTCCACAAACAATCGTACAACAACATCTTGATATTCCACGCCTAGAACACCACACGCCATAGAGAATGCTTTGATATGTTCATCGGGGTGCTGCTTACCGTCTCCATGAAACTTGGGTAGATTCTTATGTGAGCCTTGTGGAAGAGCATGGAGAGGTGGGGTAAGATTTAGAGGACCAAAAGCTGCTCCCCATGGACCTTGAGCCATTGCTTGGATAGTTGGAACAACTGAAATTAACGGCTTGAAGAAAAAGGCTGAAAGTGAAACCAAGAAAGAGGAAATAAGAAAACTTATTACGGCAACTATGCAGTGAAACCAAGAAAGAGGAAATAAAGTTTCTTGAAAGCACAAAGACTTCCGTCACTTCTTCTGGGACGGGAAAACAACCAACAAGCGCAAAGTCTTGGGGAATGAAATCCTATCTACCCTTTTTAGAATGATTACCTAATGATAATATATAGCATAAAACAACTCAAAGTCTGCAACTATGATGTACCTATTAATTAAATGAGAACTACTACGAGCACAAAGTCTTGCAATTATTCTCAATTTCTAATACTAACTACGAATTCAACCTTCAACATTTACAACACAAAGTCTGCAGATATTTCAATTGAATCTCTCTTCAACAATATTCCACAATCTCCAAGTAGTCACAAAGTAATGCTCCAAAATGACATAAGAACACAAAGGATGAAAAGTAGGGCTTCAACACAAATTCTGAAATTCCAACTCTTTGATATTACTTGAAAAATCACAACTTATAACTATAAAGCTCAAAGTCTTTATGAGTACAAAATTCTGCAGAAATTTCTTGCTTGCTAAAAAGATAAAGTTACAATAGACCCCCTCAAGTATTTATAGGAGAGAGGCCTTGAGAAAAAGGTGGGAGGATCTCAACAATCTTGAGAAAATCTCTCAACCACTAACTAACTGCAATTGACTTATTCAAAATTACAATCCAAATTGCGATTTGTCTTGTAAGAATTTACATGTAATTACATTTTTCAAAACTGCAAGAAAAGAACACTTGCAATTGCAAAACTTGTTTTTACATATATTTTGTCGAAAGTAAAATACATAAAACAACCTAATATTTTTCATTCCGTCCCGTTCCTAGTTTTGAAAGATAGAAACTTGTTGATAATTCCCTGCAACTCATCAGGATCGGGACCGAGTGGATTTCTAGCAAAGACAACGGTCTTTATGATAACATCATAGTATCTAACTGTCGCCTCTCTATGTTCTTCAAAAGCAGCTTGCATCTTGTTAAAGACCAACTGGTGATTGACAAATTTATGGATTGTATCCATAGAAAACTGATCTAAATCTAGCTCCTGGTGAAGATTTGTAGTAATCTGAGAAACATCACTGGCTGCAAGCAATTCCCCTTCATGACTTAAAACTTTGCAAGGGATTTTCTCAAAGTTTGAAAGCATGTCATGCTCAACTTTAGCACTCATCTCAAGGGTAGCCTGGACATCTTTGATAAGATCTTGAACAACTAATGACTTGTTCGTCATAAGTTCCTCAAACTCTATGTATTTTTCCCTTTTTGAAATCACTGAGTTGCTGCACAGAATTTCCAGCTTCACTCGATCCATCTCATGCCAGATTTTTAAATCTTTCTCAAGAGAATGTAGACTTTGCTGAAAGGCTTCTAGAGTTTGATTCATTTTGAATCTTGCTGCTTTGACAGTACTCAAATTCTTCAATGCCTTTTCGACCACTGGTATTCCTTGGTCAATTAATTGGGCTGTCCAGGAATCAATTGCTTTAGCTTTTTGCGCAATTCTTTCTAATTGCCTGACTGATTCCTTAGTAGCAAACGAAGATAGTGAACCAACTATTTCTGATGACCTATTAATCCTTTGAATAACTGAAACTAGTTGTTCATTTTCCTCTTTGAGCTTCTCCTTCTTGGCTAGAACTTCATTATAGCTTTGTGCCAAGACTGTCACTGAACTCTGAGCATCTTGCATCATGTTAGCATGAGTCTGCTTGCCTAATTCCACCCTAGTGAATCTATAATCAGACACCTGCATCTGTTCATGTGGTTTGTCAACAAGAGGTTCTGCTATCTTAGCATATTTCATCTTATTGCTGTCAATAAACACTTGCGAGACTGTTTTTGCTTTCTTTGCAACCATTGGTTTAGATTTCTTCAATTTCTGGAAATCAAACACATCAGGAGAGACTGGTTGTTTCTTTCTCTTCGGAGCAGCTGAGTTTAACCATGGAGGAAGATCCAAGGTTCTCATGTCTGAAACAACAACTGCAGTCTATGTAGAAATGGACTTAGTTTGTATTACAGTTGTAGTTCTAGGAGGTGCCTCAGTTTGTATAGCAACAATGGTTTGCTCAGAAGACAAATTGCGACTAGGATCGACCATGAAACAATCAAAGCTTGCTGCTGATGTATCTATCTCTAGGAGAGTTATCTCTGACATTGTCGGAAAGATTGAATTTGTATCAAAAACATTCTCCAAGTTGTCATGCAAGCTTCTTACAGGCGTATTCATTATTGATATAGCTGAGGAATGATGAATAGCTTATGAAGGTGGGATAGAAGAAACGAATACTGTGGAGAAAGAATCAACGTCACTGTCAATGGGAGATATAGGGGATATCGCTGAAACAGGTATTGGAGCTTCGACGTGAGGAGACATTTCACTTAGAATAGTAGAGGTTTCAAGAACCTCTTCTTCTTGCTGATCCAAAACTTGAATTTGCGTTTCTTTAACCTCCTTCCCCTTTAGTGTTTCCTTCTCCAACGGTTTTTCCACAGCACGGCTAACTCTCAACTTAATCCTGGTACCTGAAGAGGAAGCTCCTTCTTTTGATTTGTCTCTAATCTCTGACTTCAATCCTTTGGGCCTAGCCAAATCATCCTCAACTCCGATTCTGATTTTTATAGTCTTAACACCTATTCTTTTGAGCCAAGTGTTGGTATTTGCTAAGATTGACTGAAACCTATCAAAAATAGAGGTAGAAACCTTCTGAGACCACTGGATTGCAGGAATGGGCGCGTTAGCAACCTCTTGTTCTTCATATTTAGGATCTAAAACCTGCCCATCATCAATTACTCCTTCTAGAACTAAGGTCAGATTGAGATCAACAACTTGCTCCACCGTGAGCTTGCAGTAATCCATTCTATAGATATCTTTTTCTGTTCGGAGGTTTTCCCAAATGTCTTCAATGCAGTGCACATGAGTGAAGGCCCTTTTAATTTTATCTTTCACTCTTCTGTAGTCGAATTCCATTCTAGCTTGAAATTTCTTTAACTTTATCTCCTGAAGTTCAGCCTCCATTGCTTTCGCTCTTGAGGAAGTTGTCAAAGAATACCTCCCAATCATCAATGGATTATGTGATGAAATACTGACTCTAGTCTTATGTTGTGTAGCTTGACGTGCATGCACTATCATCAACTGCCTTCCCAACTCCATCAAAATGATCTTATCTGTTGGATACCTTGGAAGCATATAAGGTTGGTCTTCAAAATAGCCAACTCTCATGTAAGTGAAGGTAGGGAATTGAAGAAATAGGCAACCATACTCATTTACTCTCCTCCAAGCAGCCTCGGATACCCTATTGTTTTCCAATGCTTTGTCAAATAAACACATGAGATGACCAAAGAAGGCATCTTGAACTCTTCTATAATGCACCCGACTTTGCCTTAAAGTCAGCTGATCATAATACTCCCATATAGGTACCAATGATCTATCACCTTTGGTAGAAAGGCCTGGAAACTGCCTCAATGAAGCTGCTATATAAACTAGATATGAATTCATGTAGAAGGTGAGTGTGGTAGGAACCTGTGCAAGCTGTTCACACAAACTGTCGCTGATTATTTCACCCCATAAAATTGGGTATTGTGCCTTTCTGATAACCACGATGAATTTATACATCCAGCTTTCAAACATATTGGAAACTTTCAACCCCACTATTCTGCTCAGGAGAGTGATCATATCATTAATCTCTTTTTTAAAAATCAAACCGATATAATTTGGCTATCCGGGTCACACAAGGTCGTGATTTGAGAAGCCACCTGTGATTGATATGCTTAATACAATCATTCTTTTTCTGTTCGTAATGATTATGAGCACTCTTCATTGTGATTTCTGAATATGTAGGAGCATCAGGAACTCTGAAGATTCTGTTGATAGTTTCAGGATCAAGTCTGACAACCACGTTGCCGTCATCGTCCTTGATGGTTCTAGATTCATTGTCAAAGTGGGATGCACATGCAAGAACGAATTTTGGCTCAAGGGCAGCAATAGGAAAAGTAGACACCAAGTGAATATGACTCCTCAGCAACAACTGCATATCATGAGAAGTTGATTTCTCTACCCTATTAAGAAATTCAGACATATCAACATGACCAATTTCTGTGTCCTTGATTTCGTCTATGTTTGAGACCACGTGAGATGGAGAAATCTCATTCTGATACTTATCAAATTTGTATTTCATCTTCTTGTTTGTTGGAGAAGCCGGTTCGTCTGTCATTGAGCAGGAATGTGCAAGGCTGTGGTGAAAACCCCATAAGGTCAGAACATCATCAACATCAACATGTGCAGACATGGTAAGACTCAAACCCTAGGGCAATGAAACTGCTTTCTGAATGATGATGGAGGATGAATGGCAAAGACCAATACGGATCTTGGTGGGTTGATTGCGACTGAAAGCAACGTTTTGTCTTTTTGGAATAGTAAGTCAAAAAAGATATTCTAACTTTAACTTTGCAGTCAAGTGCAAAAAGTTCAACTTTTAGGCTTTTTAAAGCATTTCGGGTTTTGAGTCTCTTGAGCAACTTTTAGAAAGCGCAGTCGGGATTTTTTGAACATTTAGCAATTTTATTTTTTGCAACTTTTATAATTGCTATTCTCGTGACAAATCTCGACTTGCTATTTGATACCAAAAACCCGAATTTGAGCCAAGGCATATTTTTGCGAAAAATGGCAAAGAGGATTTGATGATTTGATCAAAATGAGATGAGTGAAATGAAAGAGGCGAATTCGGTGAAGGAAAATGGAAATGACAAATGACAAATGACAAATGGAAATGACGAAAGATAAAAAACGCATTTTTGCTGAAATGGCATGGAAAAGATGAAAAACGTGTTTTCACCCAAAGGAAAGACGCTTAGCAAAACTGACTTTCGGTAACAATGATATTTTCAGATGCAATGTATATGATATGACTTTTCAAAATGACATATTGACAAGGAGCTAAATGAAACTTACGCTTCTCAGCAGGAAAGGTTAAATACAACGCGTTTTTTGAAAGCGAGGATTTCAACAAACTTGCATATGCAGCTCTTAAGATAATGCTTCCACACAATTTTCGTTCAAATACCTCCTTTTACAATCGTATTTTCAGGCAACAAGACTCTTTGATGATTTTGAGCATGAAGGAGATGGGCTTAAAAAACGTTTTTGCTGAAAACCTCCATTAAAAGACACCAATTCATAAAAGGGAGACGCCAAACAAAACCGCGATTTTTCTATGAAGAAACACGTTTTTTGAAAACCTTGAAGCTTATACTGAGCAAAATGCGTTTTTAAAATGACAAAATACAAAACGTTTTCCTTATGTCTTTCGGCTTTGACAGATTATGCAACCACGATTTCACTATGAAGAGACGTTTTTAGGAAAAGAGACTCAAAAAAGGCTTTTGAAAAGACTCTACACAACAAAATGAATGAAAAACGCTTTCACCTTGTATTACGTGATTTGCAAATGACAAGAAAGCAACAAAAGATAAGGAAAATGAAGCCATACCTGGAAGACAAAGCTGAAGCACAAAAAGAAGAAGAAGAACCCTAGAATACTTGCATCCACTTTAACCAAAATGAGAGCCTAAATATTCAACCTGAGGACACGATTTGAGTTGCAGAATTGATGAAAGCTTCCACAAAAAGAGGTAAGGAATCAAACTTGAACACAAACTCCACTTGAAATCTGGGCGAACTCTCAAATCGGGTTTTTTGAACCAAGCAACAATAAAAAATAACCAAAATCGGGTTTTCAAGCTCACTCAACAACTTTTTTTACTACACATGAGTAAAGTAGGAACTTTTTGGCACTTTAACAATTTTATTTTTGCCAAACAAGTGAAATCGGACCTTTTGGCTCTTTTGACAATTTTTATTTTGACAAAGTAGGAACTTTTCACAACTTAAGCAAAAATCGGACTTTTTTAGCACTTTAGCAATTTTGCTTTTAGCAAAGTAGGAACTTTTCACAACTTAAGTAAAAATTGGACTTTTTTAGCACTTTAGCAATTTTGCTTTTAGACTTAAAACTTCCTATTCTACTGAATTGCCTTAAAAACCCGAATTTGACCAAAAAGACAAGAAAAATGACTCAGAATTTTACAAAAACGGAAAGGGGAGCTGATGAAAGGATGCCCAAGGGAATCATCAATTGAAATCTAAAGTTTTCTGACCTCAACACCTTGTAAAACGTGCTTTAGAGAGAAAAACTTCAAATTTTTTGGCAGGTTGCTCCAATTTTTGCCATGTCAAAAATTGAGGACAATAAGCTTGTCGGAGGGCAATTTTCATGAAAAATTCTGAGACGTGGGTTTTGTGCAGAATCAAATTCTAAGATGACCCTTAGCGTCAGAAATTCGAAAAAATGTGATTTAGGCCCGCATGCAAAAGGTTTTCAATTGAGATCTGAGGGGCAATGAGGGCAATTTTTCTTGAGAAAATTTGGAACATGGGTTTTGTGCAGAATTGAATCCTAACCCAGCTTAGATTGATAGATTTTGGAAAAAATATGTTTTAGGCCTGTATGCAAAAGAAAATCTCAGAAAAAAGCACAAAGCTCTAGAATAGAGGCTGCGGGGCAATTTTCACAAAATAATCTAAGACATGGGTATTGTTGTTGATACTGAAATACACGAACCCCGATGCTTTGTTTCTGAAAATCTTGCTGTTTCCTTGACATGCGAAGAATACCTAAGACGAGAAATAGAAGAAATTTAGACAAAAGATAGAAGTTTTTGTTTGTTTGTTTTCTCCGCTTCTGTAGAAATTCGCCTATGTCTGTATGAAGTTTGTTGATGAATCTTGACCTGTATTTGCAAAAGAATATTTTTGATGCCTTTGAAACTTGACTGTTGAAGAAATTTGCCCAACTCTGGAAAGAATTCACCTTTGCTCAAGCTGGATAATTGAAATGACGAACGCCATGCTTGCATAACTAGAGCAAAATCGTACCACAAAAGCAAGACTGCAAGATCTGAAACCCTAATCCTGAAAGAATTCGATTGGCCTCTCACCAGATGAACTGCCACTATCTTTGAGTCTTAGACTAAAAATTTAATTTATAACATGCAAATTAAAAAGAGGCGCCATATTTAGCTCTTTGAAGAAAATCGCCCTTTTCAATGCTCTGCATGCAAAAATATTATTTTAATCCTCTTGCCAAAAATAGCGTCTAGATGTGCTCGACAAACTTCACTGATTCTAGAAAGTCCAATTTTGACCTTCGAGGTGCCCATTTGCAAGAGTTATTAGATTTTTGAGTATCTCCTACTTTATAGCTGACTGCAAAGTTACATTTGGCCATGTTCAGCTCTGATTTTTGGGTGACTGAACGAACCTGCGACTAATCTGAGATACCCACTGCGAAGCCTGCATGACAAGGATGAAATGTCTGCTGGGAGATACAACTACTAAAACCAACATCTGACACCTTAGAAAATAAGACGCCTTTGATTAAATTGATGCACTGATTCCAGACTTAGCCATTTCTCTGTATTGCCATTTAACGCTTCAAACTGCCGCTGACGGTGAATGATGAACCCTGCCGACTGGATGGTAGATTCATTGCGTGACTGGAAGTACTCTGCATCCAATGACTGTATGTAAGGTATTTGAAAAATGAATCAGGAATGCCAAAAAAATGGGCGCCCTTGGCCTATGAAGGCGCAAATACCATTTTGACAAAAGTGCGACTTTCATCTGAACACCATACTTTGACCCCTGATACCGAGAGCTAGAGTGCTCCGATATATGCGCCGTCTATCTCTCTACATAGTTGAGTCAACTTACAAGAGATGTCTTTGGAGGTGATGAAGCCAAAAAACTGCTTCTAAGGCCTCAAAGAGAAAGGCGCCTTTTTCAAGGAGATGTGTACTTGCCATACTTAAGCCATTTTTTGGCTGTCTCCAGTCACTTTCACTTTTCAGCATCACCACCCTGACCTCGCACGTACGAGCGTTTGCCAAATCTCGGGGGTTGATGATTGGACTTGTTGGATAGCTGGAGTAATTGCGCACAAGTCTCGTGAAGAATGCAAATGCAAATAATCCCATCTGGCAGGCCTAAAGGGTGGGCGCCCCTAGCCTACAGATGTGCAGTTGTGTGTAGCTACGTTTCTCCATCCTCTATTTTACGTGCTTGGTAGAATCTCTGTCATGGTCACTCAGAAAGTCGAATCATCTCACAAATGGATGTGTTGCGAAGCTGGACTAAGCTAGAAAAGATCTTAGGAAGACCTTAACTGAAATTTCATTCATCTGGGTAGTCATATTCAAGGGCGCCCCTGAGCTACAGGGGCACTCAAACCATGAAGTGACAATTTTTTGTGACATGCATCTGCTTGTAGTCTCTACTTCTGACATCAATTGCCGGAGTTCTGCACTAGGTATGCCTCCGCTTGATAACTTGTTGAAAAGCCAAACTGATCCTGAAGAGACTAAATCCATCAGTGAGCATATGCATTCAGATCTGAGCCTTCAAAAAGAAGGGCGCCTCTAGACTACAGGGGTGTAGATCGACTTTCTTTGACTGTTGTTTGATGTGTATACTCGTTGTTCTGTCTTCGTTCAACAGAGTTCTGCAATTCAGATGAACTGGCTCCATAACTAATCAGAAAGCTGATTGAAAACCGAAAAGAATCAATGTATTTGCAACCCAAAGCAGCTAAATCTTGACCTTCAAATGGAAGGTTGCCCCTAGGCTACAGGGGCGTAGATTTTCTCTGAACTTCATGTTTTTCATCATTTCGTGGTCTGCGAACACAACACTAGCTATTGAGGTTGACCATGTAGAGATGTTCCCACTGCTGACATGCGTACATGATTGCATCTCACTATTTTCACATGTATGGACGCGTAAAGTTGATTTGCACGTTGATTGCGCAAGCGTCTCCCACGTTACATAGTGAAAAGTTTCCAGACTTAGAATATTTTCACACTTTTCGCCAGTTTGAAAATCTCCTCCGTCAAGAAGCATCTTTTCCAACATCTTTCATGGTAGAGTGTTTTGCTTTGAGTTTCAGGCTTAGATTTTGATACCTGGTACTGGCCAACTGCCATTGGCCACCTCAGAGGTCCTAACTTTTCTCTTGAAAAAGTGAAAATTACCCACCAGACTTAAACTGACTTTTAACTGAAATTGACTTCACCATTGTGATCGTGATGTGAAATAAGCCAGTCAAAATAAATTTCAGCCAATTCTGACAAATTCCTATTTTTTAGGGTTTTGACCTAAAAATAGGGTTCGGAAACCCTAATTTTCAAAATTTTCAAATTTTGCCAGTATCTTCCTAACATCACATTGACCAAAAGCCCATACTTGATTTGCCCAAAAACTAAGTTTTGACACCATTTTTACAAGGTTTAGACCATTTTAAGCAAAATGCCTTAATGAAGCAAAAAATTTGGTTTGGGTACAACATATGCTTCATAAAAGACTAAATTCAGGTCAGCCATACTTATGTAATGATATTACAGATCTGATATGTTTATACGTACTCATATGCAAAATAACAACAGACATATGATTTGATAAAAGGTCCTTTACATGCTGATAAGTTGTATTATCTGTTATTTCTGGAAGTATAAATCTGTGGGAAAATCCTTTCATTTTACAAAAATTGTGAACTTCTTGAAAGCCTTTTGGAACCAAGCACAACATCTTGATAAACTGTTTGACAAAGTGTCTAATTGAGTAGAGTGGGAAAATTGAATCAGAAGTTCAGAATTACATTGCTGATTATTATTTCTATATCTGCCGTGTTTTAGCAATTAATGTACATGATCTAAGTTATTGAAGTCAATGAGTGGTTTATATGATGACTCTATTGTATGCAATTTCTATCTAAATGCCCATTAGAATCAGCCCAGAACAGCAAGCAAGCAAATTGTTTGACAAAATTCTTGCATTGTTAAACATGGTTAAATCGTAGAAATTTGATTCATCAAGATAGGGGATACTACAGCTGAGTCCCTATATGATCAATGCACCTAAGTTGGGGAGTGAGAAAGAGATCATATGAATGATCTAATCTAAGCCTATGGGAAATCCAATTGTAGGAAATAAAATTAAATACTCAAAGCAGGAAAATGTTGAAAGTAAACCATACTTTTCTTGAAAGATAAACAACCAATCCATAATGGCTGAATGATACATGCCTTACCCCACACTTACATTCTTTCTACACTATCAATCCAAACAACTATTTAATGTCACAAAATAAATATTGCTAACACAGAAATTAAACTGACTAAACAATAGTTAAATTCACAATATCGCACAGATGTACCACACAACAGAAATAAAACCTTATCTAACTAGAAGAAAATTTACTGGACACCTTTTCCTTCAGCAGGAGCTTTCCCGAAATGTTATGGGCAAATTCCTTTCACACACAAATTATTGAATATTTAGATAATTTGTGTTTTTGCAGCAATATCTTCCCCTTCTCAAATTTAGATCTGAATCAAAATTATAACTAAGCTATGTTCTCTATTCTCTGGTGCTGTTCAGTTTATATTGACATATTGTTCAAATTAAATTTTAACCTTTTTCCAAAAACAAGCCTGGCTAAATTAGAAAATGAAACCAGTTAGATCCTCCCTTTTTTAACTAATGCTGAGTCTGTCAGATTGCAATTTTGAGCATCCAAACTGATTGATCAATCCATAAATTGGGCCTCTGCCACAAGTGGATACAAACAGACAACTGGAAATACTGCTGACCTATCTGCAATTACTTGCTACCCATTTTAGTTTGCCTGATCAACTCTCTCCCTTACAACAACGCCCTTCTTATAACTACCTGTTGCTATTACATGGTTATATCCAAAAATAAAAGGAAATAGTAAAAAAATGGTTGATGCCACGTCAGATGACAGATTCCATAGAAACAAAAATAACTGTCTGACAAATTCTGCACCAACTGAAACAATTGTTCGCTCACCTTTCTGTTGCAATGACAGTTGTCTTACATTACATAGCAATAATGGCACCTTTGGTTGCTGCAGTACTTCTCGGGTACAACAACAGTACCATATTTCTTCATCAACAAGAGCATCTCTTTGTACCAGTAGTTGTGCCTTCTCCTTTCCATAGCTTGCCATTTTGAGTGGTGCAACTTTCTGTAACAACACAATATTCTTTCAACTTCTGTAGCATTACAGAAATGAGGAATATGGTAGGAAATAAACGTACAGCTATCAATTAACAGCTCATAAATCAAACCAGAATTAAATACTTCCAATAAGTCTCTACCTATTTCAACTTAAAAACTATAAAATTCTTTCATAAATAGAAAATTATGACATCTAAAACAACTGTGTATGTGTCAATTATATAGGTAAATTTCAATAGTTGTCTGGAATAAGTTAAGGTACAAAATAGGGATGGAGACTAATAAATATTACACAAATATAGGCATTTTGAGGCCCTTGTCGGTATACTGTGTCAAGTTTGTCTAGGCAGGTCTAATTAAGTACTTGGTGTTTGTAAAACAGTCCACCTCAATATATTTTTGTGTTTGTGCATATTTAAATTTATTGAATTTGCACATAATATTTTCAATTATCTTCTTTTTAATTAATAAATTATAAAAGTGTACAAAAATATTTTGTTTATGGACCAAGATCGCAAAATCGTAATTTTTATTTAATTAGAGAAAAGGTGAAAAAAGTCATGCAATGTACTCCACCATAATATGAAAAGTAGAAGTACATTCTGTTTTTGGTTTCAGAAAGTCATGCAAGGATCCAAGTTGTTTTGGAAACCTAATTAAAAAGTGTTGTGCACATTGTAAAATAAGACACTAGGTTTTTAAAGGAGAATTTATGCAATAGTGAACTCTTGTCAGTTTGTCAACTTTACAGTGTTCAATGTCTTATGTGAATGATGAATTTTTTCCTGATAAATTACAGAAGGTTCAATAGGGGCTCATCACCCAAGAAAAAACTGAAAAATCAATTATGAACTAACCGGTTGGAATGACCAAGGAACAAAATGGTGAAACAACAGTGGGCTGGAAATCAACTCATACAAAATATCTTAACCAATTGATAGCTACGAACCAAAAGGAGTGAACAAGCAGAAAACATCACAGAAAACATCACAGAAAAGAAGGGCCTGCACCCAATTTGGATGCATCCCAACCACCTATGTCTTTTGCACATTCACCACCCTAACTGTCAATATTTGTCACTTTTACTTGAGCCTACCCTCCCTTCATAGAGGAACTACCGCCAACTGTCACATCCAGTGCTGGAGATTTTAACCCATGAAATATTTCCTCTCTTTTCTTAGCTTGAATTGGTAATATCATCATCCCACATTGACAAAATGAAAGTGTTTGAAACTTCCAATCGACATCTAGTGTGGGCAACCACTAGATTTTTCAAAACCATTCTCAGATCCATGTAGAAGGCTTTGGGTTCTTGGAGCTCCTGATCTATGGCTAACACTTCCTTATTGATCACATTCACATTACCCATGGATGTCGAAGAATTCAAACCATCAGAATATGCTTGCACATCTTCCACACTTCCCCTTGCCAACAAAAAAGGGTCAAACTAGAGAAGTTGGAAGATATGAAGAAGCCAACCCCTTATCTTAGAGGACACCATGATAGCAAATTTCGCCACAAAATTGTCTCAAATGGAGGACTTCAAGTTAGTAGAACTAGTCTCTAAACCTAGAGTATACCTACGTGCATTTGACCAAACCAAGAGACACCATGTTCTAGGTACTAGTAGATGGAGCACAAACACTAGTTTGTAACCCTACACCTATGATAGGGGTCCTTGGGCTGTACAAAATAGCAGTAATGAGCCGTCACCTACTATAATAGAACACATCTGCAAACAAATTCACCGTTGATTTCAATTCTTGAAATCAATGCGTGAAGTAGAATTTTGTCAAATATTTTCCACAAATCCAATGTTCCTAAAGAAAGTGCCTATTCTTCTAGGGAGGATAGCCCCACTTACATAACCCTTGAATCATCATTGAAGAGTCACCTTCCACCACTAACCTCTTATACCCCAACAAGGAGGCTAAGGCAATACTTGCCACAATAGCATTACATTTTGCCTCATTATTTGGCCTACTACCAAGAAACAAGTAGCCCCATTTAACAAGGAGGTCAACACCAACCCTTGCCAATCTAGGATTCCCTTTGGAAGCCCCATTAAAATTAAGCTTGAGAAACTCTTCTAGAGATTTCATTCATGATGTTTTTTTCTAGCTGATTGTTCACCAGTTATCCCATTAAGGGGTAGGGATCAATATTTTCCAATTTCTCAAAAAAATTAGAAGATTGTGACAAGAAAACAATCCTAACACTACTGATAGACAAATCGGAGCATCCACCTTCCACCAACACTACTAAGATAGCAACAAATCCCTAAACATATGACTTTTTTGTTCTAATTAGATACCCCAAAGTGTGCACACCTTCCAAAGAGAACCAAGGCAAGCTGACCAGCTAAATGTAGGTGTAGAGAAACCAGAGTAACTCAACTCAACCCCATCATCAAAAGCACATGGCCCCACATTGTAGTTGAAAAAGGGGAATCAAGAAACAAATGATCACACATTCTTCAGCTTTATCATAGAGAACACGCTATGAGGACCTATAAAAAGTCCTCTTGATCAGATTATCATAGGTTAGAATCTTGTTCAGGGCAACCAACCATGCAAAGGTGTTTCTTTTGGGGGAGGTTCTTTACACCAAACCAGCTTAACAAGTGAATCACTCAAAGGGGGAAAATGATTCTTATGAAGAAGATTGTACCCTTTGCTTACATAATAAATCCTTGTAGGATCAACTATCCAATGACCTTATCTAGTCCAATGAGTTGAGGAATTTAGATACACTCCAAAAGCAAGCTAGAAGCTCTTTTTAATCTTGAGGGAAGGAAAAAGCAATGAAGCTCTTCCATTTCCAAAGAAGCATACCATCTCTCCACTCCATATCCCAATAATTCTTCACCTTCACACCCTAGAATGCTTCTATACAAGCTCTAGCCTATTTGAGACTTGGTGTACTATTGGGTGGCAAGTTGCCCAACCAAGGATCAGACCAAAAGTTTGCATTGGTACGATTGCCAAGATCCCAAGATAATTTAGATCCAATCACATTGCAATATGCAATTTTAAAATTCTAGATTGACAAACCATGGGAGAAATCATCCTTTGAAAAGTAGCTAAGACTATTTAAAGCCCCCAAGTACTTGTGATGCAAGAAAGAACTGCAAGTAACACTAGACTCCTCCAATAACATTTTGTAACTCCAAAATTTTAACCCTAGCTCCTCCTTGGAATTTGAGTCTGCATACTTAATCCCAACTAAGTAGAGGAAAATTCTCCTCTACCCCTAATCTTTGTTAGAGAAAATTTCCATAGATACCATTAATCTTAAAAATGGGTGACTTTGGAAGAGGTAAGACAAATAATAGGTAAATCGTAATTGCTTGTAGAACAACCTGAACCTTAGTCAAATGCCCTACTAGATTCAATCACTTTCCACTCCAAGAAGCCAATCTCTCTTGGACCTTGAGAATTGTCTCCTCCTACAAGTTTGCTTTGCAAAACCCTATAAATAGAGGAACGTCTAAAATACTTACTTTGAAGGGAAGCAATCTTGAAACCAAGGATGCCACATATTTGGGGTTGAAATTGGGGATCCACATTAAAGAAGAAAATTTTAGACTTGTCCTCATTAATAAGTTGACCCAAGGCTAAACCATAACATTCTAAAATATCTTATAGAGTTTGAGCTTCGACAACCAAGGTCTTACCAAACATAACTTTATCATCAACAAACTACAAGCAAGTTTTTGGGGAAAAGGAAAAGCCAAACAAATCTAAAAGTGCCACTTCTATGCACCAAAATTTAATGAGAGGTCCAAGGAATTTAGCCATTTTTATGAACAAATAGGTGAAAGGGTCTCAACTTAATGAAGTCCCCTCGAATGTCTAAAAAAACTAGCGTGGCTGCAATTAATTAAAATTGAAAACCAAGCTCTTGCCACAAAACTCAAAACCTAAGGAATCCATTTTGCTGCGAAGCCAAAAGAGCATAATACTGAGGTAAGGAATTTCCAACATACTTGATCATAAGCTTTAGCAATATCCATCTTTATGATCTTACTCTTAGTTGCACTCATACTAAGTGAGTGAAGGATCTCTTGAGTGAGTACAATAGCATCCAAGATCTGCCTTCCCTGCACAAATCCTCGTTGGCAAGGGGAAATGATACCCAAGACCTCTCAACAATAGCCTTAGAGATGATCTTATTAACGGTATTACATAGAGCAATTGACTTGAAATCAGCAAAGATGGCCAAGTTAGGTTTCTTAGGAATTGGTATTACAAAAGTGTTTTTTTATTCTTTAAAAACTGTGCTTGATTTGAGCAAAGATTTCACCACCATAGTAATCTCCTTCCCCAAACAATCTGAAAAATATTGAAACAAAGCCACTTGGACATGATTTCATTATACAAGTGTGTATGCATCTACATATTAATGATGATTTTATTATGATAAATGTAAAATTCATTGATTAAACCTATGTAAGATTTTGCAGATTTTAGGAAAATAATTAATAAATTCAGGCTTAGTGCTTGCCCTTTACTTTGGCATTCTCCCTCATTAATCTATAAAACCTCTTTAAACTATGGTTAAGTTCATCAATCATTGTTTGTGAACACAATTTTTTGTTCTCTAAAACCTATCCAGAAATTAATGCATTTGTATTTGCTGTTTAGAAAAACCCAAAAATCTTTCAATGCAGAGCTTAAATGTTGCGTTGGCTTAAGCCTAATGCAAAGGACCAAAAAATTGAATTTCATGTTTGTTTTTCCTTATTATATTAAAACCCATACACCAAAACTTATGAATATTGTAAATGTTGGGACTCAAAATTTTAGTGTCAAAGATTTTTCGTTGAGTCTCTCTTTGTTTGTTTACCTAGGTTTCTTTTGGCCCATGATCATATTTGATCTGAGAATCACTTAAATGGGTTTTCATTTCTATGTTTTGCTTGAGTTTGAACCCCTATGTGCAGTACCAATCTCAAAAAATCCATTTTGTGTCTATGAAAGTTCCAAGTCTAGAATGTTTTTTGAGTGTTTTTTGTGTTTAAGTATTTGTTGGAGTTGTGGTTGCAAGCTTCCCATTTCTTGTTAATCCCTTTCATACCTTCCCCAATTTCCCGAAACCTTGCCAATCCCTTTGCATTTCCTTTTGGAGTCGGATTTCTACCCTTCCACTACACTTTGGTACCTGTGGCAAGATACTCCCAACTCCCAATCCTTGACATTGTAGAAATTTGAACTTCTTTTCGAGATTGCCCTTTCAAGCCTCCCCCTTTCCATATACCTCTATGGTATGAGTACTCCTCCACCTCCAACTCTTGACATTTTGATCAAGTGTATAAGATATGGATTTTCCCTGACCTTTGACAAACTATTGCCAGTTTTTTGCCAACTTTTTGCCAACTCATTGGTGCGGCTTGGAAAAGCCAGGTGGATGTCAGAAAAGGTCTTGACAATGCTAGAAAGGTGTTGACAACTAACAAAAACATTATTTCACTGCCCAAAGACTTTTCACTTAGTTTTTGTTGAAGTTATAGCAGCTTAGGGCTGCACTTCCATTGCACACGCTTCAAGGAGATAACATAAATTAAATGATAGCCTTCCGGCTATTTAATTTATATTGCTAATATTTGATAAACATAAAGGGCCGACCCTATAATAGTTTGCATGTTTTGTTTATTCATTGGGCCGACCTACATTGTAATTAATGTATTATGTATTCTTCAAAGGGGGCCAACCTAAGTTGAGGAGGTGCCTCAATTGTATATATACAAGGTCTCTCCTTGTCATTATCTCATTCAAGTTCTTAAAAGCAAATTCGCATCTAGAGCAGAAGTTCGCACCTTTATAGCAGCAGTTCGAATTCAAGGAAGATGATATTCATTTGTACATTTTGCATCTAGGAGAGGTGCGATTTCATTGTATCAATTATTGGCCATTGCTGGGCCTAAGTTGTAAGCAGATTTCTGCTCTTGTTTCTATGATATATAAGAGGACCATTTGCTGGGTTTTTCTCCCTCAAGAGGAGGGTTTTCCCAGGGTATCTTGCTGTGTTTATTGTCCTATGTGTTGCAAATATTATAAGTGCTTTCAGTTATTTATCTGATCTTTAAAACACTAACATGGTATCAGAGCGGGCTTGAAAAAGATCGTGATCAGATTTAGTTTGCAGCACTCTCTCTAATCTTTTTCAGTCTATCTCTTAATTCAAATTTCAAGATGGTGAATGGTCTGAAAATCGAGGATAGACTCGAAGGAGTTTCGAACTACACATCTTGGAGGTTCAGGATCATGCTCACATTGGAAGAGAATGATTTGGCTGAGTTTGTGAAAACAAAAGTTCCCGAACATGAGGAGGAAGAAGAGAAGTTGCAGTGGAGGAAGAAAGATACTAGGGCAAAGAAAGTGTTGGTTGATTCCGTCAAGGATCATGTTGTACCGATTGTCATCAAGTTGGATACAGCAAGAGCGATGTTTACAACTTTGGAAGAGATGTATGAAATCAACAACACCAGTCGAGCACTTGCACTGAAGCAACAACTTCATCATGTGAAAATGGCGAAAGGAGAATCTGTGATTACTTACTTCATGAGGATTTCAGAGATAAGAGATCAGCTCTCCACAATTGGTCACATGATTGATGACAAAGACTTGACTATGCTTGCTCTCAATGGTCTTCTGCTTTCATGGGAGTCGTTTATTCAAGGAATCAGTGCAAGATCTAAACTTCCCAAGTTTGATCGATTGAGGATTGACTGCATTCAAGAGGAGTCGAGACTAACGGCTAGGGGCATTGGTCAAAGTTCAAAGAATGAAGAAACACATGTTCTTGCCTCTCATTCGTCAAAGAAAGGGTTCTTCAAGAGGAATTGAGAAAATGGAAATGATGGTGCTCCTACCTTCAAAAGGAAACGAGACTTGTCCAAGATTCAATGCTTTCGGTGTGACAAGTATGGCCACTTTGCGAAAGAATGTCCTCTCAGACCTAAGCAGCAGGTTGCCACTGCAAGTGTTGAGGAAGTGGCCCCACAGAAGGACTCGAGTGATTATTTGTTCTATTCAGCCCTGTCAAGCAATGTATCCACCAATGACAACACTTGGCTGATTGATAGTGGTGCCTCTCGGCACATCACCGGATTCAGGGGGCATCTATCAAACCTGGTAGAGAATGACTCTAGTGAACAAGTTGTTATTGGAGACGATGCTAGGTATTCTGTGAAAGGAGTTGGGAACTCCTCTCTTCACTTGGATTCTGGCATAACGTTAGAATTGAATGATGTTCTATTTGTTCTAGGCATAAAGAGGAATCTTGTCTCCATTTCAGCTTTAGAAGACAAGGGTTATCAAGTTGCATTTTCTAAAGGCAAAGTTCTTATATGGGCAAAGAACTCCAACTTAAAAACTGCTCGGGTAATTGGAGTTAGACATGAATGTCTCTACAGGCTATGCACTCGTCCCCTTCAAGCTCTTGTGCATAACTCTTCCAGCATATGTGATCTTTGGCATCGAAGATTGGCCCACATTCACTTTCGAGCATTACCTATCATGGAGAAGATGGTCACCGATCTTCCGAAATTCAACCAGGAACATGAAGGTACATGCAAAGGATGCGCCCTAGGCAAGAATACAAAAGGTACGTTTCATTCTAGTGAAAGTAGGTCTAAATGTATTCTTGATCTCATTCATTCTGATTTATGTGGTCCAAAGTCTATTGCATCTTCTAGTGGTTTCTTGTATTACATTATTTTTATTGATGATTACTTTAGAAAGACTTGGATTTATTTCTTGAGATCTAAAGAATCTGAAGAAGTATTAGAAAGATTCAGAGAATTCAAGGCACAGGTTGAAAACTTGTCTGGAAAAAGGATCAAGGTTTTGAGATCCGATAATGGTGGAGAATACACCTCTGGCACATTTCGTGATTTCTATATTGAAGCAGGGATTAAGAGGGAGTTCAGTGTTCCCTATAATCCACAACAAAATGGTATTGCTAAAAGGAAAAACAGGTCTATTGTGGAAGCGGTCAAAGCTATGATTCATGATCAAGATCTGCAAATCTCTCTCTGGGCTGAGGCATCTAGGACAACCATCTATGTTCAGAACAGGAGTCCCCACAGGATCTTGGAGAATAAAACTCCTGAAGAAGCATTCTCAGGGGTGAAACCAGAAGTTAGTCATTTGAGGATCTTTGGTTGTCCAGTATATGTTCATATTCCAAAGGAAAAGAGAACAAAGTTAGAACCTTCTGGGAAGAAGGGAATTCTGGTGGGCTACAGTGAGACATCGAAAGCCTACAGAATCTACATTCCAGGTCAGAAGTCTATTGAGATTAGTAGAGATGTCACATTTGAGGAAGATGTTGCTTTCAGAAGATCCAAGGGCACTCCTATGGAGATTGATGAAGAAGAACCTCCTCAAGATATGGAAGTTGACCATATTCCAGAGAACCTGAAGGAGGCTCCAGAACCTAAAGAAGATGATGATCCAGTTGAACCCTTGGATCCTACTGATGGGCCTTTAGATATTGTGATTGGAAAGAAAAGGCCTCTTTGGGCTCGTAGGACCATAGATTACATACTCTTCGATTACTCTCCGAGTAGCCGAGTAATCTCCAAAAAAATTGCATGCTGAGTAATTTTTGCTTTTATTCTCGGGCAGTATGTGGATGGATTTTCTCCCATCAAATTATCGAGTAATCGCCAATAGCTTGCAAAAAACCCACAAACTTGGCAAGTTTTTGTGTGTGTATATGCATGCAAACTTGGCATCCTATGTATGTTTATAGATATGTATGTGTGCATAGTGCAGTCCTGAGTATACACATACATAAATATCCACACACATTTGCCGAGTTTTCCCTGAGTCAAAATTTTTGGGCTTGCCGAGTACTCTCCGATTCCGAGTATGTAAACTATGCGTAGGACAATGCAGGAGGTAGAAAGTTTTGCAGCCCCAAGAGGAGCTTTCAGAGAAAGCAAGAGACCTCATAAGCTCTCTAGTTATGTTGCCTTGATGAGTCAGATCATTGAGTCAGAGTCTTCAAACGTCAAAGAAGCTTCTAGTCAACAAGTATGGAAAGATGCCATGACTGAGGAGTATCAGTCCATACTTAAGAACGATGTTTGGGATATAGTTCCTAGACCCAAAGGCAAATCTGTGGTGTCTTCTAAATGGCTCTTTAAAAATCAAGCATGCAGTTGATGGGATTGAGAAGCACAAGGCTAGATTTGTGGCTAGAGGGTTCTCTCAAAAAGAGGGAGTTGACTATGAAGAAACTTTTGCTCCTGTGGCGCGATATACGTCTGTCAAAACCATCATTGCTATTGCTACATATAGAGGATGGAAGATTCACCAAATGGATGTAAAGACAACTTTTCTGAATGGTGTAATAGAAGAAGAGGTTTACATTGAGCAACCCGAAGGATTTGAGGTGCATGGGAAGGAGTCTCATGTTTGCAAGCTGAAGAAGGCCTTGTATGGTCTTAAGCAAGCTCCTCGTGCTTGGTACGAAAGGATTGATCAGCATCTATTGAGTCTGGGTTTCTCAAAGAATCATGCAGATTCTAATCTCTACTTCAAGGTAGTAAATGGTGAAGCTTTGATTCTGGTTTTGTATGTTGATGATTTGATTATCACTGGTGAGGAACACCTAATTCTAAAATGCAAGAAGGAGTTAGCTTCAGAGTTTGAGATGAAGAACCTTGGTCTCATGCATTACTTCCTTGGCTTAGAAGTTTGGCAAAAGCCAGATGAGATGATTCTAAGTCAAGGCAAGTATACTATTGACATTCTAAAAAGGTTTGGTATGATTGACTGCAAACCTATGTCTATACCCATGGAGACTAATCTAGATAAGTTGAAGGAGGCTACAGCTAGTTCAGAACCAGTGGATTCTACGATGTCTAGACAGTTAATTGGTATAATAATGTATCTAGTTAACACTAGACCTGACATCTGCTATGCAGTGAGTGCACTTAGCCAGTTTATGTGTGAACCAAGGCAAATACATCTTGTTGCAGCTAAACATATCCTGAGATACTTGCGTGGCACAATTGGATATGGGTTGAGATATTCTTCAGGTGAAGTCTTGGAGTTACATGGCTTTACTGATTCTGATTGGGCAGGATGTGTCTCAGATTGGAAGAGTACCTCTGGTTGTTGCTTCAGTTTGGGTACTGCTATGATATCTTGGTGTAGCAGGAAACAGTCTTCAGTGGCTTTGAGTACAACCGAGGCAGAGTACATTGCAGGTTGTGTGGCAGCTCGTGAGGCAGTGTGGCTTCGTAAGCTCCTTGTAGGATTGTTTGGACAATCAATGGAGCCTACCATTAGACATTGTGATAACCAGAGCTGTGTAAAGCTTTCTGTCAATCCTGTGTTTCATGACAGAACAAAGCATGTTGAAATCAAGTACCATTATATTAGAGATATGGTACTAAGGAAAGCTATACAATTGAGGTGTATCAGCACTGATGAGCAGACGACAGACATTCTCACCAAGCCTCTCTCCAGGATCAAGTTTGTGTACTTTCGAGAAAAGCTTGGTATGGTGGAGAATGTAGCCTTGACTGAGAAGGAGTCTCAGTATCAGTGATCTTTAAATTTGTTAATGCATTTCTCTATTGAGAGAGATTTGAGGTGTAAGCCCTTGGTAATGCATTTCTCTATTGAGAGAGATTTGAGGTGTAAGCCTGTGGTAGTGCATTTCTCTTTGAGATTTGAGGTGAAAGCCCTTGTTTTCATCCTCTGGGAGAGCCATGGTGGATGTCATGTGTGTGACTCCATGACAGCATCACGTGAGGGAATCCGTGATGATTTACTTGTACTTGTGTTTCACCCTCTGGAGGAGCCATGGTGAAAGTCACATTGAGGTGACAACATCACATTAAGTGATGAGCGCTTGTACATACCATCTATGGAGGTAGCCATGATGGTTGATATCACGATGAGGTGATATTCTATTTGTTTTCACATTGAGATGATGTGTCTTGTGTAGGTGGAAGTATCATCCCTAGCTGAGAGGGAGTGTTGATGTTATAGTAGCTTAGGGCTACACTTCCATTGCACACGCTTCAAGGAGATAACATAAATTAAATGATAGCCTTCCGGCTATTTAATTTATATTGCTAATATTTGATAAACATAAAAGGCTGACCCTATAATAGTTCGCATGTTTTGTTTATTCATTGGGCCGACCTACATTGTAATTAATGTATTATGTATTCTTCAAAGGGGGCCGACCTAAGTTGAGGAGGTGCCTCAATTGTATATATACAAGGTCTCTCCTTGTCATTATCTCATTCAAGTTCTTAAAAGCAAATTCGCATCTAGAGCAGAAGTTCGCACCTTTATAGCAGCAGTTCGAATTCAAGGAAGATGATATTCATTTGTACATTTTGCATCTAGGAGAGGTGCGATTTCATTGTATCAATTATTGGCCATTGCTGGGCCTAAGTTGTAAGCAGATTTCTGCTCTTGTTTCTATAATATATAAGAGGACTATTTGCTGGGTTTTTCTCCCTCAAGAGGAGGGTTTTCCCAGGGTATCTTGTTGTGTTTATTGTCCTATGTGTTGCAAATATTATAAGTGCTTTCAGTTATTTATCTGATCTTTAAAACACTAACAGTTTTGGCATGCTTTTGAAGCAATTTTTGATGACAGAAACCGAAAGGGGGTTAGGATTTTGTCTATTGGTTGATTTTCCCTCCAAGTACTCGCAATCATTCAACCAACTGCTTTTCGTGCCCTAATCTCACAAGGTAGATGAAAATGAATGCAATAGCTATGGAAAATTTAATGCAGGTGTCTGAATCATTACAAGGATTGGATTTTTGTGCTGCTTCAAGTGGGAGTAATGGTAATGGATTGGATTGCCATTAATGCTCAGTGGTGACCTCCACAAGAAATAAATGTGATTAGATCAACCATCATGATGATATTTTTTGTTGCAAGTATGGATTCAAGGAGGATTAAGTGTAAAACGATGCACCCAAGTTAATGTGGCCACTAAGATTTCAAAACTTGATGCCTCTGCATTGTGTTGAAAATGATTTGTGGTGGATTTTGCAGACCCATTCCGACTTTGCACACTCAAGCTTCCTTGCCATAATTGCACAAAGTAATAGAAATCGAAATGACAGATTTCCTTGATGTTTGAGTTGCCCTATGAATCTTGATGGTGTTTTCTCATTTGTAGGCATTAAATATGGTGATGGTGATGGTCTAAGTGACCCTCACAACGTTCCTCTACCATGTTTCCTTAGTCCATCTTGATTTCGAAGTCCAGAGATCTATATGTATGCATATTTTCTTGTAAGTGTAGGTCACTTCAGGTTTTCACTGTATTAAGCGCAAGACTATCGAGGGTTTCAAATTTTGATAGCGAGTTCGTTAAAAAAGTTACTCTTTAAGTTGTAGAGAGATAGTTACTGTAGCATACGCTTGCAACAGTTGTCTCCTTGACTGAGCATTAACATTTTAGAGGGTTTCTAGTACTTTGAGATGCAACGAGCCCTCTTCTTGTAAGCTTTCTTCCACCACATTTGCTCGTGGAGTTGTAATGGGTATTTGAAAATGTTGCAGCATTTAATAGATAACATATTTGTTATATGTGATTGTCTTTTACTTGTTATAGACGAATATTGATGAATTAAAGAGGGATTATTAAGTAGAACTGTCTATTTGCAATCTCTGCTGTTCCTTATTGATTTCTGCTAAGTTACTGGTTCAAGTTCGGGTTCGAGGGTTCGGTTCGCGGGTTCGAGCAAAATTTTTTTTGGGGTTGGGTTTGTTTTGGGTTCGTTAATACAAAAACATATAAAAATCAGAAATATATACATATTTGTAGCAATAATTAAGTTCAGAATACACCACCATATTAATAGTCAAATAACATAGCAAAAATACACCACCACTTTCATAGTCAAATAATAAAATATTAGTGATACTCAAATGTCGTGATAGAAGTATAAGTTCAAACATATTAATGTCAAGTGTCTACAATTAGCCTTAATTCTCTTTTACATTACAGCATTACCTATTTATAGCCCTATAGATATGGCATAGGTGCTGAGCCAAATTATAATCACTGTATTTGTTAGTAAACTGTGTAGGATCCCTGAACATAGGGACAGGGTTTTGTCATATTTTCTGCTATAAAAGAGATTGATCAGTTTGCTGCAAACCCTAGTTCCATTGCTGTCCCCAAAGATAAAGAAGAAATCATTGAGGTGTATTTAGGAAATTCTTTGTCAAATAGTCAAGCAAACGTTGATCCCTTTTACACTACTTTGCTGATCAATGGGAGGCAATTGTTCATAATTGCATGCTAGACTTTGGTGCTTCAAGCAATGTTATGCCTCTCACTGCCATGAAAGACTTAGGGTTGAGGGTATCTAAGTGCTATGGCAAATGGTTTTCCATGGATTCCCATGAGGTCAACGTGGTGGGCATTGTCAACAATGTAGAAATTCAGTTGGTCACATATCTTAAGAAGTCATTCGTAATGGATATAATTATTGTTGATTGCCCAACTAAGTGGGGCATGTTGTTATCTAGAAAATGGGCTGCTTCAATGGGTGGTAGTATTCAAATGGTTCTATCCTACACTACTACTCCATTGGAGTGAAATTGTCAAACTGTACAGAGAGAAAAAGATGTTGATTATAGTTGAAGATTAGTACAAGACAGTTGATGAAGTGCACTACATAGACATAGAGCATGATTGCTTCATCGGGTATTGTGATGAAGAAAATGGTGAGGTTGTAGAGCTTATCTCTATATCTAGCCCTAGTGAAAATGCTAATGATTTGTGGATCATGTCATTTAATGGTGCATGTTCTAGAGAAGGTTCAATAGCGAGACTTATCTTGTTTCACCTAATGGTGAGATATTTAAATATGCTTTCAAGTTAACATTCAAATGCACAAATAATATTGCAGAATATGAGGCACTAATGCTTGGCTTGAATGTTGCACACAAACATGGAATAAAATGCATCAAGGTCCTAGGAGATTCAAAGCTCATCACATTATAGATAAAGAACATTCATGCATCAAAGAATGATACTTTCAAAAGATATAGGAATGGTGTTTGGGACACGATTAAATTATTTGATACATTTGGTATAGAATGGGTTGACAGGTCAAAGAATGATATTGCATATGCTATGGCTGTTGTGGTGTCCAAATTTGAACTAAATTTAGTATCTTCTCAATGCCAACTTAGTATCGAGGTCTTAATAAGGCCTAGTATACCTAACAATGCTCCTAGCTTGCAAGTATTCAATAACGATCAGCAAATTTTTAGGTTTTTGAATTGCATAGAGTTTGACAACTGGGTAATTGATTGAGAATCTATGGTAGACCTTGAGGATAGAAAAGAAATGCTACTGGGGAATGAAGTAGTACAACTAAAGCCCAACAAAATTCCCAAGGGTTTGGTTGAGTTAGAGAGAAAGTTTACAACCATTTCTACATATTTTGTCAAGCTTATTATCTGTTAGGGTAGAACTAATTTGAAATAAGATCTAATCATTGGTATCCCATGGAGCGAAATCAAATTGAAATATTGAACATCCTTAATTGGGGATATTATAGTGGTATCAAAGCCTGGATAGTGTCAACTTGTGGATCAAGGGTTTATGTGGTTTGGGGAAAGTAAGATGGTAGATAGAAGGAGTTGCGATTTGACAAAGGAAGAAAAGGATCAGGCCATGCTTGATGCAATGATTGATTTGGATGTAGGAAAAAGAGAAATGGCCTAAGCACTCAAAGACATGGTGGCAATGTTGATGCAATTTGTGCAAGGTCAAAAAGCTCCTAGAACTCCAAAATCACATATTGGAAGAAGTGTATCAAGGGCTAATCATATGGTTGGTTCTTCAGCCAATACCTTCCAACCAAAATTCTTGCAAAGAAGAGAAGATCAATCGGAATAAGAGGCAATTGAGTTGATCGATGAATTTTTAGCTCTGCGTGCTGAATAGAAAACCCGGAAGCAAGAAATTCATGATGATTTGTCATTTTCTGCATTCTGTAACATCAAATTCTGAAATGGTCCTTGAGCTGAGAAGAAACCAATTCAGAATAAGGCTAACAAGGAATTGCAACAACATTTGGGAAAGGATCCTGTACCTATGTTTGATGGGACATAAAAGTGTTCAGCCCATGCTTGGATCCAAAAAATCAACACCTACTTGTCTCTAAATCCAATGGATGAAGAAGAAGCCATCAAGTTTGTCTCCTTTCATTTGGAAGGGGTAGCCCATGAATGGTGGTACCATGGCATAGTGACACAAGGGCATAGTCTCATCACTACTTTTGAAGAGTTTAGCCAAAGGTTGATTGAAAGGTTTGATAGGGTTGATCTAGAAATTCACTTTTGAGAGTTGGCATAGCTAAAACACTATTGATTAGTGGAACACTACATTGGTGACTTTTAGAGGATAGTTGTCAAAGTTCCTGATGTATTCGAGAAAATGATCATCATTCTATTCATAGAAGGTTTGGAAAAGCCACTAAAGGAATTGGTCAAGGCATTGGAGCCTTCCACTCTTCAAGAGGCAATCAAAAGGGTCCTCGCTTTGGAGTCTTCCTTACCTCAGAGTAAATTCTATGCTAGTGCTCCACCTATAAACCAAAATAAATTCCAAAAGGGTGAATCAAGCACATAGGAGATTCCACAAGCATTAACAAGAAATGAAGATAGAAAAAGTGAACTTAGGAGGAACCAACTTTGTTTCCATTGCATGTTAGATCCCACTAATCTAGGACGTCTAATTGACTCCCACGATTTGTGGATCTCAGATCTCCTTTAAAGGTGGATGTCTATTTGGAGACATATTTGTAATTGTAAATTCACTTTTAGTTAGGTGTCAGTCAATCGAGGTAGACTCCCAGTTTGACTTTTGTTTAGTTTTAGTTAACTGAAGTAGATTTCCAGTTAACTGCTTGCTCACCTACTTTAGACATAGGAATAAATCTTGTTGATTGGCAAGAATTGTTTGTTAATTCAAGGAGATTTTAGGGTTGCCTACTCCTTTGAGTTTCTATAAATAAGAGCCTTGGGCTCATTATTTGTTTAACCTTTATTTGCCAAGCGAAATTGCTGCACCATTATTGCCAGAGTTAGCTTGTTTATATCTGTTCACTCTTGGATGACAGTTCGTTGGTTGATCGTAACTGTGCATGATTTCGTGCCTTTGCTGTCCCGACCTTTGTAATTCTTTGGAGAAAGCTTGAAGAAATAAATTAGATGGCGCATGCTTGATTGATCTAAATACTTGAGTCTGTTCAAGGTCTCGTTTTCAAATAGTGCATTGTTTCAATCTCCTCCTTGGACAGGTGTCGTCACCTCCTTGGATATTTTGTTATCGATCATTATCGTATGATGTTGTTTAATGATTTGTCTTGCAGCCTACACTTTGAACAGGTGTCGTCACCTCCTCGGGAATCCTGTTAGACAGACCATCGTTCCTTGTTGTTTCCAGTGAACTGTTTCCAAGCCTACACCTCTGATAGGGGTTCCTCCTCCTTGGCAAGTCTCAGATCTAGTTTACCATAATGAGTATTTACTTGTATCGAGCCCTATCTTGGTATATATCTGAGAGTTCAAAGCCTCGACCATATTCCATTGAGACGGAGGATTCAAGTAATCCAACCCATCCATTTCGCTCCTACGCCCTCATGCTCTATTTATCTTGAGGAGGTAGGATAGTTTAGAAGCTTAGTTAGTCGTAGTTAAGATCTACGGAAACCAGAGAAAAGCTTAGCTACGACGCATTGTGTTTATGCACCCTTGTGTCCTGCCGCTGAGTAAAAAAGATAGGAACCTTAGTACGTCCCTTTTTTACATTATCAAATCAGCAAGGAGAGATCTTCCTCTCTATAATCCGAAGAGCATGTACTAACACACTTGCAATAGCTATCTGTTTCCATTAAGCATTCCAGAGGTGCTAATTGAAACGCCAACATTGCTTAAACCCGCTCTGATACCATGTTAGTTTTAGACCAAATTTGAAGAATAAGCAGAAATACAAAATGATGAACAATCAAACACAGCAAATACCCTGTGAAAACCCTCCTCGAGGGAGAAAAACCCAGCCAAAATATATCACTTATATATTGAATGAAGAGAGCAGAAATCTGCTTTACAACTTGGTCCAAACACAAGGCCGATCTGATTAAACGAAGGATAGCACCTCTTTCTAGATGCGAATATACAAACAATATGATTTCTCCTTGATATCGATCTGCTTGATGCAATATGTCAATCTGCTGCAAAAGTGCGAACTCCTCCTTGAATTGCGATTTTATTCCTGAATAAATTGAATGATCAAATGAATGATCATTGCCTTGTATATATACAAATCAAGGCGTCTCTTCATTTCGGCCTCTTTCACAAAACAAGGTGACTTTTTAATTTGGGTCGGCCTCATAAAATAATTATTTATTTATAGCAAGTCCGACTTGCTTTTATTTATTTATCATTTATTATTTTAAATAGGGCGAAGGATATCTCCAACCGCTATAACATCAACACCTCATTCACATGTTGTGGAGGGAGAGGAGGTCCTCATGACTGGAAACTCCCTAGTTCAACATAGTGCATTGTAGAGAGCTAAATTTGTTTAGCTATTTTGGTGTAGAAGGGGACTCCAATCATCTTGTCTCCTTGGGGCTATACTGTTTACTCATGTGGCATGACTTGTGGGAGTGGTAGAGTGGCTACCAATATGCCACCTCCATGTATGACTCAAAAGCCTATTTGGATAGGTTGCTAAGATTGGATGGGAAATGCAGCTTTCTAGCTTCATTGTCCCTTGCTTTCTAAGTGTTTCTATTCAATCAAAGTTGAATTCTTTGGTCTTTGAACAAACAAGTTCCATGCTTACTATTTCGGTCACCAGATTGTTTTTGGTAGCATCAGCTTGTCTAAAAGATGCTTCTTCCATCATGGCAGCATTGGCCTATCCAACAACAACATCCACTTCTAGGAAGGCACTTCCAATATGTGGAAAAATTAGGATCAGTTCCTATTTATTCCCCATCACCATGATTTTTCTCATTACATACTCTCATCATAAACACAATTATGATGCAATTGTGTTCTAATTGAACCATTCAGCAATTTGAAGCAGAACGTGACCTCCCAAGTGATTCACGTGGTTACTTCCCAAATAGTCTGAAAGTTACCCATCATGTAATTGTGAAGTGACAAGTGTCACTCATTCGAGAAGGCTTTTCCTTGTAGCCTCTCTTTAAAAGGATTAAAGTCTTGTATTGTAAAGAGCTGGAAAAAAGAGGGAAATACTCTAAATGTAAGATGTTAAAGTTCTGGAAATATAGAGTGCCCGTGATTGTTGAATTTGTGTTGTAATATTGTTCATGAATGAATAATAATGAATATGAATGAATTTTCTTGGTCTAAATTGTCTCTAGTTGCGTTTTCTTATTTTTTTGAATGAAGTAGCTAAGGACTTATAAATTCTTTACACACATTTGCTATGATAAATTGTTATTTGGAATTAATTGTTATTCAAGGAGTAACATAAATCTTTCATCAATGATAGGAAGAGATAAGGGATCTGTAAGGGATTATTGAGTAGAATTTAGACCATAGGGCCATATATGACTAGTTTCATTACTGTAAGGTAGTAATAAAGAAGTAACCATCAAGAATATTGTTATATTATTATGCAATGAATACATTGGAGTAGGGACTCTGTTGCTTTGTTATAGGGCACTGATTTGTAGGTTAAGCACCTTCTCCCAACCCACAATATCTCGACTATGGAAAATTCATTGAATATCATAGTTTGCATACTTGACGAGTCGTCGAGTACTCGCCATTTTTTTGCTCTGTGGGTTTTGGTGAGGTTTACTCCATCTATTTTGCAATTTTTTTGAAAAACTTGTCAAGACTCACCAAAAAATGGGCTAGTTTTTCCATTTAACTCATGGCACTAGCAACATGTCAAAATTTAGGGAAAAACCGTGGGTTAGACATTGCATAAACTCATTTGATTCATTTTGTAGGTATACTTCGCATAAAATTTATATTCTTTTCAAAAAATTATGTTTTTGTCAAAAATTTAGTGATTTTTAAGGTGCAAGGTTTTGCTGAGTTTTTGCCTAATTTTTTTCTAGTACTCTCCGAGTCAATTTTTTTTGGCTTGCCGAGTACTCTTTGAGTCCAAGTTTGCAAACTGTGCTGAATACAATTTAATTGTTTAAATTATTACTACATCCATATTTGAGAAGTTAAAGACACAAGGAAATAAATCACTATTGTTTGTAATCTCATAGATCTTTGTTACTTGGTATGAATCTTTATGTCTGCCAAGCACTGTCATACTTGTATGTAATATATCTTAAGCCAATGGGTCTTATAGGTCTACTCGATTAGGTTTTGTAGAGCCTAAAGTGCAGGGGAGAATATCCAGTTTTCTCCCATTTGTTGGCCAACCTTGTAATAATCTTGAGCATAGGAATTGAGAACTTCTTAGAGATTATTAACAGCAGGTTGGGGAGCCAACACAGGGATTACATATGAGCTTCATTCATTTGCTACTCGGGTGGCTCTTGTTGGTGTCTATTTGTTTTAGGCGGTTCTCTCTTAGCACCTAGGGGTTGCAATTTGGTGGTGGCTGCTATAGCGCCCCTTTGTTGTGAATTCATTATACTTTTTATAATAATATCGTTTGTTAGTGTTTCTTAGATCAGATTAGATAATATATTATTCAATATAAATGCAACACATAAGACAATGAACACAACAGGATACCCTGGGAAAACCCTCCTCTTGAGGGAGAAAAACCCAGCAAATGATTCTCTTATATATGGTGATACAATAACAGAATTCTGCTTACAAATCAGGCCCAACAATGGCCAATGCTTGTTTGAAGTATTCGCCTTCTTTCTTAATACAGAGAACTGACTTCTTACATGAATTCGGACTGCTGCTACAGAGATGATGATCTGCTGTTCAAGTATGAACTTCTTCTAGGAATGCGAACTTGATATCTGCTGTTCAAGTATGAACTTTTACTAAGATTGCGAATTTGATCTGCTCTTCAATATAATAGCGAACTTCTTGATGATATGAATTGTGTGTAATAACCAAAAGTAACCTTGTATATATATCTTCTTGGCGCCTCTTCATTTAGGTCGGCCTTTATACAAATAATAATAAATGAATAAATATAACTTAAGTCGGCCAGTCAACAAGTAAATGATATAACTCAAAATAGGGTCGGCCCATGCTCTAGTTGATATTTAATATAATTCTCTTGGGAAGTGCAGACCGACGCTGTACTAACATCAACATCGTTGTTATTGTTCTTGCAACTAAATTGATTGTAAGTGTGACTTTTTGCTGTAATAAGAGGAATAAACAATTATTGCAAATTGCAAATTGATTTGAAGGCGTTTACAATTCATTTCTGCATATTTTGTTAAGCTTATTGTCTATTAAGATAGACCTGATTTGAAATAAGATGTAATCATTTGTATTCGTAGAGTGAAATCAAATTGAAATATTGAACAACCCTAATCGAGGATATTGCAATTTAAGATTGATCCAAAGAGGGTCAAGGCGATTGATCTCATTCCCAAGCCAAAAAATAGTGAAAGGAGTCCAATCTTTTTTTGGGCAAATCAATTTCTTAAGGTGGTTTGTACCAAACTTTGTCAAGAAAATAAAACCTATCTCCAACATGCTATGGAAAGGACAAATAGTCATGTGGAAGGAGTTACCAATAGAAGTATTTGTTGTAATAAAGAAAACTATCAAGGAAGTGCCAGTTTTCATTGGCCTTGACTATTCCAAGCCTTTCTAGCTGTTTTCATCTGCTTCGTTTCTCACTATAGCTGGTGTGTTACTTCAAAAGAATAAGAATGGATATGAACAACATATTGCATTCTTTAGTAAATCCTTGCAAGATTTAGAGCTGAAGTATTCAATAATTCAAGTTTCAACAATGGAGTAACAGTAACACACATATGCCTTGGTCAAAGCTATGAAGAACAATAGGCCATACCTAATCGGTGCAAAAGCTGTCAAGAACTACATGCCATACCTGCAATGCTCCTTTGCCACATTTCGTTAGTCCATCCCAAATTCCAAGGCAATAGATCTATATGTATACATATTTTCTTGTTTGTAAGGGTTGGTGGTTTTATTAAGTGTAGGTCTATGTAAGGTTTCAAATTTTGATAGTGTGTAACAATTCAAAGAGGTAGCTACTATAGCATATACTTGTAACAGTCGTATCCTTGGCTGGGCATTACTATTTTAGAGAGTTGTTATGATTTTGAGGTGCGATAGGCCCTTTCCTTGTAAGCTTTCTTCCACCATATTTTTTGGTGCAGCTATAATGGGTATTTGAAAATGATGCAGTATTTAATTTATGACATTTGTTATTTGTGATTGTCTTTTACGTATTATAGATGAGTATGGATGAATTCAGAGAGATATTATTAAGTAGAACTATCTATTTGTATGATATCTCTGCTGCTGCTTATTGATTTTTTCTTGAAATGGCTAGACACAACTCTATTACCCAATTAGTCATTGGTCTTTGAAGATCTCGACCTTCTACACTCATTTAAAAAATATAAAATGTTTTACTAGTTCTTATAGAATAGAAGTTGAAAATTTGCATGTTCATGATTTGGCATTGTAACTAGGTATTAATGTGAAGTGGGATTAAACTGTCAAATGTTTAGTGAATCATGCACAACATGTGTATACCTTGTATGTAAAATATATTAAAAAAGATTAAATTTTATGAACTGTTAACTTCTGCCATTTTAAGGCATATTAGGCAAGCTATAGAATCAACTATAATAAGGTCCGCTACAACTAGTGCTGTCTTAACTTAGTGACAAATTTTAGGGGATAAGGGTACAATTGGGTATAATTACTATGTAATGCATTGATTAGTCATTTCAAATTGATATGCAAACTTTTTTAGGTGGCCTATAGGAATAGCCTCTTAGGTTTAAGCTAAACCCAAAGAGAAGGAGAGTTTACCTACTCTTGTAGTTAGCCTTTAACCATCCTAGTTTGTAGATGAGCCTATATTTACCCTCTCAAAGACAAACTCCTGGCCTTGAAGGTGGAGAAAAGATCTAGGATTTCGGACATACAGTTTTGGGATCTAACAGTAAGTCTGTACATAATTTTATTTGTTTTTGCATAAGGGATCTGCCCCTTTAAATGTAGAGGGAAGTTGTGTTGTTTCCCACACTATTAGTGGATAGTATTAGCAAAAACCATCGTTGTCCATTGAGAGTCAACACATTTTTTTACATAAAGATAGAACAACATTTTCAAGCTCTTATAGATTTTGAACTAAGTACCTTGGTGCTAAAGTACAATGGATAATGTGAGACTAAATTGAACAAATTCAAGGTACTTTTACTAGGGCTATTTGAAATTCAAGAAATAATAGAACATGGTCCAATTGGGGTAGAAAATTTGGATGGAACAAGGGTAAAGGATGCAATGAACTATTTAAAGCTAAAAATACATAACCAACATACTAAAGAAATTTACATGATTTATATTGATGATCTAGGAGAATCATTGGTTGGAAGATCAGGTCAATGTATCATCATGTGTTAGGCAAGGTACACTTGTTTTTATTGAATGTTTAATTGACCCTATGACTCTTTTGTTGCTTACTGGCAAACTTCATGTCCCTTGACTCTATGGCCCCCAACCCTCAACATTTGGCCCCCCAAAATTTTGAATGTACAACTATCCTCATCCACCATTGTACAACCTCCAACCCTCACTTTACAACTTGCAAATTCACATTGTACCTTATTGTACAATGTCTAGGTTACATTGTACTACTTGTAGATTGTGTGTATTTTTCATATGGCATGCAATTCAATGAATTCATTATTTAATATCCATATTGTGTGCTATTCATTCTTCAATAGTTGTACAATGTGAAGTTCATTCTTTAACAACCATATGCCTTGTGAGGCCAACCTCAACCTTATGGCTTTAGTAACATTCTTTCGAATTTGTTGAATGGTCCTTTCATACAGTCTTCCTCACTAGCATTACAACCCACAAATCCATCTATCGTACAACCTTGTGTAAGGTCTATTCCTTCCAATATAATATGGTTTGATTCACAAGTTCCAATTCCCCAAAGCATAAAATATTTTAAATGATTAAACATGTCATTGGGCAATTCTTGTAAGTAGTCTACACTCAAGTAGCACTCAACGGAGACCTTTGAGCAAATACTACCTATGACCCAACTTTTTCATTTATCTTTACATGGAAATCAATGGGAGCATCATTTGCAAATGTTGAAGTGAGCTGTCCCCTTTTTATAATTTTTTGTTATTTTCTGATTTTTGTACTTTATTGAAATTTTGCAAAATAATAGGAAATTAGAAACCAAAGTCAATGCTGATTACAGCTACCAATTGCTGTAAATGGATAATTCAGAATTTCAGACAAACAACATTTGCAAACCCTAGGTAGATATTTAATATCTAGATTTGAATTGTAATGAATGCAACATGAAAATTATCACACCGTATGCCAATTTGCAACCCTAAAAACCCTAGTTTTATTTATTGCGGCAATCTGGAAATTTACAACTCTAATAAATTTGTTAGTTTTTGAGATCAGACATGAAAGCAATCAGAAAATCCAACACATAAGACAATGAACACCACAAGATACCCTGGGAAAACCCTCCTACTCGAGGGAGAAAAACCCAACAAGAATATAACTCGTACATATTCAATAGATAAGAGCAGAGATCTGCTTTACGGGTCAGGCCCCACACTAGGTCAAATTTGATACAAAGAATAATAGCACCTCTCCTAGATGCGAAGATACAACATGGTTAAGTTTCTCATTGAATTCGACCTGCTACACCAAAATAATGATCTGCTGCTTAAGATGATGATCTGCTGCTCAAGATAATGATCTGCTGCTTGAGATAATGATTTGCTGCTCAATTGCGAATTTCTTCAAGGAGTGCGAATATGATGAATGAACTTGATGATCAAATGAGAGATCATCACCTTATATTTATACAAATCATTGTGTCTCTTCATGTAGGTCGGCCTCATAAGAAAATAGCAATAATTAAATAAATATAATTTCTTTAATGAGGTTGGCCCTATTTAATTATTCACAATAATTAAATATTATAATATAGTGCCAAGTGGAGCGCCTCTTCACTTTAGTTATTTCAATAAAATAAATAGCCAATAGGCTATATGCAATTTTATGTCTTGACTTGAGGCTGGAAGGATGAGCTCGAAGTTGCTATAACATCAACACTCCCTCTCAGCTAGGGAGGAATACTTCCAGCTGTACAAGACACATCACCTCATCGTGATGTCAACCACCATGGCTACTCCCATATGTGGAAAAGGAACATATCACCTCATTGTGATATCAACCATCATGGCTACTCCCATGTATGGTAAAAGTGCACAAGTGCCCATTACGGAATCACTCAACGTAATGTTGTCACCTCATCGTGACGTTCACCATAGATACTCCCAGAGGGTGAAAAGTACATGTACAAGAAAATCATCACAAACTCTCTCACGTGATGTTGTCATGGAGTGACACACATGACATCCACCATGGCTACTCCCAGAGGGTGGAAACAAGGGCTTTCACCTTAAATTTCTCCATCACAGAGAAAGATGCATTAACAAGGGCTTACACCTCAAATTCCCCCGTCTCAGAGGAAAATGCATTAAAGCAAATCACAGAAGATCACTGATACTGAGACTCCCTCTCAGCTAGGGCTTCATTCTCCACAATACCAAGCTTGTCTTGAAAGTACACAAACTTTACTCTAGAGAGAGAGGCTTGGTGAGAATATCTTTCGTCTGCTCATCAGTGCTTATGTACTTCAACTGGATCGCTTTCCTCAATGCCATATCTTTGATATAGTGGTATTTGATCTCAACATGTTTAGTTCTGTCATGAATCACTGGATTGACAGAAAGCTTGACACAACTTTGATTATCACTATGAATGACAGTCGGCTCCAATGATTGTCCAAACAATCTTACAAGGAGCTTCTGAAGCCACACTGCTTCTTGAGCTACCACACAAGCTGCAATGTACTTGGCCTCGTAATGACCCTTTCTAGGTTTACCATAATTCTTGCCCTGATTTTCTGAAGATATCCTTTATGATGGTTTAGTGTTCAAACTATGTTCTTTTTCTCCTTTTCCTGATCAATCATAAGATAAAAACATTCATAAATTTATTCATTTTTATATCAAATAATCACAATTACTTATAAGGTTTGATAATTGCAACAAGCATCATTAGTACATAATTGTATAATATATATATATATATATATATATATATATATATATATATGTATGTATGTATAATTATTCTTTTACTTATATCCATTAGCATTCATATATATATGTTTATATAATTATTCTACCATTATTCATATATATATCCTTTATTCATTATAAAATTTATTTATATCTATGCATATATACTTGTATGCCTATTAGATAATATATATATATATTAAATGACTATATTCCAATGCATAACAATCATTGTTGCTGCTGTCCGGAATCGTAGATCATATTTATCCATGTCCTCCCTCTTCCTTATTTTCCTTCCTTCTATTTATACCATTCAAGGTAGGTGACTCATGGGGGGAATGTATTGTTTGGTGAAAGATGTGACTTTTCATAAAATGTATCCCTTTGTTAGATTTAATTGCTGCCTTTAAAGGCTTATTATCACAATAATATCTATTTTTGAAAATAATATATTATTACTAATAATTATGATATTTCAGATTATATACTTATTTTATTATTTTATTTTGATGTTTTATTGAATATACTTTAACATTAAAATATAATAATAAAACCAATTTTCTAATATTCTATTATTATTTTATTCTAATGTATTACAATCTTTGATGTGTAATGATTATAATATTTATTTATTATTATTATTTTTGATATTAAGTTATTTAATACTGGAATGTAATAACAATAATTTGCCTATATATTATTATTATATTTGTTATTTCATATTTATATATTTTTATATTGATATGGTACACATTTATTTTATATTTAACATTAATATTGCTATTTATTTTATTTATTAATTTATTTGTATTTTATCACTTGGTCTTTATGGTATTGTTGTTTCGAGGACATGACAGGCCTCTGCGGTGCTCAGTGCCACTGAAGACTGCTTCTTGCTACACCAGGAGATCATCGCAAACCCCAAACTGAAACAACATCTAGAGGTGCTCTTCTGATCAGCAACACATCCTGTCCAATCAGAATTAGTATAACCATGCAGCTCCAAGTCCACATCAAAAGAATATCTCAAGCCATACCCAACTGTGCCACGCAAGTATCTCAGGATATGCTTTGCTGCAACTAGATGTATTTGCCTTGGTTCACACATGAACTGACTAAGTGCACTCACTGCATAGTAAATATCTGGTCTAGAATTGACTAGATACATTAATGATCCAATCAACTGCCTGTACATCGAGAATCCACCAGATCTGAACTAGCTGCAACCTCCTTAAGCTTTCTGAAAATTGGTTTCCATAGGTGTAGACATGGACTTACAGTCCATCATGCCAAATCTCTTCAAGATGTCTATTGTATACTTCCCTTGACTCAAAAAGATCTCATTAGGCCTCTACCATACTTCTAAGCCAAAGAAGTAATGCATGTAACTAAGATCCTTCATCTCAAATTCAAAAGCCAACTCTTTCTTGCATTTGATAATGAGGTGTTCTTCTCTAGTAAGAAACTAGATCATCAACATAGAAAACCAAGATCAATGCCTCACCATCAATTACCTTGAAGCACAGGTTTGAATCAACATCATTCTTGGAGAAGCCCAATCACATCAAGTATCTCTCATACCAAGTACGAGAAGCCTCATCTTCAATTACACCATTAAGGAATGCAGTCTTTGACTCCCTCTAAAGCCCCAAGTTTTTGCATCAACCTTCTGACCTCCTCTTCCAAGATTGCCTGCAATGCTTGCCTTAGAGAAATATTTTCCAATGCACACCTCTAATACAGTAGAGAGTTTAGGATTGTCCTCTTCGACCTCATCCCAAATTGCTCCATTTTGAATAGGTTGCGGAGCTGCCAATATCAAACCTAGATGACTGTCTTATGCAATTATGATCTCAGCCGCTAAAGAGGTCTTCCAAGGACTTTAACATTGGCCTTGCAATGCTGCAACCTTCACTTCTTCTCAGTGAGTCACAAAACTCCCTCTTGATCCCTGCCCCAGAAAATGCAAAGAAAACTTCTAGAAGTGAACTCCCTCTATTGACAAAATCTCAACTCGAACCTTGAATCCTCGGATTTTAACTCCCTCTTCAAAGTATGCCTCCAGCCACCAACTCAGTCCCATGGCTGCAAGTTGTGACTCCATGCTTGATCATTTCTTTGGTCAGCATGACTTCCTCACAAAATGCCTGAAGCTCTTCCTTCTTGTGCAATCTCTCATTAACTTCTTGCTCCTCAATTCATCTTGGAAGCGTTTTAGAGAGAGATTACTAACAGTTTATAACTATCCAAAGAAATATCAAGGCTAGAATCATACAAGGTTTACTATCCCAAGTTATAGCATAAATACATAAGAATTCATGGACAATATTAAAAACATGAAATACTTATTTCTTAATAGTTTATATATAAGAATCAACCTATAAGTAGCAAATATCAAAAAAATCAGAATAAAGGGATAAAGAAACTTATCTTTATTGAATTCTGATATATCTTTCTTCCATCTTTTGCTCCTCTCGAGAGTGCTAATCTCAATACAACAAAAGATAATCTGCTCAACACAGATTTCTTAGATACATTATGCAACCAGCATATTCAATATAGGGTCTGGCCTCTCAAGGCACCATCGCAGTCCATGCACATAGAGAATGGTATCGATGTGACCATCCAATCTCAACGAAATTGTAGTTCTCTTTTCATCTCAGAGTCACACTCAAAGATCTTCACAATTGGCATGAAACAACTTGTAATGAATTATAGGTATCTTCAAGGAATCTTATGTCAGAGATTACCTACTCAAAGAAACCATGACCTTTTACTAATCACAAGATTATTGTAGATTTGCACAACTCAGTAGACTGAATTTTACCGTAGATTTCAAAAATATAAACAAAAGGGAATACTTATCTCATTGAAAAATCAAATTATATAAGCAGATTTTTAATTCAAAAAATCAAACACACAACGCAGAATATACTTATCTCTGTCAATCAGAAACTCCTTAAGTGCTGCACTTGAACGTTTTTCAGGTTTGTACTTGTCTTTCATGAGATCTTGCTCACTAGAAGTACCTGAAGCATCTTGATTTGATCTTGAAGGAGGCACAAGACCTTTCCCACTGGTTCAGATGGTATCACAAGAAAATACCAGTTGCAACTGATAGAATTATTTCTCATAATAACCCATCCGAAGAAGATGAATCTGATGTCACACAACATGAATGACTCATTTCCAGACAAAGTTCCAGATGACTCAAATTTAGTGCTTCGAAAGGAAGGTGACAAGTCTTTATATAACAATACTCATTCGCTCTCCATACTACCATGACCTTCTATGCTTCGCACGCAGCTCCTAAAGTCATGCGATCTGATGGAGATTGCAGTGCTAATCTCAAACTTAATCATTTTCTTCAATCAATGGATGGAAAATTCGCCCAGCCTCAAAGCTCCAAAATTCGTGAACTTTAGGTCTGAAAAAGTTGACTGCTTTAACAAAATTGATCTGATCATCTTTCAACCTGCTCTGATACCATGTTAGTTTTTGAGATCAAACATGAAAGCAATCAGAAAATTCAACACATAAGACAATGAGCACCACAAGATACCCTGGGAAAACCCTCCTACTCGAGGGAAAAAAACCCAGCAAGAATATAACTCATATATTCAATAAATAAGAGCAGAGATCTGCTTTACAGGTCAGGCCCCACACTGGGCCGAATTTGATACAAAGAATAATAGCACCTCTCCTAGATGCGAAGATACAACATGGTTAAGTTTCTCATTGAATTCGACCTGCTACACCAAAATGATGATCTGCTGCTCCAGATAATGATCTGCTGCTCAAGATAATGATCTACTGCTCAAGTGCGAATTTCTTCAAGGAGTGCAAATATGATGAATGAACTTGATGATCAAATGAGAGGTCATCACCTTATATTTATACAAATCATTGTGTCTCTTCATGTAGGTCGACCTCATAAGAAAATAGCAATAATTAAATAAATATAATTTCTTTAATGAGGTCGGCCCTATTTAATTATTCATAATAATTAAATATTATAATATAGTGCCAAGTGAAGCACCTCTTCACTTTAGTTATCTCAATAAAATAAATAGCCGATAGGCTATATGCAATTTTATGTCTTGACTCGAGGCTGGAAGGATGAGCCCGAAGCTGCTATAACATCAACAAAATTAACTGAAAACACCTCTAGGATTTTGATTTACATTTTAAAATCACTCACAAGAAGAGCTGAAAGGTGGGTAGATCTGATAGGAAGAGCTGAAAAATCTGAGTTTTGGTGGCGGATTTGTGTGGTACAGACCTGAACGGATTGGTATGGCAGGTTCAGGTGCTTGTATGGACACCAAAGGTGCAGAAATGGATGGTACATGGCTAGGAATTCCAAATCCATTTCATCCATAACCAAGTCCATTCCATTCAACAAATTTTATTCATAGTTCTCATTTGATATGAGTAGTTTCAGCTAGCTTGTTTAGTTGCAGAGCAAGGCCCTCTCCATGCAAAAAAATTGCCCTGTGTGTGATCAGAGCAGATCCCACCTACTGCAGCAGGAATGGGATTTCATTTGGAGTCCCTATCTATATTAAGCTTCCACCAAGATGATTTGCTTTGTTTTCCACCCCATCGTTGGAGACTAATGATATTTGTATATGCTTATACAACTTTTACCTAATTAGTTAATGGAAACAGCAACTCTAAACCAGTATTTTTTCAAAACATTATCTTCAACTAATGTGAATAAAGATCAAAGCATAAATATACAGAAGATTTTGGGTTATGATGTATCCTATTTATTTTCTTATATGAGATCATATGACATGGCATTATGCATCTGGTTTGGGTGGTAAATGATGATTCTTTCTTCTGTTTTGGTATTTGGAACAGGTTAGCACAAATGTTATTCGTCTTCACATTGATGGAGTGGTGGTTGGAGAAAAGAGAGTAGAATATGCATCACAGAATGGTATCATTGAGGAGAAATTGAAGCCTCTAAACTTAGTTGGTGCTGATAGTAACTGTAATGGTGTACAAGGATATGCTCATTATGTTAGGATCTTGACCCAACCAGCTGTTACAAATCATTATGTCAAGGTGCAAAACTGTAAATACAAAATGGAAGCCAGATACTTGAAGAGATTATGTTCTTGTTCTGTAGATTGATATAAATATTAGTAACTTGGTAATGTAAGAAAACTCACTTATTCTCCAAGGTTTTTGCTTATCTGAGATTAACAGAATCCACCACTGGAATTGGCACTTGATGGTTCATCTGGTGCTTCAGATGATTACAATCTTGAGGAAAGTGGTGATGGTATATGGAGTGTTGTTGGAGGCAAGGTCGGTCTGTTTCTTTTCTCAAATTTCTTTCTTGTTGTGCAATCTTCTTTTCAATGATTAAGCAATTTACTATCTGCAAAAAGAAAAAAAAATTCAGCATGGTTGAAAAGCTTTTTCTCATTTTTTTAGGGTTACTACAAAATTTCCACTGCCATAAATTTCCAAGATGATTTAAGGGTCAAGTTTCAGTTATTTTATAGCATTCACATCGAACTATATTTGGAGGTTAATATTTCAATGAATTAATCTCAAAATATCAGCAAAAGGCTTGATTGCAGAGCATCTTTTTGCTTTTAGTCTGTTTTACATCTAAAAAATTCAGTCTTACAAAATTGGTATAGTTTCACCAAACAGAATTTGCAGTCTAATGTGGTGACCCTTGTCTGAAATGCCCATTTATGTTTCCAGGCATCCTGTCGCAGGAATTTTGCACTTGATGTTGTCCTATTAGATGCACTTGGTCGTTCTATTCACAAAGACATGGAGGTGCTTAATAGTTTTTAGGCTTTGTTTATTATGTGAACAGTTTCATTTGATGTTTAATCTATTCTATGATTCTCAACTAGGTAATTTATGTGTACATAAAACTATATTTTTCAGCTTGTTGCATTACTTGTGTATGCGGATAATGGAGCCCTTGTTGAGAAACCAAAAGACAACGCTGAAGCTCCCCTTCTTACCACCTTTGATGGTGTCGAGTTTCCTTCAACTGAGCGTCCAATCAGACTTATTCATGGGCGTGCATCTTTTAAGCTCAAAATATCCCAGGTATCTTTATACCTTGTTATTTTAACTAAATCTACTGATGCCTAGGATGAGTAATTTGCTGTTCATTTGCTTACTATAATTTTTTATGCATTATCTCAGTCTTCAGAAGTTATAACAGGTTGACTCTGTCACTCTAATATTAGTTAAATCTTCAACAACTTATAATGGTTCTTGATTGTGCCTTTTCTTTTAATTTACAGCTGTCCTCTAAATGTGACAATAGGCTGTTTCGAGTATGTTTTGATTCATCTCACAGTATGAACTATCCATTTCTTCGAGTATTCTCACGACCAATCCGTTGTGTCTCAAGAAACCGTAACAGTCGAACACTATCTGTATCATGGAAAAAGCCTAATGCTTCTGCATATCAACTTGACACAGCATGCTCCCCAAGAACTGATGAGCCTACTTCAGAATCACAACTGGTAAATGGAGACAACCTTGTTCATGGATCAATCACCCAAACTACAAAAATTACACCAGTATTAAAGCGTGTAAAGGTGGGACATGAAAAACTGTCTGTAAGACTTGCAAATAGTAATAGCGATTTAGATCAATATTCTAATGCAGAAGGTAATGCTTGCAACTTATCTGGTAACGATACATCAATTGCATCTCCTACAGAACTGCCCAAGGTTTTTCATGGGCACAGTCCCTTAGGAGCTGCATATGGACATTGCAAAAATGACTCTTCTGATCATGCAATGCCTTTGCCATTAAATTTACCTCAAACAGATTCTTTGTTTAGTACAAATTTGGAAATCAAGTCAGAAAATTTTCAAGGAACTAATAGTTTTTGTGACAATATTTATATGCAAAAGTCAGCTGCCAAGAGACTTGGAACATCAGAGGGAGCATTTTCAGACTACATGGTTTTTAAATACTGTCTTGAAAATATATTTGATCGTTCTCTTTTCTTGAAAAGTACTGTTATGTCCAGAAGTGACCAGGATGTGGCAGATTTTGCAGCATGTGTTTCTCAGTATACAGGATGTCATCATAATGGGTAATTTTTGTTGTTTTATCACAGTCAGGTGCAGGCTTATTAGACACCATTAGGAATTAAAATTTCTCTTTCAAATGCACTATATCAACTTTTCAGTCATTTTGGGTTGGAATCAGTATGTTTGTTACCATTTCATATTGCTTGTCAAATCTTAAATGAATTGACAATTAATACGCTTCCAAAAAAACCAGGTATCAGATTTTGATTGCAAAGCAGTTGATCCAAGAGGGAATTGATCTCTGGAAGATGCTTACCAAAGAAATGTATCCATTGCCATGGGACATTGTTATACATCATGTGGAAAAGAGATTTATTATGCTTACAAAGAGTAAAAGAAGAAAGTTCACTTCTCAGGTCTGGTTGGAGCACTCCAAAATACCTTCCAGTTCATTTTGAAGCTTGCAATATGTTCTTTTAAAATGAAAGTTTCAGGCATATAATAATCATGCATGATGCTAGCAGGACAAGGAGTTCCTGCGGAGAATAGCTGGTTGTAGTGAGACTGTTGTCCGTGAAGAGTTTGACCAGTTGTGGCAGTGGTTATTCCCTGTAGCATTGTCTTTGTCTAACCCCCAGATAAGGAGAGCCTGGGAAAGTATGGAACCTAGGTGGATTGAGGGAATGATATCACGTGAGGAAGCTGAAGCTTTACTTAGTACTTCAGAGGGATCTACAAAACCTGGATCATTTATAATTAGGTTTCCCAGCTCACGCAGCTGGCCACATCCAGATGCAGGTGCCTTGATTGCTACGTATGTTGGTACAGATAATGCGTTACACCATAGACTTTTGTCACTTGAAGAAAGGTGCGTGATTTCTTTTCTTGGGCCTGAATTGTATGCTTGTTGAAAAAACACTTATCTTCTGGGTATGGTTTCTGCATATATGAGTTCAACCTTAATCATCTTTAATTTATTGGAAAGCAGGTTGAGATATTTTTTATATTTGTCTGAGTGAATTGTTTTTCTAAAGTAAATTATAAATAAAGAATTTGGAAGGCTGGTTTCCCAAACTAGTAAGACATGTATATTTGTATGTACCATTGCTGTGAAAATTAGGAAAATTCTGTAGTAATGCTGGATATAAACTAGCATACCTATATATCATTCTCAAAGTGCCTATTCCACTAAAATCACAAATCAAAGTAAAAAAAGGTGCTCTTCAGATAAAAATAAAATAAACAATGTAAATAAAGTAAAATAAAATAAATCTTAAGTAAATAAAAGTAGTTCTTAGTAAACAGTGTAAATAAATTAAAATAATTCTTAAACTTTTGATAGGCAAAGACGTTGCTAGCATCTTAATGTAATTTTTTTTAGTTTATTAATAGGATAGATCTAAGTTATATAAGTACTGAATATGAGTTATAAAATGATATTAAATTGATATTCATTTAAAAAATGCTGAGAAATATCAGTTTGGAGCTATTTTATTTACTTACACTTAATAGTTATTCTATTTACTTAAGAGTTATTTTATTTTTGTAAGAGTTGTTTTATTTTAATTAGAATATTTTATTTATTAAGAGTTATTTTATTTTGCTTTAGAACTATTTAAGAATTGTTCTATTTTTATTTACTTATAGTTCTTTTATTTTATTTTACTCTAGTTAAGAGTTATTTTATAGTTTTAATTTTTTTTTGAAATATATGTCCACTGTGTTTTAGTTCTTTTATGTACATGGTCAGAACATGACATTCCATTGATGGCACTGTAATCTAACAAAAAGAATCCGCAAGCATTCATGAGAAAGAGTGTAGCCTAATTACTATTCCATTAACCATAAATGGGATACGTCTTGCTATTCAGATTGAGAAAGTTGTGTGCTTGGCTTGAGGTGTGGAGCTATGTGTGCTGGCTGGCTAATTGACTAACTCTGAGCTAATAGAAGAATGCTACGATTCATTGTTGTGTAATTATTAATTAAGATAGAAGCTTAGAAAATTATTTGCCTTTAGTAAGCAATCTGAATGTGAGCTTGAATTGTAACAAGGATGCTATGCAATATGGTGGCTGCAAGGGTGCTTCAGATAGCTCAGTTTGCTAACTGCTTTGATAACAGTTATGGTTTCTGTTGTGTACATACAGAGATCAAAGGTTGCACAATGTGTAGGTTCTTTTAGGTGGTGCACTGCTGGCACATGAGGTGTGAATGCATAGACACTGTATGATGATGTCATGCATAAATGCACAGATTGATTTGGTTGCATAGGACTTTGGCATGGCTAGTGCACTGCCAGCCCTTGGATCACGGTTTTATTAACTCTAAGCAAGCCACCTTCATTTTGTATGTTTATGCATTGGATGTGAACAGGAGAGACTTTTTGCATGTATGTGTGCAACAAAACCAGGGTGCTTGCCCTTGCATATGTATTGAGATCTTCAGCAAAGGAATTAAATTTTTTGAACCAAATTCAGTACATGCAAGGTATCAAAGGAAGTTCTTTAGTTTGATATGGTTAGAAGTAGCACCAATGTTTTTCCAAACTTCTATGATGGGGGGACATGAGATGTGGCGATGCAGTTTTGGGGATGGCAAAAGTTTTCCTAATTTTTGAGGACAGCTATTAAAATAATTTAAACAAAAAATAAAGCAACTGAAAATTTTATAAGTAAAAAAGATGTGCTGAATATGAAATGAAAATCCTTCCCCTATTAGCTTTTCAGTTTTTAGGGATTTTTTACCTATTTTTTCCTGTAAAAATTACCTCTAAAAAATTTGTGCACCAAATGAAGCAGGCTGTCTGGTCCTGAAAAAGCAGGCATGCCCCTCTAAGTTCCCTACTCCTTGGGATGTTATGGATGCCACATGAACCTGTGGGGACATGTCCCTGTGGAACACTGGTTAGCACTGAGTGCACTCACACTTTCTGGGCGCAGAGAAAAATATTCCAAAACAGGAATGGGTTCCTAGAGTTACAGTAGATATGGCATAATCCCAGAGCAATCAACATTACTAAAGGAGGATTGTGGCATTTCTTGTGCTAACTAGCTCACCAACTCCTAGCTGACTAATTGATTAAAGAATGTCATGATGTACTTTTATACAATTGCATTGGAGATTGGCCACAAAAAAGTCTACTTCAGTAATTACTCTTAATGTCAATCTGATTCCTGATAGAATGCTCTACAGCTTGGTGGTTGTGTGGGTAATTCAGATTCCCTTACAATCTGATAGTGCTTACAAATTCTATTGCAAAAACATGTGAATTGGGGCAACACAGTTTGCAGGTGTTTATGTTACACCCCGATTGTATAGCTACTATTGCATAGGGCAATTGAGTGTAATGTTTGAATCTTTGTGATGAATAAAACATATTTTTATCAAAATGAATAAGTTCTATTTAAATGTGTGCCTCATTTGGTTGATACTTCTATTGATGTTATGTTGCATGCATAGAATTAAATTATGAATATTCAAACTTAAGATGTTTTGTATACTGTTGATGTTATGAACAAGTAACTGCCGAGATTGTATGTCTATGGATGCAGGAACGGGAACTATTCCTCCAGGCGGAGGGGAGACATCACTCGGGAGAGGGGCTTGGTCGGGTAACCGGTAAAGTTGATCAAGTTGAGCATACACACACTTCACTGAAGGTTTTGGGAACTAAGTCAGATTGAGTTGTCTTAATAAGTCATCCTTAGGCTTAGGAGTTTTGGATTACTTCTTTATGCTTTATGAGTGGTGTTACTTGTTGACTGACTTACTGTTCTGTGAACCTTGAATGTGAAATATAAACTGATAAGTGTGGTATAGACAGGATGTATATGCGTATACATGTACCACTCATATGTACGTAACAACATGCATGACATGTCGATACATATGTATGATGGGCAATTATTATGCCATACACATGTGTCGATATGGCATACATACGGATACGTATACATGGCTGGCACACCTATAAACATATGCACACTAGCTATAATGTTGTTATAAGATTATATTGATGCCTGGAATTTACAATTAAACGTATATATACATGTTTGTACAAACACGTGTATTGAGGGTACGCTGACTAGCCTGTAATACACGTATTTGGATAATTAAATACAAATATGTATAGATATATTTAAATGTAAATATTTGAATGTGTTTATATATATATTTAATATTATATTTAATATAAACGTTATTATAGTTTTACCTGGAATAAAATATATAGATATATCTATAGTAATATTTAAATATTATATAGATATATACATATATTTAAATACGGTAAATAAAACTATAATATGATATTATATTTAATATAATGGAAAAATATAAATGTAATATCTTGTTTATATTTTAAATAAATATTTACCTTCGAAATAATTAAAATTGACTTGTATAGTCATTTGGCAAATAAAATGCATTTACCATAAGTAAAGAAAGTATTTTCGACTTCCATAGTCTATTGGAAAAATATGTTTGAAATGTCATGAGAATTTAAATGGTAAATATTATAGTCTTTTGAAAGGTTTAAGCAAATACATTTTAAAAACCTTGGCTAAGTTAAAATCGCGGATTTCCTTCATACTGAAAATCACGGACTGTGGAATGGCCGAAATGGTGAAAATGATGAACCGTGCGCAGCTCCTCACACCAATAGACTAGGTCGCATGTTGCAAGTGCCACCATTCTGGGAAATGCGAAGGGAGGGGCGGAATAAAAGCCAGATGGCTGTGTTTTTACCTTGGACATTTTCTTTGCAAATTTCATCCGCCATTTTAGACGCCAGGCTATAGGTGTCATTCATTCTTATTTTGCCATGTGAAGTTTGAAAAGTTCTTCCTGGGAAAGGTCGAATCATCTCTAAATTTGCTGAGTAAGTATCAAATAGCTGCCACATTTCATTTTGAATTATTCAAAGGATAGTTCTGTCATTTTACATACCCTCAATGGTGGAGTTTGTTGCAATTTCGGGTCTATAAATAGATGCCAGCCATTCTTTGTTTAAAAGCACTTGAACAATCCGAATTTTAGCATTTTCATTGAGCTTTCATATCCCTTTCATTATTTTGTTAGTATTTTTTGTTTTGCTGGGTAGAAAAATACAGTGAGTTTTTCCAGCAACTGCCTTTAACAGTGAAAATCCCAAGTTAAGCTGAGAGTGAACTCATTGTGAGTTATAGTTGAGTAAGAAATTAGTGGTGGATTCATAATTGAGAGAGGAGACTTAGGAAGTTCTTATAGAGTGAGGTACTATCATTGAGAAGCCATTTTCATTGTGAAGTCTCTGTAATTCTGGAAGCTTGTTTGAAAGAGGGACTGGAAGAACAATTCTGGAAGGAGAAGCTTAAAATTAGGCATGATTCCTCTTTAGTTTGTAGTTTTTATTTGAGTGCTGGTTTCTTATATCTTGTGTTTAATGTTTCCATAAGTTCTAATAGGATAGAACTATTATGATGAACATCTACAAGCAATGCATAATAGGGAAATTTGTGTAAGGGAATCAATGAAAAAGGGAATGGGTGAAAAGGGGTTTTATGTGAAAGAACTTCAAGGAATAGTTTACTTATTTTTTCATAAAAGGGAAAGGGAAGGATTTATATGCATTTTGAATGAATATTGCATGTTGTGCATGATCTTCGTATATGGAGAATAAGGTTAAACGAGTTACTATATTCTAGGAACGAAATAAGGACAGTAGTCAAGTATATTCAAGCAGCTTAGAGTTTTAGATTAACTGAGATAGGCTAAGGAACTCCTAGGATAAAGATTTCCGTAACAGGAGAGGAAGAATGAATTACTTGTCAAGCTGGATTATTTCTAGTAAGTTAGAATGTCGTAGGTTGGTCTGGGATGATTGATAATCCAGTGAAGGACTTGAACCTATATTTGTTGTCTTGGATTAGATTGTAGTAGGATAGTCTGGGATGATTGATAATCCAGTGAAGGACTTGAACCTATATTTGTTGTCTTGGATTAGATTGAAGTAGGATAGTCTGGGATGATTGACAATCTAGTGAAGGACTCAGCCTACGCGTAGTGTAAGATAGCCTTAAGTCAAATCAGCCCTGAGTAGTGTATATGATAGATGACCTTCATTCGAAGTACTGAATGTGAATACTTTGGCCAAAGTAGTGGAAGGTACGACATCCACTTAGTTGTGAGATAGTTGAGACTACACTGTCAGTTCATTGTGATCCATCATGTTAGTTTGGGATTGTGAAATAGCAAGTTCTAGATGTATAGGACACAACACTATGCTCAGTTGGGTTATCGCAGCCGGTTACTTTACCAATCTCTTCGTTCGAAGGGAGGGCCATCTATCGAATGATAGATGTGCGGGGGACCGCATTAACAGTCCGTGGTTGGCGGAAAAGCGCCTGAGTGATGTTTCTCCTCCATAGCAGGTGACAGATACACCAAGATTTGAAAGGAAGGGAACCTGGACCATCTTACTACTATTTGTGCAAAAGCTTACGAGCTATGTATGTAATTGTTTTACTTTTGTACTCTGATTTATATTTACAATGAAAATGGAATTCATGTGGAAATATATATTGTAACTTGCATGTATTTATCAATAAAGAAAGGAAGAATTTTATTGCAATGTCTTTGTTACTTGTTACATTTATATGTTTGAAGTGTAATGTTAGAAAAATTTTAATTACCCAAGGATGGGGTCGTTACATGTGGTATCAGAGCTACTAGGTTTAGCTCTGGAACCTATGAGCTCATTACGCAACAACGCGTAAACCTTATCAGAAGATAAAGGTTGAAAAGTTCTTGTGCTGCAACGGCAAGAGAAAAGAACTTATGACAACACCTAGGATTGCGGAAGATTATGCAATCAGGTTATGTAGGAAGGTTAGGAAGAATGACCAGTATAAACCTTATCCTGTAGTACAGTTTTATAACTCTAAGGAAAAAGAGGAATGTCAAGATTAGGACATCGGGACGACAACGGAAATTGTCGAATGAGAAACCACTATAACCTAGGAAAAGATAAGAGTAAGAGGCTGCACAGAATGTGGCAAGATAATGTCTAGTATACCAAGAAATGAAGACCGGATGTCATATCATAGGTAGGACATGAAAACTCTCTTAAGGAAAATGGTAGAACATAAGACAGATCAATATGTCTGTGTTAATAGAACTAACATAATGTTCTAGTGGACAAAACTCATCAAAGAAAACAATGTTTTTGGAAAAACTTCACTTACAAGATTTAGATCTTAAATAATATATTGTGGATAAGTAGTTGCTTAGTAATCCTGAAAGGGTATTTCAGTTTAGCAAATAAAAGATAGGGTTGTGTAAACCATGATCATACTTTGAAACATTCAGTTGAGTGAATGTGCAATATATTATTTTAGTCAATAAGTGAAAATGGTAAACCAATAACTTGCATGAGAATCTTGTGAATGTATGCTTATATGTTTTACCAAAAGATGGTTAAAAGTAAAATTAGGCTAACTTGTATTAAAAATTCAGGTTTAAGTCAAACTTTTAAAACATGGTGAAAGTGTATGAAAGGACAAGAAATAATCCTGGTACAAGTCGTGAAGAGGAACAAAGAACCACAGGTGTAGAAGCAACACTCGACTTGATTTTGGCAAGGTTAACTAGCCTGGAAAATGAAAGAGAGAAAGAAAGGTTGGAGAAGGAAATAACCAACAACAACACAGAAGGCGAAAGTTCGTCTCATGGACGTGGTGAAAACCACAATGATAGAGAAAAGTCACCAACCAACTCTGCTGAAAGGAACAGGAAGATAGTGTCCACAGAGCTATCTTGTGACATGAAGAAGGTAATACCGCCAAAGTTTGATGGCCGTGCAGGTGGTGATGAAGCCGAAGTTTGGCTAGTCCAGATGGAGAAGTACTTTGAAATAAGGAACTACGATGAGGTGACTAAAGCAGCATGGGGAGCATACCAATTAGCAGGTGAAGCCTCTAATTGGTGGATGAACAAAAAGTTGGAACTTGACATAAGTTCATGGAAGCTGACTTGGGAAGAGTTTGTGGAGATTTTCCGCAAGTGGTGGTTGCCACAACTCTATTATGACCAAAAACTCTCTGACTTTCAAGAATTGAGGCAAGGGACCATGTCAGTCAACGAGTATTAGGAGCAGTTTACTCGACTTCTTCGATATGTCCCCATCTATCATAAAGATGAACGATTCCGAATCAGGAAATTCATCTTGGGACTTAACAAAAATATTGGAGGTGAAGTCGATATGCATGGTCCAACCACAATGGACCTTGTGTATGAAAAAGCCATTAAGCAGGAACAGAAGCTTAAGGCAGACTCAACCCAGTGTGAAGGAGAAGAACAAAAGAAGGATACTGAGGTCCTCGATAAGATTGCCCCCAAGAAGGAAGAATTTGCGCATGATGCAGCAAAGAAGAAGGGGAAGAGATCTCACTTCAATGAAAAGGAATTTAGAAGAGAATGGAAGAGAGACAACTCAAGGTATGATGACACTAGTAGAGCTAGTGAAGGTGTTAATAAAACTAGGGAAATCATAGAGAAAAGAGGGCCAAGAGCAGGATGCTTTATTTATAAAGGTAATCATTATGCAAATGAATGTCCTAACAAAACTTCTGGTACCCAACAATATGATAACTCACTGCCTACTCAAAAGGCCATGTTTCAGCAGAGGAAACATGTTGCCATGAATGATGGACAAGCTGATGTCCAAATTACACCGATCAAACGTTCTTGAAACTTTCAAGAATGAAGAATAAATGTAGTGTTAGGATTTTATGCTTTGAATAAAACCTTAGGTCATCGAGGACGATGAATCATAAGGGGGGGAGTACGTTACACCCCGATTGTATAGCTACTATTGCATAGGGCAATTGAGTGTAATGTTTGAATCTTTGTGATGAATAAAACATGTTTTTATCAAAATGAATAAGTTTTATTTAAATGTGTGTCTCATTTGGTTGATACTTCTATTGATGTTATGTTGCATGCATAGAATTAAATTATGAATATTCAAAATTAAGATGTTTTGTATACTGTTGATGTTATGAACAAGTAACTGTCGAGATTGTATGTCTATGGATGCAGGAACAGGAACTATTCCTCCAAGCGGAGGGGAGACATCACTCGAGAGAGGGGTTTGGTCGGGTAACTGGTAAAGTTGATCAAGTTGAGCATACACACACTTCACTGAGGGTTTTGGGAACTGAGTCAGATTGAGTTGTCTTAATAAGTCATCCTTAGGCTCAGGAGTTTTGGATTACTTCTTTATGCTTTATGAGTGGTGTTACTTGTTGACTGACTTACTATTTTGTGAACCTTGAATGTGAAATATGAACTGATAAGTATGGTATAGACAGGATGTATATGCGTATACATGTACCACTCATATGTACGTAACAACATGCATGACATGTCGATACATATGTATGATGGGCAATTATTATGCCATACACATGTGTCGATATGGCATACATACGGATACGTATACATGGCTGGCACACCTATAAACATATGCACACTAACTATAATGTTGTTATAATGTTATATTGATGCCTGGAATTTACAATTAAATGTATATATACATGTTTGTACAAACACGTGTATTAAGGGTACGCTGACTGGCCTGTAATACATGTATTTGGATAATTAAATACAAATATGTATAGATATATTTAAATGTAAATATTTGAATGTGTTTATATATATATTTAATATTATATTTAATATAAACGTTATTATAGTTTTACCTGGAATAAAATATATAGATATATCTATAGTAATATTTAAATATTATATAGATATATACATATATTTTAAATACGGTAAATAAAACTGCAATATGATATTATATTTAATATAATGGAAAAATATAAATGTAATATCTTGTTTATATTTTAAATAAATATTTACCTTCGAAATAATTAAAATTGACTTGTATAGTCATTTGGCAAATAAAATGCATTTACCATAAGTAAAGAAAGTATTTTCGACTTCCATAGTCTATTGGAAAAATACGTTTGAAATGTCATGAGAATTTAAATGGTAAATATTATAGTCTTTTGAAAGGTTTAAGCAAATACATTTTAAAAACCTTGGCTAAGTTAAAATCACGGATTTCCTTCATATTGAAAATCACGAACTGTGGAATGGCCGAAATGGTGAAAATGATGAACCGCGCACAGCTCCTCACGCCAATAGACCAGGTCGCATGTTGCAAGTGCCACCATTCTGGGAAATGCGAAGGGAGGGGCAGAATAGAAGCCAGATGGCTGCGTTTTTACCTTGGACATTTTCTTTGCAAATTTCATCCGCCAGTTTAGACGCCAGGCTATAGGTGTTATTCATTCTTATTTTGCCATGTGAAGTTTGAAAAGTTATTCCTGGGAAAGGTCGAATCATCTCTAAATTTGTTGAGTAAGTATCAAATAGCTGCCACATTTCATTTTTGAATTATTCAAAGGATAGTTCTGTCATTTTACATACCCTCAATGGTGGAGTTTGTTGCAATTTCAGGTCTATAAATAGATGCCAGCCATTCTTTGTTTAAAAGCACTTGAACAATCCGAATTTTAGCATTTTCATTGAGCTTTCATATCCCTTTCATTATTTTGTTAGTATTTTTTGTTTTGCTGGGTAGAAAAATACAGTGAGTTTTTCCAACAACTGCCTTTAACAGTGAAAATCCCAAGTTAAGTTGAGAGTGAACTCATTGTGAGTTATAGTTGAGTAAGAAATTAGTGGTGGATTCATAATTGAGAGAGGAGACTTAGGAAGTTCTTATAGAGTGAGGTACTATCATTGAGAAGCCATTTTCATTGTGAAGTCTCTGTAATTCTGGAAGCTTGTTTGAAAGAGGGACTGGAAGAACAATTCTGGAAGGAGAAGCTTAAAATCAAGCATGATTCCTCTTTAGTTTGTAGTTTTTATTTGAGTGTTGGTTTCTTATATCTTGTGTTTAATGTTTCCATAAGTTCTAATAGGATAGAACTATTATGATGAACATCTACAAGCAATGCATAATAGGGAAATTTGTGTAAGGGAATCAATGAAAAAGGGAATGGGTGAAAAAGGGTTTTATGTGAAAGAACTTCAAGGAATAGTTTACTTATTTTTTCATAAAAGGGAAAGGGAAGGATTTATATGCATTTTGAATGAATATTGCATGTTGTGCATGATCTCCGTATATGGAGAATAAGGGTAAACGAGTTACTATATTCTAGGAACGAAATAAGGACAGTAGTCAAGTATATTCAAACAGCTTAGAGTTTTAGATTAATTGAGATAGGCTAAGGAACTCCTAGGATAAAGATTTCCGTAACAGGAGAGGAAGAATGAATTACTTGTCAAGCTGGATTATTTCTAGTAAGTTAGATTGTCGTAGGTTGGTCTGGGATGATTGATAATCCAGTGAAGGACTTGAACCTATATTTGTTGTCTTGGATTAGATTGAAGTAGGATAGTCTAGGATGATTGATAATCCAGTGAAGGACTTGAACCTATATTTGTTGTCTTGGATTAGATTGAAGTAGGATAGTCTGGGATGATTGACAATCCAATGAAGGACTCAGCCTACGCGTAGTGTAAGATAGCCTTAAGTCAAATCGGCCCTGAGTAGTGTATATAATAGATGACCTTCATTCGAAGTACTGAATGTGAATACTTTGGCCAAAGTAGTGGAAGGTACGACATCCACTTAGTTGTGAGATAGTTGAGACTACACTGTCAGTTCATTGTGATCCATCATGCTAGTTCAGGATTGTGAAATAGCAAGTTCTAGATGTATAGGACACAACACTATGCTCAGTTGGGTTGTCGCAGCCGGTTACTTTACCAATCTCTTCGTTCGAAGGGAGGGCCATCTATGGAATGATAGATGTGCGGGGGACCGCATTAACAGTCCGTGGTTGGCGGAAAAGCGCCTAAGTGATGTTTCTCCTCCACAGCAGGCGACAAATACACCAAGATTTGAAAGGAAGGGAACCTGGACCATCTTACTACTATTTGTGCAAAAGCTTACGAGCTATGTATGTAATTGTTTTACTTTTGTACTCTGATTTATATTTACAATGAAAATGGAATTCATGTGGAAATATATATTGTAACTTGCATGTATTTATCAATAAAGAAAGGAAGAATTTTATTGCAATGTTTTTGTTACTTGTTACATTTATATGTTTGAAGTGGAATGTTAGAAAAATTTTAATTACCCAAGGATGGGGTCGTTACAGTTTTGAAGTGGCACATTAGGTGCTGACAAGTTAATTATGTGTGACGATGTTGCAGAAAGGTGTGCATATTGATTTGGTTGTGCAGGACTTCTTTACGGCAGGCATGCTATCATCCAACTCATTGTTTTGATGATAATTCTAATCTCCAAGAGAGTCATCTTCTTGTTGTTTGGTCATATCAGTAAACTTCTCCAAGCAGACAAAACTCCTTCAAGTTTATCTCCTATTTAACTTGGCTGAAACATAATGAAATAAGGACTTAAGATTCAATGCAATCTCACTCGTATAGGGAACCCTCAAGACAGTCACCTTGCACTTTCTTACCACTAAATATGTCTTCTCACATTTTCTTAATCACATGTTTATCCTCATGGTTGCTAATCATGAAATATACTTGATCGGAATTTTCTCTTTAGTGCATGCAAGCTTGTAAGCTTTCCAGTTTTAGCCATCAATTGTGCATTTTTTTGATTGAGTTGGCAACGCTTAAGTTTGAAGGTGGGTTGAAGACTCAAATGCTAAGCTGGATTTTTCCGGTTGCTTGAGTTCTCGGCTTGAATGCAAATAAATTCTCTAGTAGGAGATATTGAATGCTAGAGGCTAGGCGATCTTGTAACCTAGGGATTGCAACTAATTGTTGGAGGAATTGCTCCATCCACATGAAGGATAAAAACCTAGTGGTCTCAACTCTATGTCCCATGTAGGAGAATTTGCTCTACATGATTGAGCAAGAGGGTATAATGGCATTGCTTGCCGAAGGCAATAAAGAAAGTAAGAACCAATCTGAATTCGCATGCATTGAAGGTACAGCCAGCCACTCCTTTGCCTTTACACCAATATAATCAAGTCTCACTTCTAACCCTAACACATACTAGGGTTAACTCTGTTGCTGAGTTGATTTCGAAGCCCAAAATGCTACCTTCATCTCCACCTTCCCCATAATGTTGAAAGTAGAACCACAATCTTCCAACTTATCCCTGTTTGCCTTAGCGTGTGATTCTTGCTCCCTGAAAAACCTGTAATCCATGAAGCAGTTGCCATCCCTATGCATGCTTTTGGTAGCAATGTTGAGAAAGAGAAATACAATGCAAATCCTTCAAATTTTAATTGAGTCCTCCATCTGTATAGCATAGGCTAACATAAATGACTCCCCCTGTAGACTCCTTAAGGTCCTTCAAGCTCAAATTGCCCAGCAAGGCAACACCCAACACTTTTCCAACTTGCTGCTCAGCAATCTCCAGTCCATCAAAGAAAATTGAAAGGGCATTATCAACTGTCTATCTAAACAAGCAGAGAGCCTCTCTATTTGTAGGTTTTGTTATCAAAATGTACTCCACCATAATGAAACAATTGAGAAAATTCTTGTTGCTGATCGTATGTGGAAGAAAGAGGCTGTCCCTTCTCATTCTCTGCAGCAAAGATTTGTCACTAAAACTCAAGTTGGGAAAAAGGCAATGCATGGCCTGCAAAAGCCTTGGTTGACATTTGCTTTCTTCTCTGTTTAATGCTTTTTTTTCTTATGTTATATGTCTAGAACCTTTGCTAAGTTCAGCTAGTAAAACTAAAACTATAGCAATTTAGGTTTGCCGTTTTGCTTTAGGTGATAAGAAATATATATGTAATACGTCTACTTTCCCAACTGATGCTAAATACAGGGTTTGGGTTTTTGTAAATTTGTAGCTTTTTCAATATTAATATGTATCTTTTTCTTAATTAAAAAAATGGTGTTAATGAGGGTTGTGGCATGATTCTTGCTTCTCATGTACTCATTCCATGTATTTTATAGCTACAATATTGAAAGAGAGTAAGACCATTCCTCTTAAAGGATGTCAGCCTGAAACAATTTAGAATTTGAATTTTATGTGTCATTGAAAAGGCAACCGTAGCAAATACCCTTTCAACCTGAACAAATACATGGATGAGTTACTTGTAGAAAATTTGTTAGACAGCAAGTAGTACATGCTTTAACAAAGTGATCCACAATGAAGCAAAACTGTATGTTTTCTTTCAAATTATATTTGTCAAAGTATTAGTTTTAGAAGAATTTAGTATAAAGTTATTTGCAAACTGAAAAGCATCACAAATTTACAGGCCTACCAGTGGTGATAGAATGGATGCTTTGAAACCAGTAGAGGAACTTCTGTTGGCACAACCTGAGCTATCTGAAGTCTGCCGGTAAGCATATTTACGCAACATGTACTGGTTCAGGTCCTACCATTATCCTTTCATAGATATTTTCAATTAGTTCTGGCTGGGAAGGACTTCAATGAAATAAATGTTGTGCTGATGCCTTTGAAAACAGAGTTCCCCGTTCACCACAAGAAACATGAAGCGCATGAGCTTGAAATATTATTAGCAGCCACATAAGATTGTTATTTTAAATCACACAAGAAATGGGATTTTTCTACCTGTCCTCTGAATAATTGGTTGTGTATATACTACGGTAAATACTGCACTAAAACTCTCGCAAGTCTTTTTTCTTTTGAAGCGCATATATTTCACAGTATCATTAAGGCTTCAATTGGTGTAGACTTCAGGTCAAAGAGCTTCAATACAAATGTATACAAAACTGGAAAGTCAGCTACAATCATCCAGGGCTTGCTTGCATGGTACCAGCGACGGATGAGATTTTGTGAGTGAAAATATGATAAAAAAAAGGTTCGTATAGTTTTCTCTAAAGATTGGGTGCATATTCAAACAGGTTCTTGTATAAATTCTCTGCATGTTCTTCTAGCGTACGGGGTATAATCATATGAAAAACGAATGGGAAGAATGTACAGTAATTACATTCATTGTATCTACAGATTCATTATGATGTAGATCAATTTTTTTAGTTTTGACCTTATACGTCTAATTGTAATTATGTTCATCGAGTACATGTGCAAGTCTATATTTATTGTTTGAGCAATATAATGCTACACCCACAATTGTCTTCAATAAAATTAAGAAGATTTTATTTGCAGAAAAAAATTGGGAAAAAATTGACAGAATGGATGTGACTCTAAAAAGTATTGAAATGTTTCGAAACCAAAAAAAACTCAAGATGAACTGCTTTTAGGCAAAATTTCGGATTACAATTAACAATTCCAGAAACAGAAATTGATAAATTTATAATGTTTTATGCAAGGCAAATGCTAAAGAAAGAAAAATCCACTAATTATTGTTGAAAGCCGAACCTTAAACAAACCAATTGAGATTTTCTGCGGCCTAAGGCACGCTTGGCTTCTTGCACAGTTAAAGAAAGGGAGATCGATTTCGATGTAATGTACTCTCATTTGCCACCTTTCAAATTTGCTTAAGCCTTATATTCATTATAATCTACTCCCATTTTTGCCATTTTTTTAAATTATATTAATTTTTTTTTTTTATGAATTAGGCTTTTATTACTTTTTTATAAATTGAAAAGAGAATAATACACTATTCATAAAAAAGTGGTGGGTGGTAAGGCACATCCTTAAAGTTTAAGAATGTCTGGAGTCCAAAACAAGAGATGATACAAGTTTAAGCAGTATTAGTCTAAAATATTAAGAAATAACAAGGTAAGTAGTGAGAACACCACCATAGGAGGGGGATAATGGTCATCTGATTTATCCAATACATTAGTAGGGATGGAGCCATCATTGATCAATTCCAAGTTAGTGAGAGCATATCCTTCCTCTTGGTCTTATGTTACAAGTTTTAGCACGAACATAAGAAATAGCTAAGTCTAGGTGAGGAAGTTTATAAGAATTTGACCAATGGGGGCACAATGCCCATGAGAAGAGGTAGATGTGGCCAAGGGGGCTAAGACCAACCATGTGCAACATGATGCCCAATTCTTTTAGGTTGAGCCATGTGACTGGGAGCCACAACCCCTTCTAGTAGATTGGGTATGGTCATGGCTAAGTCCAAATGGTGGGAGTGACCCTGGTAGGAGTTAGAAGATGATTGTAAAAATCACCCCTTGGTTACTACTAATTCTTTTTTTACAATTGGTTCTAACTTAGAAGACCAAGTATCTTCCACCTAACTTAGAAGTCCCGATTTCAAAATATTTCCAAGCATAGTTATGATGATGGCTCCGTACCATTGCTCAAAAGCGTACACTAGAAAGTGGTAAGCTCTTGAGGTCAAGGTCATTTCTAGACCCATATCTCAACCTTGAGGGTTCATTTGTGATGGCCCTACCTACATATCCTCTTTGGGAATCAGAGGCGTTGTAGTTCATGCACCAATGATAAAGAGTTCACCCTCTTCTCTTGTATGAGATCTCAGATCTCACTTTTAAAGCATGATTGTAACTAAGCTTATGCCTTTAAATTAGTTCATTTACACTAGAATGATAACAAATCTAGTCAAGTGTTGGTTCCATACCAATCATTAGTGTACAAACACACAAATTCACATAGGGATCATATCATTTCATAATCCCTAGTTCAAATAGTGAATGGCTCAAGCATACATCACCTATACATAGGGTGACTAGTTCATACATACATCATAGTTACAATAGTGACCAACTCATACACGTCATAAGTACCACAATGACTAGCTCATACAGACATCACTACAACAATTACTAGCTTAAGCATACATCACATATATCCAATGTGAATGATCCACAGTTGATACATCACATGTTTACATGAACAATCAACACCATAGAAGTGGATGCAACCTATTCTATGCATCATCCCACTACTTGGTTTACTAACACACAAGCCTATAAGTAGATCTCATCTAGAAAAGGAATGTTGGTGCATCCCTCATGGGCCCCATTCTTTTCCCAAACCACTACCACCTATGATAATAGTCAAGCATCCTAGTTACTTGATGCCATCACTAGAAAGGGAACCAATATAACAATGTGCGTAAAACTTGAGGCCATCTATAAAAGTACGCAATGAGTGATTAACATGTACACAATGAGTGACTAACACATCTACAATGAGTGACTACCACCCACCTTTTTAGTGCATCCCAGATAGAAAAGGAATGTTGACACATTATGTACTACATTGTGGCCGGTCCCATCCTTTTCCTTTGTACTTTGCACCAATCGTGATGATGGAAGCATCACATACTACTTTCTTGCAATCATCACTAGATAAGGAGTAAGTGGAACAAGCACATTTCATAAGGCCATTAACAAGATTCCCACAACCCATTGAGCTATCAAATTGGTGGATTTTGACGTCTATCGCCTCTAAGCCACTAATGACAAATCTGTCCACTAAGGAAGAACTAGCCTCCAACATATACCATCTAGTGACCTTGGTGATATTGTCAACTAACCCCTTCACAATATGGGTAGCACTTGACATTAATCACCTTTGTGATGTAGGCGATTGCTTGCTAACTCTCTCAATATAATGGTTAGCTCTAGTTTTTGTTACTTGCACAATAGGATAAAAACTAACTCAACCAATCCAATATTAAATTCTGGATAGCCTTTGGCAATCCTTCACCTTTGAGAACTAGGTGAATGTCAACTAATCCATAAGATACACTAATAGCTCTAGGCATTTGCCATTGACACAATCATATGACAACCTACCAATTGTTTCCATATCATACTTGATTTTGACATGTGGAAGGTCTTGTAGCCATGTACACATAGTCTACACATCAGAAGGGTTCACAAGTACCGGTCAAGTGGATCTAGATATGTATATCACAATCAAGTGATTCAAGAGCCTATATGTAGGATTCTATAGGTTTGGAGATGAATTTTACAAACACATAAGAATCAAGCATGGAGATCCAAGCATACTTAGGTACAAGGTTGCTAGGCAATCTTGATTCCATCTAAGAATAAGACATTAATAAAGTATATATGTCTATAAAGTAGTAAAAAATATTAGTATCATGCATCAATAATGCAAAAAGCCTTTACATGGGTCCAAGTGAGGTTCCACCACAATATGGGTCTATAAATCAAGTATCATAATCATTTATGACATCCTCTAGATGGAGCACAACATGCATCAACAAGGTCATATAAATAATCCCTTGAATCTTGAAAGACATGTATACATAACTACAAACTTGCTTTAAGCACATGATCAATGACAAGGTCATACTTAAGACAACTGACGAACCTAAAGCCTATAGATCATCATATGACAATGTCCTCTCATTAATAAAAATAGTATTAATATTCTTAAACTTTTCATTTCCTTTACCTTAATTATAGCACCACATATATATGCCTATCACATGCATGATAGATCTTGAAAACATCACCTTGTGATTGAGTACTTGATACTTAGTGTTATTTATAACCATTGTGATATCATGAATTCTTTTTTTAATTCTATAGTGACCTTCAAAATCTGACTAGAAGAGAGCTACTTAGTCATATGACATAGCTCAATGTGTTGTCTTCATGCAATACAATTTAAGGAAAGGAAATTTAGATTTTCAACTACCCAAAATGCCTATCTATATTATTTACGTGTTCCATAATTTATCTAAGTGTAGATTAGGGTTTCATTATTCATATATGACATTATTATACGTATTCCTTGTTATAAATATTATTACTATAGTTTAATAAAACCTACTAAAATTTCTTACCTTTTTTCACCAACAAATCATGATATTCTTCTCTTATCTTCTTACTCTATATAATTATTATAATTTAATTGGGACTTAACAAGGTAAAAGAATATACACAATTGCCATTAAGACTAAATTAATTACATAATAAATCAAAATTCAATTTATAAAAGGTTTATTACGTCCATATCAAATAGGAATTCTTAACATCTTTCCAAAGACACCCCCTACTCATGAATGCCTACCGCTAACAATTACTATACCTTTGCACACTATAAATAAATACAAAATTAGGAGAAGCTTGCTTGGAACAAGTCTTCAGTGTGACCATTCCAGAAAAACCCAAATTTTATAAAAATCACATGGCCTCCAATCATTCTATTGTCAAAGCTCTTGATTGGCAGCTAAATCCCAAAGTCTTATATCCTGCTTGAAAGCTCTATCAATTTTGTCTTAGATGTCATGTGGCTAGCCATGCATAGGTACCCTAGTTATGCTAGACAAGTCCACTATAATGAGATTTGGAGCATTGAACTTGCTCACATTCATTGTAATTGGGGTGTCACTAATTCCCTTCCTAGGATTTGCAATCTCCTTTGTGGCTACATTTAGGGCTTGTGTTATTCGAGTTAAAAAAATGCTTCTTATCCTCCCATTGTATTGTATGGTAATCTATGTCTCTTGGGTTTTACAACTCTACAACCTCATGATATGGGGGACTCGAGTACAAATCCCCTATCCTTTTGATAGGCTAATGCATTTCAATGACTTCAACTCACTTGACTTACCAAAAGACTAGCCTCCCGCAACAACAATGCTAGGCCATTGGATGCCTGTCTTCACCACTCCTAGATTATGAAGTGTGTCAACAACATCCAAAAGAGGTTGAATACACTCATTATAACTTATACCTAAGTGAAGTTTCTTCGTCATGTTGGAAAAATCTTTGCTTTCTTCCCTTTGTTTCCCTTCCTCATCATCTCACATGCTTTCTAGCTTCTTAGCAACTATTGGAGTAGGTGGCACAAAATCAATAGATTCTCAATCCTCATCAATCACTTAATACGTGAAAAGATATGGAACCACAAAGAAAAATGATAGATGACAACCCTAAAGCTCAACTTAGGAAGAAAATGGTGGCAACAAAGCAAAGAAGAAATATATTATATTTATTTTGTGGTTGGTGACTCCTCTTCGTAATGCACTCATGTTATTCTCCTATCCGTGTGCTATCTCCCAAGGCAATCACCTCAACCCCAGTCTCCTCTATTCTCACCTTCCTTCTTCCTTTTTTCCCAAAGATCTCTCCTCAAATTTGTCTATCCTTTTATGCTTTGATGATAGTCCATAACTTGTTTGAAAGCTCTCATTATGGTGTAAGCTAGAGGAATCCTAGCAATAGTTAGGGAATTTGGCTTTAGACTTACCAATTGCATTTGCATGAATTTTCTTAAGGCATTTAAGTGATGATGGATGCCCAGGTTGTCCTCTTGCAGCCCCATAACTTTACATGGTGTCCATGCCTTATTCAAGGTGCGGCACTTGTTTCTCGTCTACCCAAACGCTACACATACATATTGCTCATCATTCAATTATTATTTTTGACTTCTATTCCATATCAAAGGGAGATGGTCTCATAAATAGTTTCAAGCATCACTTATTCAGGTTGATATCTCTCATAGTCTGAATTTCCTCTCTTTTTAAAAATTTCTTTTTCCCCTCATGCATAGTCTAGCATGGGATGTGACAATGATGACACTCTAGCAATTGTGTGAGGGGCATTACTCCAATGATCTAAAAACGCCTATATATGGGCAACTTCAAGATTTGTTTGTTTGCACTTGAATCTACATAAGCACGTTAGAGCAAATTATAGCTTCAATATATAACAAAGAAATGAATATTAATAGTACATCTCATAAAGAGAGCATAGTTTTTTGTTTCCAAATACTAAAGAGAATCTCTGCCTTAAAAGCATGAGAAATTTGGATAAATTTAAATGAGAGAAAGGGCTAATCTCCTAGGGGTCAAGCTAAATCATGAATCTAATTCCAAGCCCCTTGGGCTTTAATGTAGAACCAAAAAAGGTGCTTGAGAGTCCTAAGTTGTCCACAAAATAGATAATGGGGATTAAGAACTCCCATATGAGATAGGCAAAAGCCAAGTGGAAGACCTTGGTAAAGAACACACTAGGAAAAATGAACTTACTTGGGCTCAAGAATTGCTAACCAAACAATCTAAAATTTGTGGTGCCAAGTGCCTAGAGAGGACAAGAGATGCCAACAATGGTTTAGTTGAGTCACCACGAGGAGATGAGGTGTAAGCCACAAATATCATTTGTGAGGTTTTTAATTGTGAATTGGTGTATCGAGAAACTATATTCAATCTTTTCACTAATACTTGAAAGTCCTAACCTTGAATTTGTGAACTATGTTGAAAGGAGAGGCATTGATAATTGTCTAGTAGGTCTCATGATCTTGGTTGGATAATTAGATTTCGACTTAGCCTCAAGCTAGGATAAGAAATTCTTGGTAGCTTTGTTGAAAAGATTTGGCAATGTTTTGATGCCTCTATTATAAAACTATAAAGCATGGGCCTAAGGTCCTTTGGCTAGAGGATGATCTTGATAGGAAAGAATTAGAGACCACTAAATTGGTTATTGATTAATAGAAAGACCATTGTAGAAGTCATTGCTAGCTTATAAAAGCCAAGGCTTAATGGACTCATGCCTTTTAGATGCTCTTGATGACAAATGTGCCTTGGATTTGAATGGTCTCCTTAATAGTGAAGAGAGTATGAAGTTCAAGTCCTTTCCAAGTTGGATGCACATAGGGCACTTTATACGAGATATAATGTTGTATGAAATTTTTCCACGCATCCTCACTTTCCAAGGTGGATTGGGAGTAATCCTAAACCCTCGACATAATGAGGGAGAAAAATAAAACTCCCAAGCCACCATGAAAGCCTTTGTTATTGTTAGAAGATGCCTAAATAAAATCTTTGAGTAGCTTCTCAAATTTCAAATAGAAGCCTTAGAAGGAACCCAATACAAGGAGTAATAAACATGAGTAACAACTAGAATTGTAGAAAAAACTAGAATTTACCAACCAAAGAGAGAGGTTTAGTAATCTAGTAACCCAGTTTTTTCTCAATTTTGGAATAATGTAGTTTTCCATAAGGCAACAAGTGAGCCTTGTAAAGCAAAGGGGATGCCAAGAAATTTGAAAACCTCCACATGATTAATCCATTTCCAACTAAAAGAATCTAACCAACAGAGTTAGGAAGAAAATATTGTATGCAACATTGAGTCTTTTTCCATTGAATACTTGAACTTGACACCTTGCAGAATATGTCGGGGCAACAAATGACCTATTTAATATTATCCTCTTCTTCAATTAAAGTAATAAACTAATTGTTCACAAAGTAGCCATTAACAATATAGTTAGATGAATTGGGCAAGGCAATGCCCTTGACTAGCTTCTTGGAGATTGCTTGTGTCAAAAGATATACAAATCCTTCCACAACAAGCATGCAAAGGGTAGGGGCTAAGGGCGATCCTAGCAAATAGACTAAAATAGCCCAAAAGAGTTCGATTGTTGGTCATTAAAGGTAATACAAGAAAAGATATCTACCAAAAGCATCTTAACATAATGCGCAAAATGTGGCCCAAAACCCAACACCTAAAGCATGGCAAGAATGAAAGTCCATTCAATACACTCATAAACCTTGACAAAATCAATAATGATAAAAATTGTAGGTTGTTGGGATTGTTGAGCCCATTCCATCTCTTCCCAAACAATGATAATGTTGTCAAGGATGTATGATGACTTAATGAAACTAGTTTGCTCAAGATTGTAATGCCCCCTTTTGGGATTGCCCTAAATCTTGACCTAGAATCACAAGTTCAATTGAAACAAGAGGTGTAATATAGTTAGACTTTAAACTTAACAATAAACATGTCCTTAGCTAAAAACTTGGAATAGCTCCTCCATTCATGTTAGATAACATATAATTCTACCAATAATTCAATAAGAGTTAGAGTACATATAATGCATATATATTATCAATTATTTCAATCCATTTGGATAAATCATTTAAGAAATCAATAGTGCTATTCCCATAGTCCATCATGATGGGGTTGGAGAGGAAGCATGTTGGGGTGCCCTAACTTCACCACATCTAAGCCCAAGAGCGCGGAGTAACCATACTTAACCCCTTGGCCCCAAGGGGCAGGGACTCTTGTCCATCCCGCATGAGGTGGGCTACTTAGAAGGGGAAGATACACCTGCATCCCTAATTATTACTCTTCAATAAGACACACTAACTTCACCGTGTCTAAGCTCAAGAGCGTAGAGTATCCATACTTAACCCCTTGGCCCCAAGGGGTGGGAACTTTTGTCCATCCCATATGAAGTGGGCTACTTAGAAGGGGAAGACACTTGTTGACCTTATTGAGGTTCCTCCCAAACCCTTTCATGATCACTTATAGGAGATTCAAATAATTAAATGATTATAGAAATTAACTACTATCGTCACAAAGAATTGATAGACTATATATTCAGAAATATAGGTAGACTATGTATATATATACTCAATCGTCTTATTATCTTGCATACCATAATTGAATACATTGTTGTAGTTTATTGATATTTCTAATCTGATTGATATCTGAGAGTGGTAGATTGCTTGATCTTCTAATAGATGTCGATAGCACTTTCATTCCTCTATTTGATCTATTTTTCTTATATTGCTTAAAAAGAAACAAATAGATTAGATCAAATGAATAATTACTAATAAAGATTAATAATTGTTGCAAGCATCATTATTGCATGATCATATATATATATATAATTACTTCCAATCTTTCAATAATCATTTCATATGAAAAACTATATATATACAGTTAAACTTACTGTCCAAATATATTCTTGCAATAATACTTAATCCTATAGATCTCTTTAGCCGATAGGCTATATATAGAGTTGAACTTGCACTCAAAACCCGTCTCACGCCAATATACTATCTTCCTTCGCCGGAATACAGCTCGTGTCCGCCTATAAAATTTTCTTTCGGCGTCTCTAGGAATTCCCTTTTACGAGGAAATCAGATTACAAGACCTCCGACAACATTTTCTATGGGAGGAACCTGATTTTTGCTCTGTATTCAATATGATGCTCGACTTGCCACATATACCGTGCCAATGAAGCAAAAAGGAAGCACTCCAGTTTCTATTTCTTCTTGCGAAGCCAAAATCTCACATAACTTATGAAACTCGAAATCCTCTCTATCCCCATCCTCATAATTAACCCATTCAACATGTATCCAAACATGTGGCAACATAGGTAAGGCATGCAGACTATTTTCTTGTTCGCATGCAAAGTGTGGGAGTATAGAGAGGGCACTTAGAACTACTCTACCCCTCTCCATTGGAAGATCCACGTGTCGTCTTTTAATATTAAAGATTTTAAATTATTTAGTTAATAGGATAATAGTAACTATCAAAGATTTTAATGTTAGAGACTTTCCATTGAAACTTTACACACCCTTATCTTTTCTAATTGTTTATTCGTTCTTTATCATTCTTTTTGTGCTTGAAGTTGTTTTTTGGTTCAACCATATATGTACATGTATATTGTGCACATACATTCACACAGGTAAACATTCATTAAAACATAACAAACAAATTCATTTTAGAATTATAGATAAAAATAAATACATCCATGTATTATTGTGTACATAGTCTTTTAGTGATTGCAAGGTTTTGAGCTTTTATACACATATAAAATTGTACTCTCTAACATATTAACTTATATATAATTTTCTATCGACGTAACTCTTGCACCCTTTCTGGTGCAAGTGCTGGTATAATCTATTTCCTCTTCCCAATCTGCTATTCTATCCCCAGTGCAAATATTTATTTTTGATTGATTTCCTGATTATATTCTCTGCTGCTGCAGACTTCTTTCCCATTCCTTCCTTGATCATGACCTTTAAAAATGTCTTCTTTAATATCCCCCACGATGGGGAAAAGACATGTTTTTTCCACTCGCGTCTTTCCCTTGATAATTTCTGCTCTTAAGACTTTATCGATGCCTTTAAAAATATTAATCGTCGCTTTATGAATCACTGCCTTCTGAAACTACTTTTATTTCCTAAAGATCGCTCGTCTTCATAATAGGATAATCCTTGCTAAGTCATAATATCATTGCTGCTTTTTTATAATATAATCGCTAATGTTTATAATTAATTTTTGCCTTTAAATCATATTCTTTGCATAATCACTGGCTTTGTAATTACATATACTTATTTTATATTTATATTGTTTTATATTATTATAGTATATATTTATTTTATATTAGTTAGATATATATTTTTAATATTTATAGGATTATATTATAATGATAATAATATTTAAATTATTATATTTATATTTATATTGTTATTTATTTATTTGTATTTTAATTGGGTTTTTAGCTATGCAATTTCAGGGGAATGACAAAGATGAATTAATTAGGGAAGAAAATACCTTAGCTTGAGAGCACATGCTTTGGTAATGATCTTGTAGGAGACATTTAAGAAGGTGATGGGCTACCCATTCTAGATATTCTTTGAGTTGCTAGCTTTAGATATGAACTTAATGTTACCTTTGTTAAACATGCTCCCTAAAGAATTCCCATGGAAAACTTCCAAATAAACTTTATGTAGGTCCTCACCCATACTGTTTAATAAAGCTTTATTAAATTCACATAGGATTTCATTCAAGCTCAGGGGTTTTGTCATTTGACATTGAGAACATAGCCTCTTGTAGGTCCTTTGTGAGAAGATGATCACAAATAATGTGTTGAGATGCAAAAATTTGACAGGTTACCTCTTAGGTATTGTTGTAGAGCAATGTCTTAGGTAGGAATGTAATCTTGGGATCTATATGCTTGTTCATAATGTTAGAAAAATCCTAGAGTATGTTAGGAAGGTTTGTTAGAAGTTGTTGACCATCCTTAATTTTCTTAATGGCTTGAGATGTATGATGAGGTTGCAGAGTTTGGAAGAATTCATTAGAACCACGACCTCTGATCTTAAGTTGGTGAATTTGAGCTTTGATTTGGGCCCCAAGAGCAACATAGACACCAACAACTTACTTTTGGTAGTGGAGCTTGGCAACACACAATTCATTTCCAAAGGGAAGTGTTATCACATGAAATTGCACCCATCCTGAACACAATCCAACATTCAGTGAAACATATGAATGATCTCAAGGTGTGGGACCTTTTTAGATGAGATCAAACCTCTAGAGAAGGTTGGCTCCTCTACTAATCCTAGATGCATGTGTTAGTCCAATCCAACACAAATTAAACCTACAAACTAATCCTACTCTACTAATTCAAAGGAAAAGGGAGGGAGAGAGAGAGAGATGTAGGAAAAGAGAGGGGCAATGATGCACTTAGACTTATTGAGTTTCCTCCCTACTCACAACAACACACAAAATCAATAAAACTATCAAAACTCACACATGTTTCAATGTTTCAACTCTTACAAGCATGCATGAAGGCCAAAGTTTAGCAATGACTAAGAGGGAAGAGAGAATCCACATATAGTTCCTACAAATGAGTAATACATAATATATGTCTCATCAAAGAAAAAAACACTCGTATATGGAGGCAAGAAAGATTTACACAATATAAAAGGATTGAAAAGAGGTGAAAACAACACAAATTTATTAATTCCAAGGTGTCGAGCATATTTACAATAACATAAAATTATAGAAAAGAAAGTTTCTTGGTAGATAAACTAAAGGAAGAACTCCTTTACAAAATTGTGCTACAAAGGAAACCCTAGTTTTAGACTCCACCAATGTGTTGTAGACAAGTGTTCTCCACAATTCCGATTTGATCAACCAAGAGATGTGAAAGAACATTATTTGTACCCTATTGTACCTCCACATTAATGATTTGTGGGTTGAAGTGTAGTAACGAGGAAAATCACCCACAAAATCTGTTGGAATTGTGATCTAGGGGTGGCTTTTCTAACTTCCATTTTTCGCAAATAATAACTAAGGTAGTTGAGTGCCATTTTCCTCTTTGAATCCATACAAATTTAATTTGAGAATGATTTTTGGTAGCCATCAAATTTGATCTAGTAGTCAGAGGGTGTTGAAATGCATTAATGGCATCATTTTGATCATCGACATCAAATTTTGGTCATTCTAGTACATTTGCAAGCTCTGGAAGTGCAATTGGAGCTTTTGTGGAGGATCTCATCTCAATTGGATCCATGGGAAAGAGGATAAGAACTAGACTTGTGGAAAAGTTTTGCAGAATTGAACTTGCCAACTTTACCTTTTGGTCTTGGTTAGGGTGGAAAGTTTCATGGATGACATTGGCATAGGACATGATGACATTAACATGACCTCATAATGGAACAAGATGGCTTCAGATAGGACGAAACCATGATGATGGACCATCAAAGTAGGATGACATCAAAAAATGGATGGTATGCAAGAAAATGCAAGTGAGCTAGTTTGGAATGCAACCTTGGAAGGATTCATTTTAGCTGGCTAGGGAAACTATGTAGATGGTGTTAGCATGATGTCAACAAGGTAACATGCAAAATTCTTTAAGTGAACTTGGCAAATGAGCAAGTTTATTTATCCAATTTAGATGGACCTCATACTTGTGCAACATATTAAATTGGATTTATAATTGCACAAACACAAAAGAAACTAAGTGAACGAGATAAATAACTTTGAAAATTTAGGTTTGGATGGATGTCAAGTTCTTGCAAGCATCAAATTTTTGCAAATGCTAAATTTGTGTTATAAGTGGTCAAGATGCGAGAAAACCTAAGTGATCTAGATATGTGGGGAAGGCGATTGAACCAAACTTGTGGGGAAAGGAAATTGAACCAATCAAGTGGGAAAAGGTAACTAAGTTGGTCAAGCGAGAAAAGATAATTGAACCAGACTTTTTCCCTTGAGTGGGGAGGTTCAAATGGGCATCAAGATCAAGAAAAAAACTAACTTAAAGTTATTTCCTTCATTTTTTCTTCCCTTTGTGAGGATTGCCAACTACTCAAGACCTTGTAGGGAGAGCTCAGTGCTAGACTTGGTTCGATTGAACGAGTAAAACTCGCAAACCAAAATCTTGTTTATATTAGAGAATTTTATGAAACTTTCAAAAGGATTGGGGCCTAATTTTGGATGCTCTACCCAACTGTGATGAAATTTTTGACATAGGACCACCCATATTTAACTTTTCCTAAACAATACTAGACTTCTTGAGTGGAGAACTAAAATAATTCAACATTTTGGTGACCTTTGAAGGGGTGTTTGCCTACTAAACACAAGGATATAAAAGCCTTATCAATCCATTGGACATGGATTCATAGGGGCCTTACAAACAACAAAGATGCCTCAAAACACACAAAACAAGAAACATGTATATGCACTTGGAGGAAAGAAAAACAATTAAAACTTACATTCTCCTAATGAGAACGTAGAGTGTGCAACAACACTTGGAGGGAAATAAAAGAAAACAAAAAAACCTAACCTAACCTAACCAACAAGAGAATCACTCAAACAAAACCGTTGATTGGTTTCTCAAAATAGATGCCCTTTTTGAAAAAACTTAGGATGCTTCTCATGCTTATGGACAACCAACCATAGATGGAGAAAGGATATGTGTTTAATAAGATTCATATGAAATACTTCTCCAAGGATGAAAATAAACTCACTTACCCACTTGAGTCAATTGTAAATCATGGGTAAGACAATTTTGTCCCTCTCGATGCTCAACTAGCATGGTATGTGGTGCTTGTTGGTCTCCAATTAGGCTAAATGCTTAATATGAAATCCTCATGAAAAGGTAATGCCCAAACAACTAGTGCTAATATCATGCTTGTGCTCTTCTTTTTTACCATCTTGTTGGTTGGAATGAATTGATTCTTGTGACTCATTGGAAAGCATGGACACTTGCTCCTCATGATTTTATGACTAGTACTTGCATCAGAGGGGGTGCAAGGGTTACGCCGATAGGAATGTATAGAGTAGTAAGAAGGGGAGTGACATGCACTTTAGAACTTGTTTAGCATTGTTTGTATTTTTTAACAAAGCTCATGTAATATGTATTTCGGGATACAACCAAATGCTAGTAGCATCACAAAATAGACATTATGAAAATATAATAAAGAAGTAAACATACATTTTTTTCATACTATTTTGTTTGAATTATATAGAAGTAAATATACAATGTGTTCATTCCATCTTGTTCGAATTAATAAAGAAGTAAACATACAATGTGTTCATTCCATCTTGTTTGAATTATATAGATAATGCCAGTAATATATAAAGAACACCTTTGTCATGTTCTGCGCACTCCCAAATATATACAATTTTGTTTGAATTAAATACTAATTGTTTGGAATATATATTCTATGAAAAGAATATATGTATGTGTAAACTAAGATGACATAATCATATAAATAGACAAGCTCTATTTTTAATTATGAGTTGATGGATATAGATCATGATGTTCTTGAAGCAAGATGCAAGTATTTGGCCCTAGTTTGTAGTAGTGTATGGAATATAATGGGCGAATGCATAGATAAATGAATGGATGAATGGATATTTGAGGCATGCAAACGATGGAAGGCATTACAATTTGGATTGCAAATGGTCATTTGGAGAATAGTGGATGGATCAGATAACGGTGTGTACGGTGAATGATAATGACCCATGTCAAGAAATATACCATAAGCAAGTGTTAAGTGTAGACGAATCGTTGACCAAGATCAAAATGATCTGGAATATGGATGGCAATTGGTGAACATGGAATTGATAGATTGTTCATGGGTGAACGAATTTATCATGGAGAATATGGATCGAGTGTTGGATATAATATGGATGGGGTGAGATGCTTCTACCTGATTTGGTGCATGTAGATGTTTGATTATACACATGACACCTTTTTTTGCCATACAAAACTAATACAAAGCTGCAAATTTGACCTAAAATGGAGGTTTTTTGGTTTTTTTTTGTTTGTTGAAGTGTTTTTTTTGTTATTTGCAAATATCAAAGTTTGCCTCATCTAGATGCACACATCGTGAGAGGGAGCTAGCAACGTCCTTATGATAAAGAGTTGTTGTCAACACATGGTTAATGTGAGATTTGGATATTGTGGATGTCAAAGTTTATGGTGGTGTACGTTGAGATATATGAATGTAGATTGTTTGGTTGACAATTTGGATCTTTTTTTTTCCAAACTTGGGAGATAAGCAATGGTAGGTGGAATTGGTGATTCAGTTGGGGATTTTTTTTTTCATGTATCTTGTAGGTCACTCTTGAAGCTTTCTTGTGCACTGTTGGACTTTTTTGATGGATGAAATTCCCTTTTTCATTTTTTTCCCCATAGTTTCTTTGACTAATGGAGGTTGATAGGGATGATTTTTTTTTGTATTTATTAGTATCCATTTTGAATTTTATTTGTCCATTTTTCTTCAATGATTATTTGACCTCATTCATTTATTCCTTTCTTTGATATACCTTGTTCTCATGTGGTTGGGCATAGTTTGTGGATGGGATGATGCGTGAATGTTGTTTGAAGTTATAAATAGTTGTAGCATTGATAGCAGTTCTTATCATAAGGAATCTACATTCTCCCCATGTTGGTGTTTGCACTAGACAAAGTTCCCTCTATTGTTTAAGAGTTATCTTTATTCCTTAATTGCTAGAAAACCAAGAAGTTGCACAAGATTGCAGATATGTAATAGTAGAAGACTCTTGCTCATTGATAATGATGTTTAGAGTGGGAGACCCTTGTTTTTACAGAACATCTATGTGAGCAGTTAGGAGTAAGCATCTCATGGGTAGATGGAGGACTAGGTGGTATATGGCTATATGATCATCATTTGCGCCATCTTGTATGGATTGGAGAATTCTCATTAGATCATGGTAGTATATTGGAGGTATGGATTCTTGATCTTGATTCTACATGGTGTTGTCTTCAATATGCTTTAGTTCATGTTCTTGACATGGATCAATTTGAAAGGATGGGTTGTTTGCAAAGGGTTTTTCGAAATGACCATTGGTAGACTTTGGTGGGAGGTTTTCAACTTACTTTGGGGAAAAACCTTCAGATTGAAGCAATTGGTGCAGTAGTTACGATTCTGGAATATCCACCTACATATGATTGTCAATGTGGTGTAAATATGGAAAAAGTAATATGTATTATATGAATATGGTAAAGAGAAAATTTAAACAAATACAATTTTTTGAGAGAGTGGTGTGTTTATGTATGTGTACCTGTTCTCATCATAACAAGAGAAGATGTAGTCAGAGCTCTTCTTTTTTCCTGATAATTGTGTATGGATTGTTCTTCATTCTTGAGTATCGATCAAAGGCAAACAATGGTTCGATCCTAAGTTTGTGCATATTGATTTAACTCTAGATATAGTTGTAAAAGTCAATCCTTGTCTTTCTTTTTTACCTATATCGATTGTTAATCCTTGGGATTTGTGTATTGTAATTGCACATGCCATGCATAGTGGTAGCTGTCTATGAGCACCTAGGGATATAGGTGATATTGGAATAGTTGTTGGAGCATGTACGGTCCAAGGTGGGCCATTGTGAGTATCAAATTTTACCACTACATATAATGGTAAGTCCGGTGGTTTAGATCTTTTTGTGTATACAATATCTAAAACCTCTCCAAGAGAACCATTTACAAGGCATGCTTGAGTCCATAGGTTTGTAGTTAGCATGATGTGTTGGCCTCTACATAGTAGGAGTTCACGGGGTAGCTAGTCAACATCATTGTCAATGTTTGATTTTGTGCTTGTTTTTATTGCAATACTGAGTGCAATAGGAAGATTTAACAGGTGTATCATTTTTTTGTTGTGTGTGCCAACTAAGTCATTGGCCGGAAATAGGTGCATTGCTAGGTCAAAAGACTTGTTTTCATTGTGTTGGCGTAAGAACTAACACCTTTGGAGTGTGAGTTTGTACGGACAGCTATGCACACTACGTAATGAGTGCTCTTCAAATTAGGAGGGGAAGCTCCCTCGTTGTGCTGGAATGCATGAAATAGAAAACTAAACTAATGTCCTATCCTTTTGTTCTCAGCTGGTAGAGGCACAAGGTTAAGAAAACCTAGAACGTTGCAGCTAAGTATTTTCTGGTTTCGCAGATCATGTAACTACAACTAAGCTAACTTCTTTAATATCTATCCAATTTCCTCAAGAAACAGAGCATGAGGAAATGGAGCAGGAATGTATTGTACGATAAACTCCAGGTGCGGGCTCACAACATGAAGGCAAGGTAGGCGCAACTATTTGCTAATCCGGGAAGAAGTTTATTAAAACAAACAAATGAACGGTAAACCTGGTACTTTACAACATGAAGGCAAGGTAGGCGCAACTATCTGCTTGGCTGAATGAGTCTACTATAACACACATCATACGATAAGCTTTGAGTACAGTTTCGCAACATGAAGGCAAGGTAGGCGCAACTATTTGCTCTTCTGAATAGGCTTATAATAAACAAAACAAAAGGTAAGCAACTGGGACAGTAGATTGTATAGACGCAACACGCATGCAATAACGATCAAACCAGCAACCCCATTTAACTAAGGTCGAATAAACACCATGACAATAACATGAAGGCAAGGTAAAAATTTATTATAACAGCAATTACTCTTTGAACAGATACAATAATAGCAATACTACAGGCAAGGTAGGCGTAGCATGTATGCTATCAAGCAAAAGTTCTAATTTACAAGGGTGAACCAATCTTGAGAATAGGCATGTTGCCGACAGCGCAACAATTTCTCTATCACCAGGAAAAAGCTCCTTACAAATGAGCTAAAAGCTCTTATTTATAGACTTCAAGGTGTAGGCAACCCTAAAATCACCTTGAGTCAACTATAGTCTTGCAAGACATGCAAGATCTTATTCTTAAACCCTAATTGAATGAAACTATACAGTTAACTGGGAAACTATCATCAGTTAACTGAAACATCTAATCTAAATGGACAATGTGCAAGCATGCACATCCTTATTGAAAGCAAGTTAACTGGAATGCTATCATCAGTTAACTGAAAAATCTAATCTAATCTCCAAGTGTACGTAGATGTTTCCAAGAAAGACATGCATGCAATGTATAACAACAAGTTAACTCGGAAAGAAGCCTCGAGTTTAACTCCTGTGTCTAATGTCTATCTTGGAAAAGGTGGGATGCCTTGAACTAAAGTTCACTGACCCTGATCTCGAGCAAGTATCCCCTCCATGAGGTTAGTAACTACATCACCATCTAGAGGTCATCACATGTCTCAACTGTCAATCAACTGCTAGTTAGTAACTCAAGCAAAACCGAAAACCTCTACATACTTAAACTGGCCCTTCATTGGTTGGTAACTCTGGCGGCTCTGTAAACTGAAGTGATGGCCACTATTTCTTCTGCAGCTTGACGTTTCTCACGTTTTTCATGCTTATCAACCCTCTAAACTGGCCTTGGAAGACAATCAGCTATACGAGGCATAAAACCATGTGGACTTGAGTGACTACGCTTGTCAACCTTTCTGATGCGCTTGATACAAATCAATGTCAGCTTTTCTAATGAAATCATGAATTAAGACTGACATCGTCTTGAATTTGATTTGTGTGAACTGCATCCGGAAAAACTCGCCTGTTGACTGTGAACACAACTACGTTTTGACAACTTCTCCGGAAAACCAAAAATCACTCTAGATAAGGCTAAAAATAGCCTGTCGAAGGGAAATTTTCACAAAATATTCTGAGACGTGGGTTTTGTGCATAATCAAATTCTAAGATGGCCCACAGTGTTAGAAATTCGGAAAAATGTGATTTAGGCCCGCATGCAAAAGGTTTTCAGTTGAGATCTGAACTGGCAGTTAGGGGCACTGGGGGCAATTTTTCTCGCGAAAATATGGAACATGGGTTTTGCGTAGAAATGAATCCTGAAACCACCCAAATCAACAGATTTGCGAAAAAATGTGATTTAGGCCCAAATGCAAAGAGAATTCTGGAAAAAAGCACAGTGCTTCTAGAAAAGAGGCAGCGGGGCAATTTTCGCAAAATAATCTAAGACATGGGTATTGTTGTTGATGCTGAAATACTCGAACCCAGATGATGCTTTTCTAAAAAATCTATCATTTTCTTTGACATGCGAAGAAAACCTAAGACGAGAATAGAAGAAAGTAAGACAAAAGAATAGAAGTTTTTTTTTTTTTTGTTTTCTCTCTTCTTTTGTAAAAATTCGCCTATGCTTGAAGTAGAATTGATAAAACCTGCATGCAAATGGAAAACGAAGTCTGAAATAATCTTCCCTTGAACAATCTGAATCTGTAGCTATGAAGAACACTGAAATCTGACACCTGTAGCACCTGCAGATCAATTCTATGCTCAAGAAAAGATGTTTCATGTCAACTCTGATGAAGAATAATGGACGCCATTAGTAAAAATATAGAAAAATATCTTCTAAGGCGTGTGAAATGCATGTCCAGCATTGGAAATGGCGCTTGAAGTACAACTGGTGCTTCAAAACTCACGCATGGCCTATATTTGGCTTCAAACTCAGTTAACTGGATGTAGAACAACCCCAAATTAGGGCGCCATCTTGAAAGACTTAGTTTTTGCCAGTTATGACTAAAAATAGGTAAAATAGAAGTCGACATGCAAAGAGTTTAACTGAAGATCTAAATTTGGTAAATTGAAAACTCTCTTCATGCGCACTTCTACTTTTGAATTTCAAAAAAGTCAACCTTTGACTTTAGGCGTCCTTCCTTCCTTAGACATTTTTTGAAAATTTAGAATCTAAAACCTCAAACGAAGCTCATGTTCGATCACTGATTCTGGTTGACTGTCACGTCGGATCAACTGGCTGACAATCTCGATGAAGAGCAGGACCAAATCTGACAAGAAGATTCCTTGAGGTGGCAATTCAAAATTCAACCATCTGAGGCTTCAAAAAGATGGGCGCCCCTGGCCTCCAGGGGCGCTTTTGACCTCAGTGTTAGAATATTTTCAAGCATTTTCATCATTTTCACTGATAACTTGACCATATTTCACTTGACGTTTCCCGGTATTTGACAAAACTTCAGAACGTGCCGACTGGCTCACTGCGGAGCAGACTGAATTCTGAGCAAAGGCTCCTGATGAACACTTTGTATAAAAACATCTTTAAACCTTCCTAAATCATGGGTGCCCCTGGCCTCCAGGGGCGCTTTTCCCAACCAATGTCATCCCTTACTACAACTAGCAAAAATTACTCAACTTCCGGCTGCGGATTGCCAAGACATCTTCTGAACCGGCTGAGACAGGGAACGAAAAGTTGAAGTTGACACGAACGAGACGAACCTCTGAAATCATCAAACAGATTTCATTAAAGGCTAGGGGCGCTTTTGTCCTTTCTGAACAATCTCTGATCTAGTCTGAAACTTCAAATTTGACCACTAATGGCGGCAACTTGGCAACTCAGATTCACCTGCTGACAGATGCATCGCGGAGCTGGACCAAAAATAGAAACAAACTTCCTGGGCATCACTTGATCAAAAGACTTCATCTGAATCTTCAAAAAGATGGGCGCCCCTGGCCTCCAGGGGCGCTTTTGAGCTTAGTGTCAATCACTTTTGCATTTCCCTTGCTCTGTATTGAATTTTTTGTTTTCAAGCGTTTTACTCCTCCGTCGGACTGGCTGGCTAGCTCATTGCGAAGCTATCAGGAAACTGAAGAAATCATCTTGGTAGAAAATCTCACAAAAAGTTGAATACAGCTTCCATAATGATGGGCGCCCCTAGCTGAGAGTGGCGCTTTTGAACTCCAGACTTAGAATATTTTCAATCCAAACTTAGCCAATTTCACAGTACTTTTACCTCGTTGAAAATCTCCTCCGTCAAAAAGCATAATTTTCAACATCTTTCATCGTAGAGTGTTCTTCTTTGAGTTTCAGGCTTAGATATTAACACCTGGTACTGGCCAACTACCATTAATGACCTCAGAGGTCCTAACTTTTCTCCTGAAAAAGTTATAACTACCCACCAGCCTTAAACTGACTTTTAACTGAAACTGACTTCACCACTGTGATCGTGATGTGAAATAAGCCAATCAAAATTAGTTTCAGCCAATTCTGACAAGTTCTTATTTTTTAGGGTTTCGGGCTAAAAATAGACTTCAGAAACCCTAATTTTCAAAATTTTCAAATTTTGCCAATATCTCCATGGCATGACATTGACTCAAAGCCCATACTTTATTTTCCCAAAAATTGAGTTTTGACCCCACTTTTACAAGGTTTATACCATTTTAAGCAAAATGCCTTAATGAAGCAAAAATTTTGGTTTGGGTACAACACATTGTTTGATAGCATTGTGTTTGTGCGACTCATTAGTAGCTCCCAATCTTGTTCATTTGGTTCTACATTATGAATGTTTTGTAGGGATCTTCAGAAGTCAACTTGAGCTTGAGTGTCCCCATCGTGTGAAAATATTTGTTCTAATGTGACAATAATAGTGAATTGTTCCCATAGGGCTTTCACATTTGTGTGGGAGGCATACATAAGTTTATCCATAACAGGGGTAGTTGTGCAAAGTTGCCTACAAGAATGATGGATCGCCAACTGAAGCACAAGTGTTATTGGTGGGGGAAAGCCTCACATAGCCTAGTATCAATTTTCAAGAGTAATTTTGGGCCTATAAAGCTCATCTCATCAATTAGGAGGTATTTTACATGTCCCATGTTCTGTTGAAACATTGCAAGCAATTGCCCCTTCAATGGTTGCATTTCCTTGACTGGAATCTTTAGGGCTGAATGTATAGTGGAGGCATGTATATTGAATGGTGTGATTATTTTAGGAGCAACAACAAGGAGTGGGCTATGTTCGTATCGTACTAAATTGGAAAGGGTGTGTTTAATGCAATTAAGATAGGATTTCCCTGTGCTTGTTGTGCCTTGTATGATCATGTGCAAGGGTTTTTTTGAACTCACAAGCACTACAATGGTCTAAAACAAGTGTAAGAGTGAGTTGTTGTTTGGGGGAGAGTGGATATGGGAGGTTGTTAACCTCAAATGGTGTTGGGCTATCATGTTGGTTAACCTTGTTTGTGCTTACGAAATGCTCTACAGTTTCATGTAAAGCTTGAGGTATTGTACGGTCATTCTAGTTGTTGCAATTGTCAAAGTCATGTCTTCCAAGCATATCAAGCGAATTAAGATTTCCAATAGTACCAAGACCCAACTGTGATCAGAACTCCCATTCATTCAATTGTACCGCATTTTCTATATTGCTTTCATTATCTATTTCCTCTTGCTCTTCTTGATTTATTTCTTCATCAATTACACGATCAATATGCCACACATTATATTTAAGTTTACTCATCAACTTCCAATTTGCAACAATTGTCTCTTTCTCGATACTTATCTCTACAACAATGTTACAAAACTGCTTGTAAAGAAGTAGTTCACTCTAGATAAATGTCTCAAAATGTTATGAATCCTCCTTTGGAATAGCAGTAAATCGAGGGAAGACACTGATAATTTCCTTTTGTTTCCTTTCTTTCCATTTGTACTGTTTGTGACTTGATGAGAACGAGAATGATTGTCTAGATTCAAGAAGTGTTATTGTTTCCATTTGAGGAGGACGTTGCATGTATAATTGGAGGTAACTTCGATGCAATGTATTTTCATTTGAGTTTGCCCTAATTCGATTGAAAACTTTTCGCCCAACATTAAGGACCATAAATTCATGATTGCAAACAACAAGGGGCAACTTTTGCAACATATGACACGTTTCTTGTGCACCTATGTCACGATTAACAACAATCTCAGACATGAATTTTTTGTAAGTTGCAAGTGCTTTGTCTTGGGGTGCTTGCTTTTGACATATGTGGGTCAACATATCAATACAACTTTCAAATTGTCTTTCTGCCTTTGCGACATATTTTGCAATGTACTTTAGAACAAGCGTTTTTGAAAGCACGGGCTGAAAATCTATATTGGCTCTCCATATGGAAAGCATCTCTGGACTATGCATATTCAACCTATCATCATTACGTGCAGGGGTAAAGGTTTTTTTCCTGTTTTCATCAATGCATAATGAAGAGGTGGCACATTCAATCTAGGGCACCCTATATCAACACTCCATGTTGTTGCCTTTCTTTTGAAGGCAAGTTGATTCTGAACATTTGGTGTGTCTCTAGACACGGTTGAGAAACTCTTCGTAGTCAGACAGTGCATTTGTAGCGAATATTTTGGGTGTTGTTAATAAGCATGGATCATCTTGCAAAGATCGATGGCGTGTGTTGTTCCTGTCTCCTAGATTTAGAGGATTCTAAGCACTAACATATTTGTCAAAGAACAATTTTGCCATGTCTACATTTGCATAATTGCTCCAGTCAAGTTTGTCCATGTTCGGTGCACCTTCAAGCCAAAGGAATCCATGTACGTGTGTAGACCCTCGATGCTGCCACTCATATCTGTACCAAAAGTCTTTTGCGCAATAAATCTTCTCTAAGACTTCTTTGCGAAATATTGTGAATCGTTGATGCAAGTATAAGGATGTGGTATGTGGGTTTGTAACAATGTTATGTATGCAATCTTTATTGTTTCCTGATGTTGGCATTGTCCCCTTTGAAAATAGTTGGTATAAATCAAGCCATTTGGTATCTGCAACACTTAATGTGAAGAATAGTGTGGGGGAGCCTATTTGGTTGATCATGTTTGACAATTCACCATGACACTTATTCCAATATGCTCGTGTGCCTCTAAGGGATAATCCATAATGCATCAATTGTTCGATTATTTTAGTGCCAGACAACTATTGTATATGGAGACGAAGACTATCTATGGTGGTTGGTATGCAGTCCTCAACATTTTTCTTGACAAAAACAGAGGCAACACCTTGGCTTCGATGGCACATCAACAAGTTTAAGACAAAATAATTAAACCTTGGATGCCTTCCAAATCTATTATCATGAAACCTCATTAGGTGCAACACATATTCATGCATTTCAACTTGTCTATAGCGAGGTTATAAATGTAGTGCAATACCATTGGGAAAAAGTGAAGGAAAAGCCATGTCTAAAAGGCCCTCAGTATTGTATTCATTAACTGGTGAGGTCTCAAGTGTTGGCCAATCAATAATGTTGTCATTTTTATCTCTAAATTGCAATGTTTCTTTTATGATTTCTAGTTCATGGCGTTTATTTGGTAACCTAGCCATAAATGATGAGGAGCAAGTAAATTCATTCTCTACTGGGTCTACGCAAAATGCCAATGCATTGTTTGGTGCAACCATATTATCATTGTTAGGAATTATGTTATGAAGCATATTGGAAATGTTTGTATTTGTATCGGGGAGCTCTGAAAGAGATGCAAAATCGACCTCAACGTCTCTGTAGTACGGGTCATATGTGATTTTATATTTTAGTGCAGCCCACACACAATGCCTACTTATGTAGCAGTCATAATGGTCAATTTTATGCGGCAGGTATTTTGCTATGGTGTTGATATCTTGTGGGAAACAAATTGTGTGCCCACTATATTTGTATTGGCCTCCACAAGCATGCGTTACTTGTATTATCGGATTGACTCATGCTATAAGAATTTCTTCGACTTGTGTTAGTGTTTGTAGCTCGTATGGTTGTACTCCTGCGTCCATAAAATTATTTGATGAGAAACGATGTCTACATTTCTCATGAAAGCATCTAAAACAAACCGGACCACTTTGTGTTGAGTTGGTGTGCATTCCTGGGTAGCATTCATGGAAAATTGTGCGAGTTGGCAGGTTTGATAGTTTATCTAATCTTGAATGAAATCGTTTAGAAGCTTCTATAAAGTTTTTTTCGGTATGTGGTAAGCTTGTGGACTGGTTTTTAAATCCTCGGTCAAAAAGGTGTTTAGTTTGGGATGTACTTTCATATGATTCAGAGTAGTGTTGGTTTGACTGAAAGGAGATCGGTGTGTTGGATTATATTGTTTGTTTTCCTATGTGTTGCATATGACATCGAATGTTGATTTCTTCTTTATGTTGAATATAGTAGTTATGACTTCTTTTACGAGATTGTATGTTTTTTGGGTTGGAGGTCGCCATCTGTAAAGGAATTAGGAACTACAATCATCAAATGTACAATTATAAATACATACCGATTTAAAGAAGCTAAACATTTATGGTACGAGTTCTTCTATCATTCTATTTTTGAAAATTAGCTGAGATACGATTGGTGCACTATATACATAAGTAATTTGGTGGAAGAGATTAATCACATTATTTTTATAATACCAATATCTTCAATAAACATGTGAATTTGAGATTCCATGTGTGCAATAAAAAGTATAGAGTATATAATATAAGATGCTTCAAAATTGTATATACATTACATAAGCGCTTGAGCTACTTCTAAACAATAGGAATATGACACATATTAGTGATTCCACCCAACATGAGAAAATAATTTGCAACAAAATCTAGCTCATCCACCTTTGTGATTGTTGATTTTACCCATGCCTAAGCAACACTTGAATCATACGAATTTGTGATTGTGAAGATAAATTGCTTGAATAACACTCCTTTTACTATGGTCTCGGCTTCAATTTTTGTTACAAGATTGGACTATAGCAGGTATAAATTATCTGCAGAAATTCCAAGAAGTTTGGTAGCTGGTTCTTCAAAAGAAACAACCCATATCTATGATCTTTAACTGGAGTATGTATCTGTAGGTACATGTAGCAATTGTAGCTTTGCACTTGGAACAATACCATGTTTGATAATCATTATGTACAACTTTATTTTTACATTGTTTTCCATCTAACTCAAGGGGGCAAGATGGATAGCAAATTGAATTTGTTTTTATGAATTGCACTGCTGCTTTTAGAGTGCATTGGAAAGTTTGTTTCACATTGGTAGTTTTCTCTTCAATATCAACAATTATTTTCCTTGTTAGAATGAGAGGTGCATCCAACGGTTGTGTATTTGATGGAGTGAGATCAGTCCCATTCTGTTCAAACCATGATTTGAGTTGTTATGCCTCTTATATTCTTGGGTTTATAAATAAGTGGGTGCTTGCCAAAGTTCTTATGACCTTTCCATTATACTCAGTGACACGACCATTTTTTATTGCAAGTACAACATGTTGATACATCTCCTGCAGTTGTTTACCTTCCTTTTTAGTAGTTGGACCCCATAAAGTAATATTAATGGTAGATGAAGAGATATCTATCAATTTGATGCTCCTTTGAAGAACTTTAGTCTCATCCCTCCTCCCTACAGTTGAGCTTGGGTCCACACATATGACTATTCCAATATCAACAAGGATATTATTGTTTAGTGCTAAAATCTCCTTCAAGGGCGTGAAAGAGAACCTATGTTTGGGAATTGTAAGGTCATCCTCTGAGAGAAATTTTGGATTCCTCAACTAAACAAATTTCAAGCTGGCTATTTAGTTTATTGTACAACCTATTAGCTAACTTAATGGTTCCACCAAATATTGTATATACTTCACCAAAATGAGCATTCATGTAATGAAGGTTTGCAACCTCATTAAAGCAAGTTACACATATTTCAGTGCACTCACGATCAATAATATCAAATGAAAAGAAATGCCCTTGTCCCTTATGTGTGTTGAAGAGGTGCATTTGTTTTTTCATGGTAACACAACCCTTTATAAGCCACCTTGTCTGAAATGGATTCAAATTTCTAATAGGAGTAACATTGGAGGGAAGGTCTTTCTTTTGTGGGGATGAGCATAATCCAAAAAGTGTCCTGTGAGCAAGTGACTTTGTTACCATATTATTGATACTCATGCTTGTAGATGGAGCAGTTGAGCTTGTTCTTCAAATAGGTAGGTAGGTTGACCAATGATATCGTGTTGCAAACATGCGATTTCATATTCAGAGATGACAATCCACCCATGAAGGTAAAATGAATAAGTATTTTGAGTAGGAACAAATGTGACAGTGGATAAAAGATGCTAAGCTACAAGCTGTTATTTGGAATTTTGTAGAAGAGCATGGAAATATGGTGGCTCACCTTGAATTGCAAAGAACATGGCAACTGTATCCTATGAGTTTAAGTATCGATCCTTTCTGGAGTTATTTTGAAGCTATGTATTGGTTGTACTTATTTGGAAGTGTAGCCTTCTGCTTATGTACCCCATCGGAGAGTTCCACTCTATATCGATCACCCAGTTCGAGGCCATGGCCAAACAATGCAAATTCTAATACTTGTAGATGGGGTTGCAAGTCTAGGTTTCCATCATTCATCATCTTGATTACATTCTCAGTCAAGGAATATTTTGGCACAAGAGGTGGTTGTGGTACTCTAACACCATCAACAAGGCTTGTAGATGTGGCATGTACCTGTTGGGTTTGTTTTTCAAAAAGGTAAGTGGGTTGGATGATAATATCTTGTTGCAAACATGTGATTTCTAATTTTGATATGACAATCCACCTATAAGTGTACAATAAAGAAGTATTATCAATAGTACGAGATGTGACATAGTGGGTTCAAAAATGATAATTTGTAAGTTGTCATTTGGCATATTGTAGAAGAGCATTGAAATATGGTGGTTCACCTTGAATTGCAAATAACAGGGCAACTGTATGTAATGAGTTTAAGTATAGAGCCCTCCTGGAGCTCTTCAGAATCTATGTAGTGGTTGTATTGTTTTGGAAGTGTAGCCTTTTGCTTGTGCACCCCATCTTTGTTCTATTATATAGTGATTGGTTGGTTCAGGCCCATGGCCAAACATTGAAATATCTATTGCTTGTAGATGGGATTGCAAGCCTACGTTTCCATCATTTATCAACTTAATTGCATTCTAAGTCAAATAATACATTGTGACGAGAGACAAACTAGTCCTTGCAAAAGTAAATTGTAGGTGGCAGCTATTACTAACTATAAATCACGTATAAAAGCATACTTTATGAAGTAGGAAATGAACACAATATAGCTAAGTAATTTGATAGTAAGTGAAAAATCTACAATCTAGTTGACTGTGGCCATGCAAGCACTAGTTTAAATAAAAGTGTGTACAAAAGTTACATAGAGTAAAAGTAAATTTAGAATAATACCTTTAAATGTGATTTTGAATAGGTTTGTATATCAAAATAGTGGCCTTTGGAAGTTAGGTTGCTGCATTTGTAACAAAAAAAGAGAAAGCGTAGTGAGTAAATAACTTAGTTTACTCTATTAAGTAGTCTAAGTAAATTGCAAGCACTATAGATGTTTGAATATGCATTCAATGCTAAAGGCACAAGAGGAAAAGTGGTTTGGAATAAGCGAATATAACACCAATGCATTATGAGCAAGGGGTAAAAATCGAAGGAACATACAATAAAATTCTATTGAAGGAGACATATAGCATTTGCTGGCGATATGTATTAAAAAAGTGTTATAAATAAAATGTTGTGAACACAATGGTTAGACTATAATTAGTTGAAGTGAAAAGAGGAAAGGATTATGATATATTATAGATAAACTACTATTCTTAAATATATGTAATCGAAGATTTCATTTATTTGTTGGAATTGAAACATATGGGTTAAGTAAAGAGATACATAGCAAAAGAAAAAGGAAAGAACATAGCTCCAATATTATAGCAAGAGCACATAGTATGTGTATATATTTATGAAGCAAAAGTGTGTTACATGGTATTGTAGTAGGTGATATATTGTATTTTTTTTTTCGCGAGGCAAAAGTGCCTTTGTTCATAGTATATTGGAGCTTACATTTCTTTTAAGGATTTACAAAATAACCAACTATCCATAAGCTGGTAAAAGTTGTCGTTACATGGTTATATCACATACTATATACACATTTAGAGGGAGAAAGTGTATTAGGCATCATTCAAGTAATTCTGAAACACTTCTTTTATGTAGACAGAACCACCTTTCCCGTGGAACTCATTTGCTTTCATTTCACGAAGGAAAGTACAAAAGAACCCAACTTCTCACAAGTTGAGTGGAACTCATGTAGTGTTACTTCCATCAATTGAATATCACAATCCTACACACTTTGCATGTTTCAAATAGTGGCTTTTGCTTGTTGTAGCAAGTTAAGACAACTAATTGTAATGTCATTTGCAAAATCTTGTATGTGGCTTCTAGAAGTGCCATTGCAATTGATCAACGATGTTGAGTTGGTAGACAAATTGGGGGCACTGGAACTACTCGAGATGTCAATAATCTCAATGGGTTGATGCACATTGTCCATTCCTGAGTGAAATTACATTTTAAAAATGGAAAATATTATATTACATATCTAATGATGTATAAGAATCTGTCGCTTGCCTATTGGAAGATGAAATTTTGATCATAAAATAGAAAAGCTAGTTACAATTATATTACTTTACAAATGAATACCTTTAAATTGCAAATATAAACTTTGGTCTACCAATATAGAAAAAAACATTTCTTTAATTTAATATCCTAAATATGTGATAAAACTTATACATAGAAGAATAATTAATATTTTATAAAAGAACTTAACAAATGTTTATTTGCATGCCAATCTAAGATAGTGTCTAAAAAATAAATAATTATTGGCAAGGGATGTTAGGTGGAGCATAATTGTCATCAAATCATTTAATGGATTGGCAAGTGTTCATAATAGAAATTGAGTAAAACTAAGTTTGCATAAAATAATAGAAATCAAGTAAGAATATTATAATACAAATAAGTTTGTTCATAAGTGTTTCAAATTAAAATAAAATAATATAATATGAATACTACAAATAAGTTTGTTTATAAGTCTTTATAATAGAATTGAGTACAAATAATATAAAAAAAAATCTGTACACTACATGAGACAAGTTTGCATAATATATCTACTCAAATAGAATAAGTAAATTATACTTAAAAAAACTTTAAACTATTTGTGCTAAAATTGACTAAAAGAGATCAAATATAACAAAAGTCTTTATAATATAAATTGAGTACAAATAATATAAAAACAAATCTCTATACTACGTGAGACAAGTTTGCATAATATATCTAATCAAATAGAATAAGTAAAATATGTACTTAAATTTTTTTTAAACTATTTGCGTTAAAATTGACTAAAAGAGATCAATTATAACAAAGTCTAATGAATATAATTATAAATATGTACACTACTTGAGTTAAATCTGAATAAAAATTATTTAAATATAACAAATAAAGTATAATTTAATATTTTTTCCTATTTGTATTCTATTATAACCTAATGTAGAGTTGAAAACATATTATTTTATTTATTTTTAATAAATTTGATAATAAAGACTTTATATCTATAATAAAATTAGTATATTTAAAAAATTGTACACTATATGTATATTTTTAAAATCTGGAAAAAAATTTATTTAAATATAATAAATAAAGTGTAATGGAAAAACCCTAGTCAAATATGAAATGAAGATTAGTTATTAAAAAGTATTAAATCTAAACAATAAAAAATAAAGAATTTCAAAATATTAAAATTTGAATTACGGAGGGGTTCAAATATTATATTCACCAAAAAAGTAAAAGAATAATTTTTTTTTACTTAAATTTAGATTTTATAAATATTTTACAGTTACACACAACTACCATTTATTAGAACTAGTAAATTTCCCCCAATTTCTCCCACTACACAAGTAGTTTTTAGTGATCCTAGCCTATACAGCTAGGGGTGTGGGAGGAGGCTCGTTGTCCACAAAAGCTCCTAAAAACGTGTCAAACAATGCAATTCCCTATTTTCACATTGACATCTGTGATAAAAACAACACTTGTCTATCTATGAGTAGATTTTATACAATCCTATTATCTATTTTTTTGGTTAAGTATGAGTTCAGTTCTATAGGATTTGGGGCAGTCATTGAATGTGTTGGATGATCAGAGAAATAAAGGTATGCACAAGGAATGCTCAAGCTTGCCAAAGATGTGGGCAATCTCTTTAACTTCTACAAAGAATTGCTACAAGTAATTATTAATTAAGAATATGGTCATTTCTCGCCATTAGGGAATTCACAAGGTTGCAAACAAGCCATACTCTTTTGTGCCTTGAGAATGATGTTTTAACTCATTTTTGTGCATTAGACGTGGATTCCTGTAGCGCAAGGCCTTAGAAAATTCTAAGAAAATGCAACTGGCGAGTGTAAAGACAATCTCTCCAACCTTTAGCGACATCCTCCTTGCCTGTGCTCAAATTAGAGCTTTCGAAGAGGGTCTCGACATCCAACAAAGCATAATTTAAAGTGGATTCTTCTCAAAATTTGTAGTTGAAGTGCCACTTCCAAATGCTCTTGGTATTGCATACACAACCCCATAAATCAAATGGAGTGCCTGATTCCAAAGGTAAAGGCCGAGGATATTGATGGGTCCTAGATGTTTTTTTTTTTTAAATCTTAGTTATATAGATAAGATAGTTAAATTTGCCTTGTGCTGACTTTTTGGTGTAGATTAAATGCTAAGGCTAGCTTGTTCTAGAGCTTGGTCACAAGGTCAAAATCCAAGGGATATGTACTTTGAACTATACATATAAAAAGCATTCTAATACTTTCTATCCATAGCTACAAAAATACAAGAGTGAAAGAAAAAATAGTGAATACCATAGTTTTCTTTTTGGAATGTCGTATTAATCCTCTGCTAATTGTTCTTTTGTGCTCCTTGTCGCTAACAAAATTTGTGCAGTGTTTTAACTCTTTGCAATGTGTAATTCTTCGTAAATTCAACAAACTATTGGTAATATTTTTGTTACAATATGTAGTATTTTTGTACAGGAGTGGAGGTGGTGAAAGTGGAAGCGATGGAAAAAGCTACAACATCGGTAGTCTTTGGCAATGAAAGTTGCATAAATGCAATTGCTAGCTGAACGAAAGGAATGGCAACATAAAACTATATCTTCAAAGAAGGATTTCTTTCATTTTCTTAAAGAAATATCTATGCATTTATTCAGTAGTTGTCATGATATTTTCATTGAACAGGTGACTGCCATTCATCAATGCAATGAAAATCATATCCATTCCGGATCGACTGTTTGGGAACCCCGCCATTCTCCCTCACCCTGATTCTCAATCAATTCAAACTAATATACGCACACCCTACCTCCTGCTAATGATGGGTATAGATATGAATTTGTTCGAGACATCAAATGCACTGATAAAAAAAGATTACTTTGCACTTCTGCCAATCCCATCAAATTGATTGTGGAGACTTTGCACTTCTGCCAATCCCATCAAATTGATTGTGGACGACTCTCAATTGCATACAACCATGCAAATTGATTTCACCGGAGCATGAGATAGGCTGGCAATCACATCGAATTGTGTTTGGAGGACTATCAACTGTAAACAACCTGGTAAACTGGTTTCAAGGGAGTGTGAGACTTGTTTCAGGCCAAACCTCATGCAATATATAGCCTATCGACTAATTAGACGATGTTGGATGAATGTGAAAACTTGATTAGAATCCTTCTAGTTCATCCCAAAGAAGGTATTCATCAAGTTCCTCTTTAATTTTTTGCATGACATGACTCCTTTTAACTTCATGTCAGCCTTTTTGAACATAGGTTCTTGTTTGACCTCCTATTCAACTTGATGAGTAACCTCATGCATATTAGCCTTTCCATTCTCCAAAATAAGGTTGTCCTTATGTTCTTCTTCATTCTTAGGTTTGTCTTCATGGATTAATAGCTCATGAAGGTCCATAATATCCTCTTGTTGTCTAAAGTCTTCTACTAATGTGGGCGTTGGCATGCTCTCTTTAGCCTTGTCAACAAAGTATGGAAGTTGATCAAACAAAGGCACCAATTCCTTCCTACTACCATCACTCATCTCCTTAGCAACTTGTTGTTCCAATTGATTGTGCTTATTTTCTTCTTGCAATAATTTTAATCTTTTAGTCTCCATAACATGTGATGGGGCACAAACAAAAAGTTTCTTGAGCCTTTTGAAGAAGAATATGCTCCTGAGAGTGTTGTTCTTGTGTGGTAATAGATTGTGTTTGCACAGATATAGGCCTTTACGAGGGATGATGACCTCTTAAACTTGGGATCTTGAAATGAGGGATGGGGAAGGCTGATTGAATTTATTACCTTAATTGTTCTTCTCGGGATGCAACTTTCCTAGCAAGACCTTTAGATTGTCTCCTTTGTGTCTCCGTCTCTTGTTGGTGAAGATAAGCTTGATAAGCCAAATCTTCCTATTGCAAGATATACTCTTTATCTCTTTAATACTTAATTATTCTTGTAAATGCAACATCATATCTCTTAGGGTCATATTGTCAAAATCGTTGTTAATATTTTGAGGTTGATTAGAGGGATAAAAGTGATGGTTGGGAGAAAAATAAGCTTTTAGAGGTTGGTTATAAGCATGACTAGTTTTCCAAGAAGTTTGAGAAGGGGTGGGGGGAGGCAAGCTCTAGGAAAGTGTTGGTAACTTATTGTAGCAAGGCTATTTGGGATAAAACCATGAGCATTCCTAGTTTGATATGGCTAATGGGGGGTATAAAAATTGCATTTTCATGAGGGAGGGTGGAAGGGAGGGAGGGACATACAGAGGGTTGGAGAGAGAGAGAGAGATTCAACTAGACTTACTAGGTTTCTTCCCTTCTCACGACAAATAATAAAACTACCGAAACTTACATAGTTTTCAATGTTGAAACTCTACAAGTGTGAATGAAGGTAAGATTTTAGCAACAACTGAGGGAAGAGAGAATCCAAAGATAGTTCCTACAAGTAATACACAACATACATCTCATAAAAGTAGTAAAACACTCATATATGGAGGTAAGAAATATTTACAACATACAAGGATTGAAAAGAGGTAAAAATAACACAATTTTATTAATCTTGAGGCATTGAGCCTGTTTACAATAACAAAAAAAGTAGAAAAGAAAGTTTCTTGGTAGAGAACGTGAAGGAAGAACCCTGTTACAAAATGAACGACATTCCTCTTAGATTGGAAGATGCATTGGAAATTGTGTTATGGAGGAAACCCTAGTTGCAGACTCCACCAATGGGCCATAGGCAAGTGTCCCCTACAAATGCAATATGATTGACTGAGGTGTGAAAGAACATTATTTGCACCTTGCCATACCTTTGCATTAATGATTGTGGGTTGAAGTGTCAAAAATAGGTAAATCATCCACAAAATTTGTTGATATCATGATCCAGGGATGACTTTTCTAACTTCATGCTTCTAAAAATAATAACTGAGGTAGTTGAGTGCAATTTTCCTCTTTGGATCCATGCAAATATGACTTGAGAATATTTTCTAGTCACCATATGATCTAATATGGTGGTTGGAGGGTGTTGAAATGCATTAACGACATCATTTTGATCATCAACATTAAATTATGGCCATTTTAGTGCATTTGTGGAAAATTTCATGAATGATATAAGAAAAATGACATGATATCATAATATAATAGGATGGATTCATATGGGATGATGTCATTAGAGTAGTATGACATCAACAAAGGACATGGTGACATCAAAAATTAAGTGGCATGCAAGAAACTACAAGTGAGCTGATTTGGAATGTAGTCTTGGAAGGATTTGGTTGAGTTGGCTGGGGAAACTCTTTAGATGATGTCAACAAGGTAGCATGCAAAATTCTCTAAGTGAACCCAAAAAATGAGCAAGTTTATTAATTCGGTTTAGATGGACCTTGAACCTCCACAACATATTAAATTGGTTATATAATTGGACAAATATGGAAGAAATTAAGTGAACTGAATAAATAGCTTCGAAAAGTCCAGTTCAGATTGTGGCCATGTTCTCGTAGGCATTGAATTTTTGAAAACGTTAAAATTTGGCTTATAAGTGGTTGAGATGTAGGAAAACCTGAGTGAATTGGATATGAAAGGAAAGACAATTGAATTGAACTTGCATAAAAAGGTAATTGAACTAGTCAAGTGGGAAAAGGAAATTGAAGCAAACTTTTTCCTTTGAATGGGAGGTTTAGATGGGTATCGAGATCTTGCAAAAACTTATCTTAGTTATTTTTTTTGTTTGTGGGGATTGTTAACTAGTCAAGACCTTGCAAAGAGAGCTATGTGAGCTAGAGTTGGTCTAATTGGATGGGTAAAACCCACAAGCCAAAATCTCCTTTATCGTAGAGAATTTTAGGAAAATTTCAAAGGACCATGGCCTAATTTTGGATGCTCTACCTAGTTATGATAGAATTTTTGACCTAGGACAACCCATATTTAACATTTCCTAAACAATAATTGATTATTTGAGCGGAGAACTAAAAAAAGTCAATAGGTAGATCACTCAATAGCATCATTTTAGGGAGAAACATTAATAATTGCAAAGGAATGATTATTAATGTTGAAAAGAGCCCATAAGCATAGTTAGTGGGGGTCACATCCTTGATCAACTAAGTGTTGATTCCACCTAGGAGAGAGAAAGGTGACAATACCACCCTGACCATTTCATGATTGCTACACAATAAATGACTAGTAGGCCAAATAATGTAACATGCAACAACACGCAAAACATTATTTAAATTTTTTTAACCTCTTACAAATAGAGAATGTCTAGACTTGGAAATATTTCTCGAGTATCACCCAAAACTTTTATGGGAGGTCCCTTAAATCTCAAAAATTCAAGGACATCAAATTCATGAGTGTCACTAGTTATATCCTCACTATCAAGCTCATTCAGATTAGAAAATTTGTTCTACAAAAACTCCTTTGGATTAAAACTACCCATCTAAATGAAAGATTGGGTAGGCCACTATTTCTTTGACACATATTGTTCTTCTTCAATTGCTTGGGTGGGTTTTGAAATCTTCATTGAAACACTATGGGTGGGGAGTTGTAGTGGGTAGTGTTAAATTCTTGAGACAAAACCAATGCCATGGGCAACACGAATGAATTTTGGTTTATTTTTCTCATCAAGCTTTTCCCCATGAAAGGAAACAATATATTTCTTCATGTCTTGAGGTTCTAAAATTGCACCTTTTTTTGAGGGCTAGCCACTAATGCTGGTAGTGGGCTTGTCACTAGTGTTAGTAAGTGGAACTCCACCATTGTTATAGTCTTGGATTTGTAACTACTATAGTAGATCACCATCCTCTTTTTTTTGTAGGAGGTGGAATTTCAACAATTAGTCAAGTGGCAAGCATAGGACATGGAGAATCCAAAGGGCAATCCCAATTAATCTTATGCTCAAAAGATTGCCAACGATAACATGTATTCAACAATTTTAGATAGAGGACACATTGAGCATGCCTCATTTGGTTAATATGTATATCAATCATCTTCTTTAGATCCTTGTATAGGTCAACATCAACACAAACCCACTTTTAGGATCAAGTTAAAAAAAACACATGTCTAGTTCAACAAAAATGTCATTACCTAAGGAAGAGGTTATTTTGTCAATAATTCCAACACGACAAGGGTAACCTAATAAAATCCACCTAGACAAGAATACAATGAAATTTCTTAGCTTAGATGATAATATTTCTAGTCTAGAGTGAGAACATTAGCAAGGAAGAGTGAACATACTAGGGGCTATGCTTGAAATAGCGCCAACATGGCTTGTTTCATCAAATTGAAAAAGGAAAAAACCTTTGGTAATATTTTGCATGGTGTCAAGGCAAATCCCTTGTAGCACCCAATTCTTGGTCACCTTATTGTTGAACATAATTTCAAGGGGGACCCTTCCCATAAAATATACTATCAAACTTTAATTTTCTAACCAATGACATACACTATCAAACTCTAGAATGTGAAGAGGCACATTTGGGGGTGTTTTAGTTTATGTACCTTGTGGAACACTTTCAGAGAAAACTTCTTGGGATGCTTGAGTGGGGGAGCCATTGCTATACATTGTCAAACATTCAACTCAAGCAACATCTACAAAGCTATGCAAGATTGAGGCCATTTAAAAGGGGTAAAATATGTCTAGAGGTGTGGAAGCCTAGAAGGTGCCAAAATAAATGTAGAGAAACCATGCTATTTCCTACTCCAAAAAGTATGTAAATGTAATCAAATCTTTATCAAAGTGGATCCTAAAAATCTAAAGTTAAAAAACTTAAGTCTGAAATTTTGTGTGAGAAATTCTAAGTAAAAAAAAACTGATTTCCAGATTTCTTCTCTTAAAGCTGAATGTACTGATTGCAGAACATTAATAAATTTTGATGTTTTGCATTCAAGGGTGGAACTACTATTTGTATGTAAAGAGACCCGCCTCTAAGGGATGTGTCTCTTGAGAGGACATGTCTCCACACGTGGAGACACGTCTGCTCAAGGGACGTGTCCCTTTGGGTGCGCGAGCTTCCTTTACAGTCGATTACCATTTGGTTAAGCAAATTAACACATATACCCCCTCACACATGGTGGATATATATTATAAGAATTTCGAATTAAATTCAATATGAATTTTGAACATCATTTATTTAATTTCGATTTTTATATATATGCATTATAAAATTCAATTTTACTTATTTCTAGAAATATTAAATATGAAGAGCATTGATTTTATATAAACAATGATGATGCTTATAGCAATCATCGTTTATATCTGACCTAAGCTACCATTCATCAACACTCCCTCTTAGCTAGGGAAGATATTCCAAATCAAATAAGTGAAGATATCACCTTCACATGTGATATCGAAGATATGATATGTTTTCACAAAGTTGTCAAGTCACATGAAATTCTTCATAACACATCTTCATTATGGTATGTGCACTAACATCAAGTCACATGATGTCTACCATAATTCATGGCATATCCACGGATATAAATATCCACCATGATTATCTCTTAAGGATCACAATGATCTTTAGATGATATCAAGTCCCATGATATCCATCAAAGTGTCCAAGAGATACTATCATGACATGTCCACAGATATCAAGTCACATGATATCTATCATGATAGTTTATCATTGTAGAGTCGTCACTTTACAATGTCAAATACAAGTGTTCATTATTAGAAAGATCATCACCTTTCAATAATGTACACAGGGGGAGTAGGCCCATAAGGTCATGGAGTCACACACATGACAAAAGAGTTTACACATTAAACATCTTTATATATTAGTACAATTTATAAACAATTTGTATTTCAAACATAAATAACAAATTACATTTCAACCATACCAAGTTTCTTCCTGGAGTGCTCTACCTTGATTCGGGAGAGAGGCTTGGTGAGAATGTCTGCAGTTTGATCATTTGTACTAATATACTCCAACTGAATCACTTTCCTTTCCACTATATCTCTTACATAATGATAGGGGATCTCAATGTGCTTAGATCTATCATGAAAGACAGGATTCACAGAGAGTTTGATGCAACTCTGATTATCACAATGAATAATTGTAGGATTCAAGGGCTCACCAAAGAGTCCCACAAGCAATTTACGAAGCCAAACTGCTTCTCTTGCTCCCATTGAGGCTGCAATGTATTCAGCTTCCATTGAGCCCTGTGCAACTGAAGATTGTTTTCTACAAATCCAGGAGATCAAAGCCGATCCTAAACTGAAGCAACATCTTGATGTGCTTTTTCGATTGCTTACACTTCCAGCCCAATCTGAATCAGAGTACCCATGTAGATCTAGTTGATCATTCTTGTAAAGAAGACCATATCCAATAGTGCCTTGAAGATATCTCAAAATATGTTTTACAACCATTAAGTGAATTTCCTTTGGTTCACACATGAACTGGCTAAGAACATTTACTGCATAGCAAATATCAAGTCTGGTGTTAACCAGATACATCAAGGATCCAATCATCTGTCTGTAAGGGTTGGATCTGCACACTTGGATTCTGTTGCTGCTTCTTTCAATTTGTGAAGGTTGGTTTCCATAGGTGTAGACATTGGTCTATAGTCCAACATTCCAAATCTCTTCAAAATATCAATAGTGTACTTTCCTTGGTTCAATATAATGCCCTCTGATTTATGCCATACTTCTAAACCTAGGAAGTAGTGTAGAATGCCCAAGTCTTTCATGTCAAATTCAGAAATTAGATCATGCTTCCCTTGAGCAACGAGGTGATCTTCTCCTGTTATCAGCAGGTCATCAACATATAAAATAATTATTAGCATATCACCTTTGATTACCTTGAAGTAGAGATTGGAGTCAGCATCATTCTTGGAAAATCCTAATCCCAAGAGATAGCTATCAATTCTTTCATACCAGACCCTGGGAGCCTGTTTAAGTCCATAGAAAGCTTTCTTCAATCTGCACACATGTGAGTTAGATTTATGTATCACAAAACCTTCAGGCTGTTCCAGATAAACTTCCTCTTCAATGGTTCCATTCAGGAAGGTAGTTTTCACATCCATTTGATGGATCTTCCAGCCCTTAGTTGCTGCAATGGCTAATATTGCTCTCACTGATGTGTAACGGGCAACAGGTGCAAATGTTTCTTCATAATCAATGCCTTCCTTTTGAGAAAAGCCTCTAGCCACAAAACATGCTTTATGTTTTTCTATACTGCCATCAGCAGCATGCTTGATTTTGAAGAGCCATTTAGAAGAGACAACAGATTTCTCTTTTGGTCTAGGCACTATATCCCATACATCATTCTTTAGGATGGATTGATATTCCTCCGTCATTGCATCCTTCCAAGCTTGATGTCTGAAGGCTTCTGTAACACTGGCAGGTTCTAAGTTTATGATGTTGTTCATTAAAGCAACATAGCTAGAGAATCGTTTGGGTCTTTTACTCTCCCTGAATGTTCCCTTGGGTGATGTATGATCCTCGGCTTCCTTGATCATCTTTCTGGCCCAAAGTGGTCTCTTTCTGCCGTTGTCATTTGTATTCTCATCTGAATTAGAAGGAGGTTCATGTGGCATTTCCTCAGGATGCTCCCTCTGAATCTCAGGAGCAGGTTCCTCTTCAGGTACTCTAGGGGAATAGGTTTCTATCTCACTAGAACTTCTTGCCCTCTTGAATGCAATGTTTTCTTCAAAGATGACATCTTTGCTCAATTCGATTTGTTTCTACCCGGTTATGAATATCCTGTAGGCTTTGGAGGTTTCACTATAAACCACAAATACTCCCTTCTTTCCAAAAGGTTCTAGCTTGAATCTCTTCTCTTTGGGCACATGAATATAGACAAGACACCCAAAAATACCAAAGTGACTAATGTCAGGTCTTATACCGGTAAAGGCTTATTCAGGAGTTTTGTTATCAAGATGAGAATGAGGGCATCTATTTTGGATATAGATAGCAGTCCTAGAGGCTTCTGCCCAGAAAGAAGTTTCAATGTTTTGGTCCAATAACATTGCCTTAGCAGCTTCTACAATGGTTCTATTTTTCCTTTCAGCAACCCCATTCTGTTGAGGGTTGTAGGCAACTGTGAACTCCCTCTTTATTCCAACACTCATGCAGAATTCTTTAAAGATCTCAGAGGTGTATTCTTTCCCATTGTCTGTCCTTAAGGTTTTTATTTTCTTCTCGGAGAAGTTTTCAGTGAGGGCTTTAAACTCTTTGAACCTTTTGAGGATTTCTATTGACTCTTTACATTTAAGGAAATAGATCCAGGTTTTCCTAGAGAAGTCATCTACAAATATGACATAGTATAGAAATCCTACTTTAGAGGGTACAAACATGGGTCCACATAAGTCTGAGTGAACTAGTTCTAACACATTTAGGGTTTTTCTCACACCATTGGGAAAGGACCCCTTTGTATTCTTTCCTAAGGCACAACCTTTGCAAGTTCCTTCATGAGATGGTTTCAACTTAGGTAAGCTTGTTACAATTTTTTCCACAGCAGGTAGGGCACAGAAATGAAGGTGTCCTAATCTTCTATGCCAAATCTCATTTGAATCAAAGGTGTCAAGAGTAAGGGCTTGTTTAACTTCAGTGCATAGTTTGTAGAGGTACCCTTGTCTTACACCTATGGTTTGGGCTTTCTTGATTGTTGAGTTCTTAGGCCATGCTAAAACTTTCCCATCCATAAAGGTAACTCTATATCCATTGTCTTCAAGGGTAGAGATGGATATTAGGTTCCTCTTAATTCCAGGTACAAATAGGACTCTAGTAAGTTGAAGAGAGAGACCAGATTTTAGTGTGATGGAGCTAGTTCCAACCCCTTTTACAGGGTGTGCAGAATCATCCCCAATGGTTACTACTTCATCAGACCTTTCAGTCATAGTGTCCAGGTGTTCTCTGAATCCTATGATGTGTCTGGAAGAACCACTATCAATTACCCAATTGTGGGTGTTGTTAGATGTTTGGCTAGATAATGTTGAATAGAACACAAAGTTCTCAAATTCATGATTTGAATTTGTCTTTCCTACTTTGGCAAAAGTTGCTTGTTGCTTTGATCTGTCAGGGCACTTCATTGCATGGTGACCATATTGATCACATCTAAAGCATTGCACTTGAGCGATGTCTTTCTGCTTAGAAGATCCCTTTCCATTGGGATTTCTCTTTCTTTTAAAAGATCCTCTTTTGTAGGAGTTTTTCCTATTCCTTTTATTAGACGATGTGTTGAGTACATGAATGCCTTCATCCATGTTCTTCTGTTTATTTTCCTTAGTGGAGAGTCTTGTTTCCTCTTGAAGGCAGTCAGTTCTCAGCCTATCAAACTTGGGGAGTTTAGATCTCGCACTTATTCCTTGAACAAATGACTCCCATGAGTTGGGTAGGCCTCCTAGTGCAATTAGGGTTAACTCTTTGTTGTCAATCTGATATCCAATTGTGGATAATTGATCCTTTAGTTTAGTGATCCTCATGAAGTATGCATTAATTGACTCTCCTTTGTTTATTTGAGCATTGTTGATTTGCCTCTTTAATGCAAGAGTCCTACTGGTATTGTTGATCTCATAGGTGCTCTCAAGGGATTTGAACATGTGATATGCAGTTTCATGTTTTGCTAAGATAGGCACTATATGATCCCTAACTGCATCTACTAGGATTTTCATGGCTCTTTCATTGTTTTCAATCCATTGAGTTTTCTCAGGTTCAACCTTTGGTTCCTTTTTATTTTCTCTCATAAGTGAGTCTAGTTTATTCTCTTTTAGGATCATCATGATTCTAAATTTCCATGATGTAAAGTTGTCTGCTCCTGCAAGACGATCTTCAAATATGATCACACTTGACATTATGAAGAATGTGATGTGAATTCGATTTTAGAAAAATATGAATTTCTAGAGCAATTTGATATTTAGATTTGATTTGGATTCACACAACGTGGCTCTGATACCATGTAAATGTAATCAAATCTTTATCAAAGTGGATCCTAAAAATCTAAAGTTAAAAAACTAAAGTCTGAAATTTTGTGTGAGAAATTCTAAGTAAAAAAAAATTGATTTCCAGATTTCTTCTCTTAAAGCTGAATGTACTGATTGCAGAACATTAATAAATTTCGATGTTTTGCATTCAAGGGTGGAACTCCTATTTGTATGTAAAGAGACTCGCCTCCAAGGGATGCGTCTCTTGAGAGGACGTGTCTCCACACATGGAGACACGTCCGCTCAAGGGACGTGTCCCTTTGGGTGTGCGGGCTTCCTTTACAGCCGATTACCATTTGGTTAAGCAACTTAACACATATACCCCCTCACGCATGGCGGATATATATTATAAGAATTCCAAATTAAATTCAATATGAATTTTGAACATCATTTATTTAATTTCGATTTTTATATATATGCATTATAAAATTCAATTTTACTTATTTCTAGAAATATTAAATATGAAGAGCATTGATTTTATATAAACGATGATGATGCTTATAGCAATCATCATTTATATCTGACCTAAGCTACCATTCATCAACAAAGTAGTATGGCATTAGAGGATACAACTTAGCAATAGAAAATCGAAAACCCTAGTAGAGTCATGAAACTGAAACCATCCTCAAGTTTTTTAATTAAATATTATTGCTTAAGATTTATATATTTGATTAAAGTTTTTATGATAGTAAGAGAAATGAAGATTCAATTGGTCTTTAGTGTTGTAGTAGATTGGTGTGATTGATATGAGGAGGGGAGGTTTTGGCAAAAAATCTTCCTCCCCTAGAATATTATTTTTATAAAAATTGTAGGCTATAGGGCTTGCATAATTATTCTTGTCAATTTTTCTTTTTGGCTAGGACCTTAGTGCTACTCTTTCTCTTGATATGGCCTTATGCTAAGATTGTGATGGGTGTGGGGCTGATGTAATTTTTCCCCTCTCTTTTGTTAAATATATATTTGAGGATCTATGTTTTGGGTAGTTTAAAAGGATTGATTTTAGGTAGTTTTGTGATGATATTGGGGTGGCTAAGTTGTATGTCAAGATTTCTATCTTTGGTAGTATTTAATATATGGGATGGTTATTTATTGGGGTTCTATGTAGATTGCATTAGCTATGCTCTTATCTCATGAGCTCAATAGTTATAGTCTACATGGTTAAGCTCATAATTTTAATTTTATGGTAATCATGAAAAAAAAATTGTTGAGATGGATTTGGTGATTTGTCAGCTACCAGAATCATAGCAACAATGCTCTATTTTCTACTCATGTATACCTTACTGAAGTTAATGAAAAAATATTGATTAAAGCTTTATAATAGAATAAAATTTGTAATTGCCTCTTATTCATTATTACATATTATTTATTTATAGATTTAATATCTTAATGTTATTTCTTTCTAATTTGTTATTGTGGTTTGTTTGATTTTTGAAAATAATTTGTTTTGTAGTATAATATCTATATATAATTTTTATAGTGTTGAGATTCTACAAGTACTTGCGAGTCCAAGTTTGAGATAGTTTTAATAATGCTATAGATTGGCCTTGCAAACTCACGTAGTCCATGGAGTGAGTCTTGATCACAAACTCAACAATTTTACAAGGCTTTGACTTACATTATAAATCTAAAAAACATGTCATTCTTAACTCTAAAAAGGCATTTTACTTGGTTTTCCATTTTTTCTTAAAAAAAACTTGATCGCATTTGAGCAAAGAACTAATAGGATTTGGTTTGTAGTAGATTTGTGCAAATTAAGCATCAATACAAGGCCTCCGATTTGCATTGCACATTTTAAAATTCTAACTACAAACATCAAAGGCTATGTAAGTTGGAAATCTTCATTTTGACCTCATTATTCTTTTTAATTTTATATTATTTTAATTAAAAAGCTAAAAAAAGTTAAAGTAGGAACCTAAGGTTTTATGTTTCTTTTTTTAAAAATAAAATTTCCTACATATTTATTTTTTATCTTAAAATTTTTTTTGTCACATTTTTAGTAGCAAGCATTTTTTTAATTCTTATGTTTATTTCTCTTTGTATAATGTACAAATTAAAATTTTAATGTGCTAGAACCAAAGTTTGAAAATTCGGACTCAGAGTGGACTAGACAACCCAAAAATAAGACTTAGACTCAGGACTCGACACAGACTCGGCTAGGAATCAACAAAAAAAAAGAAATTAATGCATTTAGAGAACACAAGAGCCTAATTTGATTATCAATTTGTCATAATCCAAATATTCCAACCCTATTTCAACTTGCAGACCTGGTTTGGGGAAACAAGAGCAGAAAAATGAAAAAAATCATGTTTTAAACCTGAGAAAGCAACCTCCAGCCACAACAAGAGTCTGGGCATGGGACTCAAGAGTCCAAGCCCAAAACTCACACGAGTCTCTCAGTCAGACTTGAGAGTCTGAGCCAGAGACTCGGCAAGAATCGACTCACAAGTCTATGTCGAGTCGACTCGAGCAGGCTTAGGACTCGCGAGTTCGCGACGAGTCCTTTCGAGTTTTCCAACTATGGTTAGAACTATTAAAATAGTCATATTTTGACATTTTATTATATAAAAATGTTGTCTAAGATTATGGAGGGGGTGATGGTGGAAAAAAAAAAGGAACAAAGTATAAAACAACCAACAAATAATTGAATGTCTCATGTTTTCAATACTTAAAGTGAATATGGTTCTATTAGCATTAGGCCTAGAGTTTGTAATTTGGGAGTTGGGTCGTGTTACATAGAGCTTTTGGATCTGAACCATCATTATAAAGCATGGATTGGAACAGAGAAAACCACAAAGTGATAATGAATCTAATTCGTGACTTTGATATTTTTGTGACATTCCTTTCAATACAAGGGGTTAACATTTTGAACTTTAATCTTGTTTTTTATTATATTTTTTAAGATTTTACTATCACAAATTTTGTGTAGGGTCTAAGTTTTCCAACTCTATATTTTGTGCAATATAGATTTCCTTATTGATAATAATTAGTTGGTATAGTTGGTTGGGGGTTCAAAGCCCCTTCTAATGATAATATTTGGGGATCAATTTTGGCAAAGAATATGTTGATGCACAAAATATTATTGATGAGTAATAGGTTATTTGGAAGGAGGGGTGACTTATCATGTCTAACAGACAGATTGATAAAAAAGATGATTTTTTAATATCTTCTTCGACTAGCACAATCTTCTTAAAGGAATTTGTGTGGTGTTTTGAAAGCTTTAGTAGAGTTAATGGTAGGGTATGACCAATGGGGATCATGTTTGTCAAAAAAATTCTCCAAAGACACCAATCCTTTGGGAATTTTGTTCCCTTTAAGTTGTCAGAATTCTTCACCGGTGACTAGATCTATATCAGACACGAATTCTCGCGGAGGAGAATCACTCCCTTCAAAATATAGTTCATTGGATTTTTTTGCCTTTTCTAAGAAGGCAACAATCTGATGATCACTGTTGAAGATCTACCAGTTCTCTGAATTGTCGGGGACACTTAGGCGAAAAACCAACTCAATTGTGTAGGTAGAACATTGAAAGTCCTTATGCGGGATGAGGAACATGGTTGAGACCGCTAAAGAATTTGCCCTGTCATTGTATTCCCTTGGTACCACAGAGATATCGAAAGCTTCAAATTCTTCAATGCAATCCCAAACAAGATTGCGATAATGCCTAAGACTATAATTTTTAGTTTGATCCAGGTTTCTTACCTAACACACTATTAGCTCAACATCGCCTTGTGCATGAATATTTTTGATACCCTTCTTGCGCACAACTTGCATTCCCAACAAGAAGGCTTCATATTCGGCGATGTTGTTGGTGTTGTCAAATTGTAGCTTGAAATAAAAAGGGAAAAACTTTCCATTAGGGGAAATGAAAACCATTCCCGCTCCAGAACCGGTTGAAGAACAACTACCGTCAAACTCCAACAACCAAACACCGTTCGGATCGCCAAGGCTAGCGGTGTCAAAATCTAGAAATTCATCCTTTGGTGAAGTTTCAGGATCTGATGTCGATGAATCATTTGGTGATGACTCATTTGTTATGGAATGAGGTTCAACACTCTCCAAATCATATTTCGTTGAAGACTCACCGACCTCTTCTGTTTGCAGATAGTAAGTTTCCACACATGAAGACTCGAACAAGATTTGGGCTCTTGGGTCATCTGATTGGGTCATTGAAAACTTTGCTTCCTTTTTAGGAATCAATTTTTGCATCACGCCTTTCACCGGTATTCTGGTTTCAAACATGTCCATACTTAGTTCTCCCCCAACATCCTTGCACAAATTGCGTCCGAGGAGGATTCCGTAAGATGCTGGTATGTTAGCTACTAGAACTTATCTTAATCTTTTTATCTGGATACACAACAAACACATATTGTGCATCTTTGATCTGACCGATCAAGGGAACTTGTTTATTCTCCATGGAAAAATAGTGGCTGAAAGCCTTGGTCATATCTAAACCTAAGGTAGTAGCTACCTTAGCGGGCATCATGTTATCATATGGACTAGAGTCTATGACACAGTTACTCAGTTTCAAACCGTTGACCAGTAGAGAGATAAAAAATGGATCGATGCGTCCAAATGTTGTTGGAGGATTAGACACCAAATTATTTTGTGGCGCCATATGCTTAGGAGCAATTGGAACATTAGGAGGTGAATCCTAAGTTGGAGAAATTCCTTGGTCTTTAATGAACTTGACGAGCTTGTCAAATTGGTCAGGGTTAGCTTTGAGGTATTCAACCTGAGACATTTGGACCTTGGTTTTCTTGGCATGGTCAATGATGTCAAAATCTTGGAAAGAGTTTTGTAGACTGGATGTAGTGACTTCACTAATTGGTTTAATGAAAGGCATATTGGTCTTTGAAACTGGATGATTGGATTTAGGGACAACAGGAGTTGATGAAGAGGGATGAGGTGCACTTATTTGTGGATTTGCTACTTTTTTAGGTTGCCAAGGGAGAGGAGAACCTTTTTTGGCAATCGTGACTAGTGGCTTCTCCTTTTTAGGTGGAGCAGCAGCTTGAGCTTTGTCAAGTTGGTTTTGTTGATGTCGCGTAAAAACAACATACATGTTTGTCACCAAGTCATTTTCCTCCTGTTTGTCTGCTATTTGTAAATAGCCAATCTTGGAGTCGCCAACTATTTTTGTTTCTTCACCTTGGAAAAGATCAACATTCTCTTCTTCAGGATAGTCTGGCTACACATAGTCTTCTTGTTTAGCCTCGTAGTATCCCGTAGCAATGTTGGTAGGTGGAGCTTCAAGTGCAAGCCTACCTTGTGGTGTCGAAAGGCGGTTCTGATTCTGGTTTCCGACATAGTTAGGGATATTCCTTCTTGGGATGTCCTTGTAGTTGGTATTGTTATTGGTGACTTACTTCTTCAAAGTGAGGAGCTCATTTGCCAGCCATTGCACCATGGGATTTGTGAAGTTGGAATTGGTGTTGGGGGTGTTGGCATTGGATGTTGAAGATCCTAATGCCTACATCCTTTTATTTGTGTTGGAGTTGTCGTTAGTCCTTATCTCTTTGGCTAAGATCATATCATCTTCGAGGCTCATAGACAATTGATGTGTTGCTTCAACGTTGGCAAGAGTTTCCCCACGTAAGAAGAAACTTACTTTGGGCAATTGGGTGTTGATGAAAAATCACTTCAAATTATGATCCATTGGTTTGGCATCCTGTGGGATCCGTGTCACCAACTTATTGAATTTAGCCACGAATTCTCGCATGGGTTCGTGAGCTTCCTTCCGAATGGTTGTATGTTGTGCTAACAAAGCATGTGCGTCCTCGACGAGCTTGAATCTTTCCTCAAACTTTCTTTGAAGATTGGCCCAGTTGGTGATCGAGGCATTGGGAAGAGTGTAGAACCATTCGACAACAACCCCTTGGACGGATTTGATGAACAACCTTACAAAACCATCTTCATGTTCTATGGAGAGAATGCCACAAACAATGTAGAAGGCAACAATGTGTTCATCAGGATGTTGTTTGTCATCACTAGTAAACTTCAGAAGGTGTTTTCTTGAAACACGCGGAAGATCGTGCAGAGGTGCAACCAAACGAAGGGGGCCAAAAGCATTCCCCCACAGTCCTGTAGGTGGTGTGGCCATGACTGGTTGCACAAAAAGTACCCGAGCTGGACATCTGTTGTATTCAGACCAAACAAGTGGAAGAGGAGATCTTTGTTTTTGCGGAGGATAACTCACAGTACATTGCAATGGTGATTTTACTCACGAAGACGTAAATGGAAAATTGTGTTGCAACAACTCCTCAAAAAGTGGATATATAACTCTGTGAGCCCTCAATCCTTGTGTATAGCTTCGGTCCGCCATAATGCAAATCTGAAAAGGATAAAGATTTACAAAGAAAAATATACAAGATACAATAAGAAATTGGAAAGCTTATTCACTTCAATCGAAAGCATGAGGCTTGGATTGCGTGATTCATTCCCCAGCGGAGTCACCAAAAAACTGTTGGGTGAAAATTATGTAATCAACTTTTCAACAGATTACATAACCTAGACTTCAACCACAACTATGTGAGATAGAATCTCTCTCAGAAAGGGGAGGCACCCTTCTTACTGCTAACAAAAGCTAAGGTAAAGATAAAAAATTATTTACACAATGTACACTACACTTACAAAATGGGGGGGTGTGTTACATTCATACTTCTCTCTTTTTTCAGAGAAGATGTTTTACAATGCTTCATTGTTTAGAAGTTCTAAATCTGATAACTTTAAACTTAACAAAAAAGCAGTAATGCCAATATCTCTATCTTGTCAAAGCAAAGTGTAGAGATACCAGATGTGATTGATAATAAAAAAATAAAGGAAAAGGTAAAGCTCACAAAGGCACAAAGTTGTTTCTTAGCTTTTTCAATGATGGATCTACGAAAGATATATCGTTTGTTGCATTAGAAGCACAAAGTCTTCTTAGATGCAACAATTCCTCGAACAACATGAATGATTACAAGCACAAAGTATTGTAGATCTTTCAACCAAAGTATCCAAACATAACGTAAATCCAAATAAGAAATGCAACACAAAGTTACATAAATTACTTGAAGGCCTTCAAATATCATTCACTAATCACCACCAATCTCACTCAAATCAAAAGAGAATTGATTCCAACACAAAGGTTGGCATGCCACTTCCTTCTTTATTGATTAGATTCAGATTCACAAAATTGAACACAAAGTTTCAATGTTCATTTCCAAAGGGAAACACTTTGTTGCAAAATACTAAAAGGTAAAGATTACAATAGAAGTCCCTCTTATTTATAGAAAAGAGGGAAGAGCTAATCTAAGAAATCAATTGAGTAAAGTTAGGGAAGTTAGGTGAGAAAAAATAGGAAACCCTAACTTTGACTAAGTCTATGTGTAATTTATCTTCGTGAAATTACATCTCATATTTTTAGTGTAATTACACTTTACAAAAAATCATTTAAGATATCAAAAACTATTTACAAAATGCATATGAGAAAGCATCAAAATATTCAACACTAGGGGATCAAGAATCTTCATGGTTCCTTGCTTGGGCGCGGAAGTCTTCATACTTCTTCCTGGTCTCCTGCATGAATTTCTCATCCGGACCAATGGTGTAATCCACAATGGTGTGAATCCTCGTGACTAATCTCCTAGCGAATGAAAGAACCTTTTTGCACCTGTCAAAATGCGTCTTGAGGTTATCAAGAGTGAGCCTTGTATCACAAAGATCATTTATTGAGGCATCTGAAAAGTCTACGCTCTATACTTGATTCATGATGGCTTCTTTGAAGGTCTTAGAAAGTTCTATGCCGGAAGGAAGGTACAGTTTTCTTCAAGAAGCTTTTTTGGCAACTCCTTAACTCTTTTTTCAAGAATAACTCGATGCTCCTCAACATCTTCCTATACTTGGTGGAGATCTTATGTAAGAGATTTGATCATCTTAATATGATGCCTCAATGATTCTCTTACTTCAACATATTTCTCCTTGTCAGGAATCACCCCAGCTTCCACCAATTTGCTTAGCTTTGTCTATTTCATTTGCGACCAAAATGATAGGCATTTTTCCATTTCTTTGAGCTCTTGGGAAAGGACAACTTCTTCTTTATCCAGCTCTGATTTGAGCTGAGCTATTTGAGTAGAATTTTTATCCATAGCAATTATAATTTGAGAGCCATGTTTTACAACCTTATTAATGAAGTCATACAACGCTTTGCCTTTGGAGGAAAATTTCTCAGCCTTCTTGATAGCTGGGTCCTCAGGGCTTACCATTGCCAATGGTTGTGCACTACTTGAAGATCCTACAAGCTTCCTTACAATAGCAGCATAGTGCTCTGCTCTCTATTTGTATAAGTTTCAAGCTTGCTTCATTTTGTCCAGTCTTTCTGCCAGTATATTCAAAGTTACTTGTGCATTTGCCTTGGCACTTTCATTAGTAACCTTGCCAAGCTGGACTCTTGTTACTGTGTAGTCCACCATATTGGCATTTCCTTCCTCTTGAGGTGGAATGCCAATCTGCATACTTTTGACCTATTTTGTCAACCTGAAGCCGTGAATACACTTTTGCCTTTTTCTTCCCCATGGCTTTTGGTGGGGCTATCTCTTCAAGATCGAGCTCTTCTGGGGAAATCATTTTTTTTTTTTCTTTGATACTTGGGATACAAACCAAGGGGGAAGAGAGGAGGTAAAAGCGTCCTGGTTGACTGTCAACTCTTTTGTTACCGCCACTTCTGAAGGAATGACTGGTATACAAACAATTAGCGAAGTATCTTTCATTACTGTTCCAGAAACCTGCACATTGATTTGATTATGTAGAGATTCATTCATAAACCTGTTAAACCCAACTTCTGAATTGAGATCATATGATGGGGATGACAAGCCTAGAATAGATGATGGAGAATCTAGCAAAATGTCAATCGTTTGAATACTTGTTATCAAAGGAGTATCTAGTGTGGTCGACGCTGCAGGGATTGGTGCAATGTCCACTGCGGGTATGGTAGATGTAGGAATAGGTGATGTGGGAAAAGGTTGCGGGGGAGTGTTAAGAATAGGAAGTGTATGAGGAACGTTTGAAATTACAGGTGATGATGACTGGGGAAAATCTTCAACTACAGGCTCGAGTGGAGACATAACTTGTTCTTCATCATGCCTGAGTTCCTATGGATCACTCTATTGATCCTCTTAACTCTTTTTCATCTTCTTGGTCACCTTTAGACTCATGTTCATCTTTAGAATGTTCTTCCTCATCAGAGTCTATTCCTTCTGAATCTTCATCTTTAGCAGATTGATCACTTGAGTTTTCTTCTTCACCGGAATCTATCTCTTCAGAAATAGACTCCTTTCCTTCTGAGCGGGATGGTTCAGATTGTATTGTTTCTTCTTCATGGACGGCTCGAGCATCCTTCTTGCTAATAGTGAATTTAATCCTAGGCCCTTTTCTGGAAGAAGTGGGAATAGTCGTTGATTTATCTTTGACGCGAGATTCTTGTTGTCAATTGACTCATGCTCCAAATTCTTCTTCTTCGGACTCTGTTGTGAAAGTTTTCATCTCAAATCCATGCTTATGCAACCATTCAACAGTGTTAGCCAAAATTGGTGCCAACCTTTTTCTGATGGAAACGTTCTCTTTCTTGGACCATTGGATCATAGGAAAATGTTTTTGGGAGATTTGTTGTTCATCATAAGCAACATTCATGATGTCGCTAGTATCTGTGAACTCCTCTGGTAGGTCTGCAACACCAAGATCTCTGATCTGCTGAACAATGAGCTTGAAAAAATCCATCTTGTAGATAGCCTCTTCATCTCTACAATCAACCCAAGTGTCTTCAAAATGGTATCCATGCTTGTAACCCTTTTTCAGCCTCTTCCTGACATCTCGATAATAAAAATCAAGGTTCTATTTATAACTCCTAATTGTTATGACTTGCATCTTAGCATAGATTGATTTAGCTTTTTGTACACTCTTGCTGGTATACCTACCGATTGTTAGTGGAAACTTAAATCCAAGTTTTTGAATCCTTTGACACTCCTTGTGGACTTAAATTAGTTGTCTGCATAACTCCATCAATATCCACTTGTTTGAAGGATATCTAAGCAATATGTAAGGATAGCCAGTGTAGAATCCTACCCTTATGCAAATAAAAGTCAGGAATTGGAGATATATGCATTTGACTTTACTTACCACTTTGTAGGCCTCATCAGACACTCTCTTTTTCTCGAGAGTTGGGTCAAAATTGAAAAGCAAAGGCACAAAGAAAGCATTAGTGACCCTCCTGAAATGGTGATGGCTTTTCTTCAATTCCAGCTAGTAGAAATAATTGTACACATGTTTAGAAAGTCGGTTCCCTTTTGTAGATAAGCCTGGGAATTGTCTCATTATGACTACAACATACACCGGGTAAGAAGTCTTATAAAACTTCAAGGTGGTTGGCACATTTATCAGTTGTTCATGAATTGCATCACTGATCTGTTTGCCCCAATCAATATGAGCCTTTTGTCTTCTTATGATTCAAATGTACTCGTACATCCAATCCTGAAAATGAGACGTTTCAGGCAGTCCCTTAACTTTGGTCAAGAGTATTATCATATCTCTGATATCTTCATTGAAGTCAGCTCACGGAAGTCCCTTCGGCCATCTGGAGATCGTATGCTTGGGTTCTTTCAGCCATTGACTATTTATCAAATACTTAGCCTTGTTCGGATATGAGTCATAGACTTCCTGTGTTGATTGTACTAAAATATCAATGTACTTCTCCATCTACGAGACTTTGAAGAATATCAAAGAAATCTGGATCTAGTCTCAAAATCTCATGTCTGGAAGAATCAATGATGCTTCTGCTTTCCTGGATGTAGTGAGATGTAACTTCAAGGACAAATTCCGTATGATGTGCAGAAGTAGGGAATACAAAAACAAGGTGTAGGTTACTATGCACAATAGCTCTCAGAGAATCTTCAAGAGGCTTTTGCTCGGTTCTCCTTGCGAAATCAACGAGGTCTTGATGACTAACCTCAATGTCTTTGATCTCGTCCACTTTTGAAATTACTACTATCGGCGGATAAATTCCTTGGTATTTGTATTTCATTTTTCCTTCAGCTTTTGAATACGAAGAAGGCTTCTTAGCTGTCATCTGAGAGCAATTGGCTCAAGATATGCAATCTCCAAGAATCCCTTGACGAGATCCAAAAATGAACTGCAAATAAGAATCAACAACTATTAGCCAAAAAGTAGCATTGGGATGCGTGAAGTGAGCAACGATGTCGAGCAAACATGATTTGAGTGATGAGGCACAGAAAACGAGGTGGAATCAGGGAAATGAGCTTTGGAGTCAAGGAAAAGCAACTTGAAAAAGTTTAAGTTGAAAACTTGGAAAAGTGTAAGGGCGCTGAAAATGGACTTTGGTGCAATGGCGCTGATTTTCAATGCCCTTGCACCAAAGTGTAAAGGAATTTGCAAAATATGTCAGGGCGCTGATTTTCAGCACCCTGAAACTTTTTCTTTAGTCTTGAAGATTTTAATGGTGATAAAGCATGGAAAAACAAAGCCTTTTGCAATTGGTGAAAAATGGAGGATGGGGGATGGCGTGAGGAAAGTCCGCTTGGACACTTTTGTGATTTTTATTTTGAAGTCAAATAACATGGTGTGATTTGGAAACGAGTTACACAAAGCCAAATCATGTTTTGTTTTGTGTTTCTTGGATGAGAGAGAATAAGGTACGCATGGAAGGGCAAACAAAAACCCCAATGTGAATCATAAAGAAGAGAGACAAAAGAAAAGAGTAGAACATGTGTGAGAAATTAGAGAGAAACCAATACGCAAAGGAGAAAAATGCGTGGAAGAAAAGAGGGATTGTAAACTTTGAAAATATTTACAAACTAAAGAAAAATACAAACCAAAAGAAGAACGACGCAAGAGAAGTAAGGAAAAATGTACTTGGAACAATAAGCAAATCCAAAACAAAAACTGGAAGTGATCTGGAAAACACGGGTTTACTTTGAAGAATGGGTGCCTAGCACTTAGACTGATAGAAGCAAGGCGAAAAATGCGTTGACAACAACTTAGAAACACTTTAAACCGATTTAGAAGTGAAATGGCGAACTCAAGTCGAGTAAGCACGATCCATGGCATGAAAAGTGGAGAAAAAAGAAAAACATGCAATAAGCTTGAAAAATGACGCCCATGTCAAAAACTTTAAGTCAAAAACACTTTAAGTGTAAGGGCACTAAAATTCAGTGCCCTTGCACCAATTCAAAATCACTTAAGTGCAAAGGCGTTGATTTTTGGCACCCTTGCACTTTTCATACTTAGTAAAATTTTGGTTAAGTGCTTGAGCGCTCTTTTTCAGAGCTTTTGCACTTTTGGAAGTTTCATGAAGTATGATCAGTGAGCATTCATGCAAGTACTCATTTCAAAGGTCTTTGCAAGGCGAATGTAGGGGATACTCAAATTGACTATGTGAGACTTTGGAACACATTTCAATGTGGATCAAAAATCACCTCGTTTTGCATGCTTGAACATCACGAACCTAGGAAACAAACAAGTTTCGTAGGGGGCTTATCTGTGGAATGAGCATTGCTAGTTTTTGTGATAACAATTGGCTCCTGTTGGGGATCTTTCTTCAATCATTCTCACAAACGAATGAAGGGAGAAGAACTCTAGAATTCAAGTGCCTTTATCCATCCATTGAGGTTGGAGTCAGGTGACGACGACACAACTTAAAAGTAAAAAGACACAAAGGACTAACAATAAAAATATTTACATTTGAAACACTCATTACTTCCTGTGTAAAGTGTTTGAGGTGTTGTCCGCTGTGAGGAAGGGCGAATGACGTTCCATCTCCATATGCTAGTAGGAAACTGTTCTCACCGTACAACTGGTGAACTTGGAAAGAACCTGTCCACAGTGGGTCAAATTTCCTGTGCATACCTTTTGGTTTTCTTCATTTGTCCCATTGAAGAACAAGATCATTGATTTAAAAATCTCGAGACTTAGATTTTTTGTCAAAAAGCTTCTTTACTTGTTCATGGTGTTCCACAATGCGATTAGCCACTTGAACTCGCTTCTCTTCCAATTCAGAAAGATACATCACACACTTATCAATAAAATTATTAAAGGTCTCATCCTCAATAGCCTTAGCCAACTTGAGGGCTGAAAGTTCCAAGGTTATAGGAATCTTAACATTCAACCCGTACAAGAGTTGAAATGGAGACATACTGATTGCTCGATTCAGAGTTATCTTGTCCGCCCACAAAGCGTCATACAATACCTTGTGCCATAAACATTGATTCTCATCTACCAGCTTACGAATGATGATCACCAGATTCTTGTTGCTTGATTCAACTTGACCATTACCTTGTGGGTAATAGTTGGAAGAATGTGACAAGGTTATGTCGTGTTCAAAAGAGAACTTGGTGATCTCATTTGACGAGAAGGTAGAAGCGTTGTCAACAACGATTTTGTTCAGCACACCGAACCTACAAATGATATTCTCTTTCAAAAAATTGCACACCACCTCAGAAGTAGCACGCTTAGTAGGAATCGCTTCCACCCACTTGGTGAAATAATCAATTGCAATCAGGATGTAGACATGTCCTGCACTTGATGATGAATTGACCACATCGACGAAGTCGATTCCCCATTGCTAGAAGGGTTCTTCAATTACAACGGGTTTTAACGACAAAGCTGCCAACTTAGGCCTGTCAACGCATTGTTGACACAACTCACACTTGCGCACCCAGGAGTATGCATCTTGAAAGAGCGTGGGCCAATAGTACTTTTCTCTCAAAATTTTGTGAGCAGTAACTACTGCAGAAAAATATCCTCCACATGCCAAGTCATGGTATGACTTCAACATTTTTTCTTGTTGCTCTTTATCCACACATCGCAGAAAAGTCCCATCCACTGCATGCTTATATAAGCCATTGTCCCATAAGACAAAGTTTCCTGATTTCAACTTGATGGTTCTCTTTTCTTTTGATGTCAAATTATTGGGACATTCACCATAACTGAGGAAATGAGCGATGTTAGAATACCACTCATCAGTGGTGTTGATGAACAGTACCATGGGTAGTTCATGTTGGGGATAGGGAGGGTCTATCATCATAGAATGAACATCTAAAACATCAGTGCCTTAGTGATTTTCATTTCTTCAAATCACATCAAAGCCACAAACTATGCCATAAAGCGGAAACAGGCACAATGGATCCCCCATTGATCTTTCTGAGAAAAGTAAATGCAAACAAGATAGCAGATTCAACACAAGTATAGATTCAAGAATGCTGAATCAGACAACCATGAAAGACAAACATGTAGACACACAAATTTACATGGGGAAAACCTTTTCAGGTAAAAAACCCCACCCTCCAAAACACTCAACTCAAATTGTATTATTTAGCAACAAACAATTACAATGAAATCTTAGAGCTATGCTCTTCAGAACATTGCATCTTGTCCATTTGGAGAATGCAGGAAACAACTTAATCAGAATCTTTACACTGTTCAAGCACCCTCACAACACACAGTGTAGATTCATCTCACCAAGACAGTCGACTCTCTCAATCAGCCATGCAGCCAACCCAACCTCTAAGCCTCCACAGGTTCACATCTTTTCAGATCTAAGAGTATAAGTGCTCAGGGTCACAACAATATGCAAAACCGTTCGAACACTCTCAACCTCTCTCTCTTTGCTCATCTCCTTTGAACTTGCACACAAGATTACTTTATAATCTCTAACCGTGTGCCTACCTGTTCTGCCTGTTCAAGCAATCAACAGTCATCATTCTCTGATAAGGTGCACCGCTTATTTAGCCAGGTGGATCGAGCCACATAGCATTAAAAATGGTTGCGGATACATATCCGTCAACCTCCAGATCATCCATTTAATGCAGCTCTATCGCAATAATAAAATAAGCTTTCGACCAACCAGATCTTGAAGATCTTGCCACGTGTCTCATTCGCATTCGTTCACCGCTTTGAATTTTGGTCAAGCTCGGTCAAGCTCAGTCGGTTGAGCTTAGAGCTCATATTGGCATCCCCGGCACTACTACTCTGAGTCCAAACATTCACCATGGTATGGCGGTGAGCCCATGTCGACCCGTTCTCTGCCTGCAACCGCGCCACCGTTAGGCTTGGTTTTGCCCACCACGGTATGTCGGTGATTTCTAGATAGAACACCATGGTCATATCGCCCTACCACGGAGGTCGCTAAGCCACCCCATGGTAGGGCGGTGAACTCTCTGGTAGACTGCCAACAATCGTACTACGACCACCGCAATGAGACTTCTCACTACCCACAGTAAGATGGTAACTGCCAAACATAACCGTCGCCCTTCAACCCCCAACGAACACTCCTGCATCGCTCACCACGCTATATCCACCGCCAGACAGAGACCCTATGGTAAGGAGGTAAGGCATTGCTCCGCCACTGCACCACCGTGCCACAGATGAGAAACCTCCATGGTGAGGAGGTAGGTCTTTGCTTCACCAGCGTGCCACCAACCGCGCTACTGTGCCACCTCCGAGCGACCCCTGCGGTAAGGAGGTAACAGCCACGTAGATCGCCGAGCCTTCACCGTACCACTACCAAGCAGGGAAGAGATCGCCCGGTAAGGCGGTAACACCGCCCAACCGTCAGACCAAGCAAAGTGGCCCGCAGTAAACCAATAAACCGCTCAACCGTGCCACCAAAGTAAGCTTCTAGCGGTGCAACGGTAAAGGCCAAAAAGATGGAGAAATCGCCCAAGTCCGAAAGGGATCTAGAAATTTGAGGCATAAATTTCCCAACAATCTCCGACTTGATGAAGAATTATCAACTTCTTCCAAACGTGACAAAAGACTAGCACCATGCTTTCACGCTCCAACCAAGATACCTGCAACGACATTCAATAAATGTCCACCATCTCAGGCAATAGCTCCAAACATCCACCACAAGAAAAAAGGAACAAGCCAAGGCGTAAATGCATTAGTCTCCGGAACACAAGCATCAGATCCTTCAGGTAGCAAAGGCACCAAATCCATAACAACAAAGCACTCAAACGCAAACACAGAACGAGAAACCATTCTTCTGAACAAGATAAACCAATCATCTTGAAAAGCAACCACAAAACTGACTGCCCTCATCCAACTGATCAAACCCACGTGACTGAAAACCAACACCCACAACTCATGCTATTTCATCCAATCACCCGTACCTCAAAGGTATGCACATTAGTAGACTCATGCCATCACATATTCACCCATCAGCAATAGAAACAAGCACCATGTATCAACCAGTCAAAATACCAAACACATCCAGGTACTCCCACTGCAAGGGTACTATCTAGATGAATGCAAAGAACCAGAATGAGCGCATTCAACACATATCTTCATTAGCATCCCAACAAACAAGGCACCATCACAATTGATCCAGGTATACCAAATCCACCAATCTCTGCACACAGAAAAATGTAACCATATAGTTCCTAGGAACATCCACATTGATATGCACAACCTGCAACCACCTATTGCAAGAAACATTTCTCTCAACAGTCTTCCACAGTTCTTCCAAGGTTCCATATCTGACTGAAGAAGGAAGCACAAGAACCTTTGTGTCATCATCCAAGTGACAACACATGACCACAAACTAGTGACCAACATGGCTCCACATACATCTAAATTCAAATGAACATACAAGAAGAAAATACCAGATTAGAGAGAATAAACAAATCATAACATATAGCATCCTCCTACATACACTTCTAAATTCCAATTGTGCCAAGAATGATCTTCTTCACATCCTAAAGGAAATGCCATAACAACACCCAAATGGTTCCATGAATGTATGCATCTCAAAGAAGATCAGACTAACCCATATAAACATCTCCTATCAGTCCTTAAAAGCACAAGGAGATACACTATATTGTCCACCTTTCACTATGAATCCTCCAGAATCTCAAAACAACAACTCAAGATTCATATCTATGAAAGATATAATGGGAAAATACCTTTCAAATAAAAAACACCGTCGAGCAGACCAAGAGAGAAAACAAAAAAATGCTCCTTCAAACTATACAAGTCATCGTGACTTACCCAAGAGCACTTTCCTTCCTGGTCTTTGTTGAACTTGCATTCAACCAAGGTGCAAGCTACTCAAACTTTCAACTGTAAACAACAACATTATCAAAAGAATTCCAGCCTCACCTTATTCTCCATGTATCTCTTAGCCCAGAACCAGATCATTTCATGCTAAATTCCAATCTACATTTCTGCACTTAACATGAAGTTCTCAAGCACATGACCAATACACTCAAAACACAAAGAAACACCAGACCACTTTTAAAGCTCCAAACCTAGAAATCGGGAACTTATCATGGCATCATGATCTTACACATTCCCCTTAGGAGATACCATGCTTCAAGTGAACTATCCATGGTCTCAAGAGCAAAGAAACATGCCAAAACTCTAATGCACAAGAAAGAGTACACATGACATCAAGCAAAAAAAATCTAAACCAACATCACTTGTCAAGCACCACCAACATCTCAGCCAAAGACTACCAAGGTCCTTCATGGCTCCAAGATGTTGCACATCTTCAAATAGTGACCATGTAGATGCAAAAGAACTCTTTTGCAGCAACAGGATCTAAGAGTCCCACCAGAAGCATCTGCAACACCAAAGAAGATCATTCGCCACCAAGTGATGAATCCATAGTCACTGCTAAAGCTCCCACTGAACCCTGACAATGAGCTTTCCAAGCATTATGACCGATCATCTGTTGATCCAAGCAACCTCTAGGTACAACCGACAACATGTCCATCAAACAACAACGTCAAACAATGCAAAGATTACCAGACCACACAGACCACACAAACACTGCCAAAAGCTTACACAGGCTAGTGTATCAAGCTCTCCATGACATCGTGATTCACATGCTACTTGTCCATAACCGACTATTCAGGAACTCAATCGTCATTCCTCCTTTCATCTCAAAATAGCCATGCCAATGCACAACTGACCATAGACAAGGTTAGCTAACAGATCTACACCACACTGTTACATCCTCATGGATATTGATAGTCCACTTCCGAGTTGTCTCGCAAAAAACATGTAGGTAAGGACAACCCACAACATTGCACAACTCATGGATGCAACCAATGAAACCTGCAAATCTATCATCACACTGAAACTGCAAAACTGAGATCATCAAAAAGAACAACCATGTAGAAAACTTGACTCAAACACCAGATCAACAACAAATCCGATTTGTCAATCATGTCCACAACTCAAGCACCATAGTCTAGGAAACCAACAAAGAAAAAACCACAAGAATGTTGAATGAAAAACACATACTAACATTCCTATGCAGAGAAGACATCACACCTTCTCAAAACCGTGTCAAACTGCAACTATCTCATCCAGTCACACCCCAAAAGCTAGGGTCTAGAAAATAGCTTAACAACAACTCCACAAACCACAAGTTTTCCTTGACCATGTAAAACCTGCAAAACCATAGTTTTTATAAAACACCCATGCACATATATATTCACTGCTCATCTAGACAACTCAGGAGTCTGCACACAACCATCACGGTTAACCAAAACAATGAAAAATTATGAATATGCATCATAGACTTTTTAGGAAAATCTACAAAAAACCTTCAAAGCCAAAGACATGAATTTGAAACATGTGAGTGCAAGATAGAGGTAAGCAGGAACAACAGGTCCATTTCAGACTAGTTCCAAAACCACAACCATGCACAGGCATACGAGAGAGCCAGGCTATATAAAAGTTACAGACCACCGAGATCAACTTCATAGACTTTGTGCAATCAAAGCAACAAAGAAAATGCCTTCAGTGCTAATTTAGAACAACCAAAACAAGCACAATACTCCATGGCTTAACAACAACAGAAGCAACTCCATACCATTAGGGAGCCTCTCACACAGACACCCAAAATGAACCATGCTCTTCTACAACACAACCATAAGCATACCTCATGCCCCTTGCATCAAGATCATTTGCTTCCAAACAGGAGCCTTAGACCACATTGCCACGATATGATCAACTACAGTACCTCCAACGTCTTTCATGTTGCGTGTTGAATCAAAGAAGCGGGAACTTCCACTCATCGAAGGATCAATCAACAACAGATTCCTCTAGATTTTCTCAAGCTTGCCAAGCTAAGAAATCTTCACAGGAGAAATACCTAGAACTTTAGTAACTAGGAGAAGGCTCTGATACCACTTGTTGGTATCGTGAACAAGCATTGACCTTCCTTAACATGCTCTGGCACCACTTGTTGGGGATAGGGAGGGTTTGTCATCTTAGAACTAGCGTCTAAAACAACAGTGCCTTAGTGATTTTAATTTCTTCAAATCACATCAAAGACACAAACTATGCCATAAATCAGAAACAAACACAGTGGATCCCCCATTGATCTTTCTGAGAAAAGTAAATGCAAACAAGATAGCAGATTCAACACAAGCATAGATTCAAGAATGTAGAATCAGACAACCATGAAAGGTAAACATGTAGACACACAAATTTACATGGGGAAAACCTTTTTAGGTAAAAAACCCCACCCTCCAAAACACTCAGCTCAAATTGTATTATTCAACAACAAACAGTTACAATACAATATCAGAGCTATGCTCTTCAGAAGATTACATCTTGTCCATCTGGAGAATGCAGGCAACAACTTAATCAGAATCTTCACACTGTTTCAACACCCTCACAACACACAGTGTAGATTCATCTCACCAAGACTATCGACTCTCTCAACCAGCCATGCGGCCAACCCAGCCTCTAGGCCTCCACAGGTTCACATCTTTTGAGATCTAAGAGTCTAAGTGCTCACGGTTACAACAATATGCAAAATTGCTCGAACACTCTCAACCTCTCTCTCTTTTCTCATCTCCTTTGATCTTGCACACGAGATTAATTTATAATCTCTAACTGTGTGCCTACCTATTCTGCCCGTTCAAGCAATCAACGATCATCAGGATAATTAATTATCCTACATGCAAGCTTCCATCATTCTCTGATAATGTGCACCGCTTATTCAGCCAGGCGCATCGAGCCGCGCAACATTAAAAATGGTTGCAAATACATATCCGTCAACCTCTAGACCATCCATTTAATGCAACTCTATCGCAATCAAAAAAGAAGCTTTCGACCAACCAAATCTTGAAGATTTTTCCATGTGTCGCCTTCACATTTGTTTGCCGCTTTGACTTCTGGTCAAGCTCGGTCGGTCGAGCTTCGAGCTCATATTGGCTTCCCCCACGCTACTGCTCTGAGTCCAAACATCCACCGTGGTATGGTGGTGAGCCCATGTCGACCCATTCTCTGCCTGTAACTGTGCCACCGCGGGGCTTGGTTTTGGCCAATGTGGTATGTCGGTGATTGCCAGGCAGATCACCACGGTCATACCGCGCTACTATGGAGGCCGCCAAGCCAAACCGCGGTAGGGTGATGACCGTCCTGGTAAACCACTAGCGGTCATACCATAGCCACCGCGGTGAGACTTCTCACCGCCCACGGTAAGGCGGTAATCACCAAACATAACCGCCGCCCTTCAACCGCCAGCAGACACTCTCGCACCACTCACCACGCTACCTCCGCCGCAAGATAGAGACCCTGCAGTAAGGAGGTAAGGCATCACTCCACCACTGTGTCGCCGTACCACCGATGAGCAACCTCCACGGTAAGGATGTAGTACTTTGCTTCGCTAGTGCGTCGCCAACCACGCTATCGCGCCACCTTCGAGAGACCCCTGCGGTAAGGAGGTAACAACGACACAGACCGTCGAGCCTTCATCGTGCCACCACCAAGTAGGGAAGAGACCGTCATAGTAATGCAATAACACCGTTGAACCAAGCAAAGTGGCCCGCGGTAAAGCGATAAATTGCTCAACCGCGCCACCAAAGTAAGCTTGCAGCTGTAAAGGCCAGAAACATGGACAAATCGCCCAAGTCCGAAAGGGATCCAGAGAGCTGAGGCATAAATTTACCAACAATCTCCCACTTGACAAAGACTTACTAGCTTCCTCCAAACGCGAAAAGGGACCAGCACCATGCTTTCACACTCCAACCAAGACACTTACAACGACATCCGATAAATGTCCACCATCTCAAGCAACAGCTCCAAACATCCACCATAGGAAAAAAGGATCAATCCAAGGCGTAAATGCACTAGTCTCCATAACACAAGCATCGGATCCTTCAGGTGGAAAAGGCACCAAAGCAGCAGAAACAAAGCACTCAAACATGAACACAAAACGAGAAACAATTCTTCAAAACAAGATAAACCAATTAGCTAGAAAAGAAACCACAAAACTAACTATCCTCATCCAACTGATCAAACCCACACGACTGAAAACCAGCATCCACAGCTCGTGCTATTTCATCCAATCACCCATACCTCAAAGTTATGCACATTAGTAGACTCATGCCATCGCATATTCACCCATCAGCAACAGAAACAAGCACCATGTGTCAACCAGTCAAAAAACCAAACACATCAAGGTACTCCCACTGCAAGGGTACTTTCAGATGAATGCAAAGAACCGAAAGGAGCGCATTCAACGTGTCTCTTCGTTAGCATCCTAGCAAAAAAGACACCATCACAAGTGATCCAGGCATACCAAGTCCACCAATCTCTGCACATAGAAAAATGTAACCATGTAGTTCCTAGGAACATCCACACTAATATGCACAACCTATAACCACCTGCTGCAAGAAACATTTCTCTCAACAGTCTTCCATAGTTCTTTCGAGGTTCCATATTTTTCTGAAGAAGGAAGCACAAGAACCTTTGTGTCATCACCCAAGTGACAACACATGACCACAAACTAGTGACCAACACGGCTCCACATACAGCTAAAGTCAAATGAACATACAGGAAGAAAATACCAGATTAGAGAGAAACAACAAATCATAACATGTAGCATCCTCCTACATACACTTCTAAACGTCAGCTATGCCAATAATTATCTTCTTCACATCCCAAAGGAAATTCCATAACAACACCCAAACGGTTCCATGAATGTATACATCTCAAAGAAGATCAGACTAACCCATATAAACATCTCCTATCAGTCCTTAAAATCACAAGGAGATACACTATGATGTCCACCTTTCACTATGAATCCTCCAAAATCTCAGAACAACAACTCAAGATTCATATCTATGAAAGATAAGCATAAAATACATCTGAAAGATATAATGGGCAAATACCTTTCAAATAAAAACCACCACCGAGAAGACCAAGAGAGAAAACAAAAAAAATCTCCTCCAAGATATACAAGTCATTGTGACTTAGCCAAGAGCACTTTCCTTCCTGATCTCTGTTGAACTCACATTCAACCAAGGTGTAGGCTACTCAGACTTTCAACTGTAAACAACAACATTCTCAAAACAATTCCAGCCTCACCTTATTCTCCATGTATTTATGAGCCCAACAATAGATCATTTCATGCTAAATTCCAATTTGTATTTCTCCACTTAACATGAAGTTCTCAAGCACATGAATAATGCACTCAAAACATAGAGAAACACTAGACCACTGTCAAAGTTCCAAACCTAGGAATCAGGAACTTATCATGACATCATGATCTTACACATCCCCTTAGAAGATACCATGCTTCAAGTGAACTATCCATGGTCTCAAGAGCAAAGCAACATGCCAAAACTCTAATGCACAAGCAAGAGTACACATGACATCAAGCAAACAAAATCTAAACTAGCATCACCTGTGAAGCACCACCAACATCTTAGCCAAAGATTACCAAGGTCCTTCATGGCTCCAACATGTTGCACATCTTCAAATAGTGACCATGCATATGCAAAAGAACTCTTCTGCAGCAACAAGATCTAAGCATCCCACCAGAAGTATCTGCAACACCAAAGAAGATCATTCACCACCAAGTGATGAATCTACAATCACTGCTAAATCTCCCACTAAACCGTGACAATGAGCTTTCCAAGCATCATGACCAACCATCTATTGATCCAAGCAACCTCGAGGTACAACCGACATGTCCATCAGACAACAACGCCAAACAATGCAAAGATTACCAGATCACACAAACCACACAAGCACTGTCAAAAGCTTACATAGGCCAATGTATCAAGCTCTCCATGACATCGTGATTCACATGCTACTGGTTCATAACCGACTATTCAGGAACTCAATCGTCATTCCTCCTCTCATCTCAAAATAGCCACACCAATGCACAAGTGACTGCATACAAGGTCAGCTAATAGATCTACACCACACTATTACATCCTCGTGGATATTGACAGTCCATTTCCGATTTGTCTCACAACAAACATGTAGGTAAGGACAACCCACAACATTGCACAACTCATGGATGCAACCAATGAAACCTGCAAATCTATCATCACACTAAAACTTCAAAACTAAGGTCATCAAAGAGAACAACCACATAGACAACTTGACTCAAACACCAGATCAGCAACAAATTCGATTTTCCAATCACGTCCACAAATCAAGCACCATAGTCTAAGAAACCAAAAAAAAAAACACTACAAGAATGTTGAATGAAAAACACATACCAACATTCCTATGCAGAGAAGACATCACACCTTCTCAAAACCATGTCAAACTGCAACTATCTCATCCAGTCACACCCCAAAAGCCAAGGTCTAGAAAATAGCTTAACAATAGCTCCACAAACCACAAGTTTTCCTTGACCGTGTAAAACCTACAAATCCACAATGTTTATAAAACACCCATGCACGTCTATATTCACTGCTCATCGTGGGAGATGGAAAAATAAGTGCAATCTGATTCCAAAAAAATTGAAAAAAATACTTTTAGAATCTACAGATAAAATATGATGAGACTCTAGTTTGCATCACCTTCAAATTCTTCATGGTTTAGTCGCTATAGGTGCCCGAATGTGAAGATTTAGTTAAAAATAATAATTTCAGTGTCCACTTTGGCCAAACATTGTAAACCACTATTGTGGGATCACCCTTCTTGCTTGACTGCAGGGTGAGAGATCTGATACCATTGACTCTTTCAGAGGCGATCTTTATTCCTTTAGTAGACACTACGTGACCAAGAAGTTTTCCCTCTGTAACCCCAAAGATTGACTTTTTAGGATTTAGGGAAATACCATGCTGACGACATCTCTTCAATATTTTCCTCAAATGATAACAGTGTTCATGATGCTTTTTGGAGAATACCGTGAGGTCGTCGAGATACACCACAATGAACTTTCCCATCACATCATGGAAAGCCAAGTCCATAGCATGTTGGAAAGTAGTGCCAATGTTTATCAAGCCAAAAGGCATTTTGCGATATGCAAAGGTACCCCATGGCATTGTGAAATCCGTCTTGTGTTGGTCACTTGAAGTAACTTCAATTTGGCTATAACTGGAAAACCCATCTAGCATAGAGAGCATTTCAGATCTGGTCACATTTTGTAGAACTTGATCCATCACATGGAGAGGATAATTGTCCTTAAGTGACAGTTGGTTGAGGTTTCTAAAATCCACACAGATGTGAATCCCACCATTTTTCTTACGCATCTAGATGATATTTTCTATCCACGTTGAATGGTGGATGGGAAATATTATCAGTGTGTTCAACATTTTCTAGACTTTTTCAAGGATCGTCCCAGAGATTTTTGGATTGTATTGCCTCTGGTTTTGCTTAAATGGCAATGCTCCAACCTTCACGGGAATATCATGTTGCACCTCATTCGGTTGAAAATATTTTAGGTCCTCATATGAAAATACTAGGACATTCATATATTCTTGTAATAGCCTGGTGAACTATTTTCTCTCTTCGACTATGCAACATTTGCCAATGTTAAGCATCTTTGGATCACTTTCAGTCCCCAAGTTATACTACTCAACCTCATTTGACGAATCAGAGTCTACGAGTTGCTTTTTGACGTAATGATCATGTTTGTCAAAAATTTTCTCCAAAGACACCAATCCTTTGGGAATTTTGTTCCCTTTAAGTTGTAAGAATTCTTCACCGATGACTAGATCTATATTAGACACGGATTCTCGTGGAGGAGAATCACTCCCTTCAAAATACAGTTCATTGAAATTTTCTGCCTTTTCTAAGAAGGCAACAATCTGATGATCATTGTTGAAGATCTGTCAGTTCTCTGAATTGTCGGGGACACTTGAGTGGAAAACCAACTCAATTGTGTAGGTAGAACCTTTAAATTCCTTATGCAGGATGAGGAGTGTGGCTAAGACCGCTAAAGAATTTTCCCTGTCATTGTATTCCCTTGGTACCATGGAGACATCAAAAGCTTCAAATTCTTCAATGCAATCCCAAACGACATTGCGATAATGCCTAAGCCTATCATTTTTAGTCTGATACAAGTTCCTTACCTGACACACTATTAGCTTAGCATCACCTTGTGCATGAAGATTTTTGATACCCTTCTTGTGCGCAACTTGCATTCCCAACAACAAGGCTTCATATTCAGCGGTGTTGTTGGTGTTGTCAAATTATAGCTTGAAAGAAAAAGGGAAAAAAATTACATTATGGGAAATGAAAACCATTCCCGCTCCAGAACCGGTTCAAGAACAACTACTATCAAACTCCAGCAACCAAGCGTCATTCGGATCACTGAGGCTGACGGTGTCAAAATTTGTAAATTCATCCTCTAGTGAAGTTTCGGGATTTGATGTCGATGAATCATTTGGTGATGACTCATTTGTTATGGAATGAGATTCAACACTCTCCAACTCATATTTCGTTGAAGAATCACTGACCTCTTCCATTTGCAGATAGTAAGTTCCCACACCTGAAGACACGAACAGGATCTGGGCTCTTAGGTCACTGAAAACTTTGCTTCCTTTTTAGGAATCAATTTTTTCATCTCACCTTTCACCAGTATTTTGGTTTCAGAAATGTCCATACTTAGTTCTCCCCCAACATCCTTGCACAAATTATGTCTGAGGAGGATTCCATAAGATGCTGGTACGTCAACTACTAGAACCGTTATCTTAATCTTTTTATCTGGATACGCAACAAACGCATACTCTGCATCTTTGATCTGACCGATCAAGGGCACTTGTTTATTCTCCATGGAGAAACAACAATTGAAATCCATATCTAAACCTAAGGCAATAGCTACCTTGGTGGGCATCATGTTATCAGATGGACCAGAGTCTATGACACGGTTACTCAATTTGAAAACGTTGACTAGTAGAGAGATAAAAATTGGATCGATGCATCTAGATAATGTTGGAGGATTGGACACCAAATTATTCTGTGGTGCCTTAGGCTTAGGAGCAACTGGAACATCAGGAGGTGAATCCTAAGTTGGAGTAATTCCCCGATCTTTGACGAACTTGACGAGCCTGTCAAATTGGTTAGGGTTAGCTTTGAGGTATTCAGCCTCAGACATTTGGACCTTGGTTTTCTTGGTATGGTTGATGATGTCAAAAGCTTGGAAAGATTTTTGTAGACTGGATGTAGTGACTTCACTAATTGGTTTAATGAAAGGCATATTGGTCTTTGAAATTGGATGATTGGCTTTAGGGACAACAAGTGTTGATGAAGAGGGACGAGGTGCATGTACTTGTGGATTTGATACTTTTTTAGGTGGAGCAACAACTTGAGCTTTGTCGAGCTGGTTTTGTGATGTCGTGTAAAAATAGCATACGTGTCTGTCACCAAGTCATTTTCCTCCTCTTTCTCCACTATTTCCAAATAGCCAATCTTGGAGTCGCCAGCCAATTTTGTTTCTTCATCTTGGAAAAAGATCGACATTCTCTTATTTAGGATAGCCTGGCTACGCATATTCATCTTGTTCAGCCTCATAGTATTCCGCAACAGCGTTGGTAGGTGAAGCTTCAAGTGCAAGCCTACCTTGTGGTGCCAGAAGGCGGTTTTGATTCTTGTTTTCGACATAGTTAGGGAAAGTCCTTCTTGGGACGTCCTTGTAGTTGGTCTTGTTATTGGCGACTTGCTTCTTCAAACCGAGGAGCTCATTTTCCAGTCGTTGCACCATGGGATCTGTGAAGTTGGAATTGGTGCTAGGGGCGTTGGCATTGGATGTTGAAGATCTTGATGCCTTCGTCCTTTTATTTGTGTTGGAGTTGTCGTTAGTCCTTATCTCTCAGGCTAAGATCATATCATCTTTGAGGCTCGTAGCCAATTGCTATGTTGCTTCAACGTTGGCAAGAGTTTCCTTGTGTAAGAAGAAACTTACTTTGGGCAACTGGGTGTTGATGAAAAATCACTTCAAATTATCATCTGCTGGTTTGGCATCTTATGGGATCTGTGTCACCAACTTGTTGATTTTAGCCACAAATTCTCGCATGGGATCGTGAGCTTCCTTTTGCATGGTTGTAAGTTGTGCTAACAAAGCATGTGCGTTGTCGATGAGCTTGAATATTTCCTTGAACTTTGTTCGAAGAGTGGTCGAGCTGGTGATTGAGGCATTGGGAAGAGTGTAGAACCATTCGGTAGCAACCCCTTGGAGGGATTCGATGAACAACCTTACAGAAACATCTTCATGTTCTATGGCGAGAACACCACAAATGATGTAGAAGGCAACAATGTGTTCATCAGGATGTTTTTTTCTGTCACCAATAAACTTCAAAAGGTGTTTTCTTGAAACACGTGGAAGATCATGTAGAGGTGTATCCAAACGAAGGGGGCCAAAAGCATTCCCCCACGGTCCTATAGGTGGTGCGGCCATTACTAGTTGCACAAAAAGTACCCGAGTTGGACGTCTACTATAGACAGACCAAACAAGTGGAAGAGATCTTTTTTTTTTGCGGAGGATAACTCACAGTACGTTGCAATGGTGATTTTACTCACGAAGACGTAAATGGAAAATTATGTTGCAACAACTCCTCAAAAAGTGGATCTATAACTCCTTGAGCCCTCAATCCTCATGTATAGCTTCGGTTCGCCAGAATGCAGATTTGAAAAGGATGAAGATATACAAAGAAAAATATACAAGATACAATAAGAAAATGGAAAGCTTATTCACTTCAATCGAAAGCGTGAGGCTTGGATTGCGTGATTCATTCCCCAGCGGAGTCACAAAAAAATTGTTGGGTAAAAATAATGTAATCAACTTTTCAACAGATTACACAATCTAGACTTCAGCCACAGTTATGTGAGATAGAATCTCTCCTCTCAAAAATGAGAGGCCCCCTTCTTACTTCTAACAGAAGCTATGGTAAAGATAAAAAAGTATTTACACAATGTACACTACACTTACAAAATGGGGGGGTGTTACATTCATACTTCTCTTTTTTTTAGAGAAGATGTTTTAGAGTGCTTCACGGTTTGGAAGTTCTAAATCTGATAACTTTAAAGTTAACAAAAAAATAGTAATGTCGATATCTCTATCTTGTCAAAGAAAAGAATAGAGATACCAGATGTGATTGATAATAAACAAATAAAGGAAAAGGGAAAGATCATGAAGGCACAAAGTCGTTCCGTAGCTTTTTCAATGATGGATCTACGAAAGACGTATCATTTATCACATTAGAAGCACAAAGTCTTCTTAGATGCAACAATTCCTCAAACAACATGAATGATTACAAGCACAAAGTCTTGTAGATCTTTCAACCAAAGTATCCAAACATAACGTAAATCCAAATGAGAAATGCAATACAAAGTTTACATAAATTACTTGAAGGCCTTCAAATATCATTCACTAATCACCACCAATCTCACTCAAATCAAAAGAGAATTGATTCCAACATAAATTTTGGCATGCAACTTCCTTCTTTATTGATTAGATTCAGATTCACAAAATTTTACACAAAGTTTCAATGTTTGTTTCAAAACGGCAACACTTCATTGCAAAATACTAAAAGGTAAAGATTACAAGAGAACTTGTCCCTCTTATTTATAGAAAAGAGGGCAGAGCTAATCTAGGAAATCAATTGAGTAAAGTTAGGGAAGTTAGGTGAGCAAAAATAGGAAACCCTAACTTTGACTAAGTCTACGTGTAATTTATCTTCATGAAATTACATCTCATATTTTCGGTGTAATTACACTTTACAAAAAGACACTTAAGATGTCATAAACTATTTACAAAATGCATATGAGAAAGCATCAAAATATTCAACACTGGGGGATCAGGAATCTTCATGGTTCCTTGCTTGGGCCCAAAAGTCTTCATACTTCTTCTTGGTCTCCTGCATGAATTTCTCATTTGGACCAACGGTGTAATCCACAATGGTGTGAATCCTCGTGACTGATCTGTTGGCAGATGAAAGAACCTTTTTGCACTTGTCAAGATGCATCTTGATGTTATCAAGAGTGAGCCTTGTATCACAAATATCATATATAGAGGCATCTGAAAAGTTTGTGCTCTCTACTTGATTCATGATGGCTTCTTTGAAGGTCTCAAAATGTTATGTGGTCAGAAGGAAGATACAGTTTTCTTCAAGAAGCTTGCCTAGCAGCTCCTTAACTCTTTTTTCAAAAATAATCTGATGCTCTACAACATCTTCCTATACTTGGTGGAGATATTTTGTAAGAGATTTGATCGTCTGAATACGATGCCTCAATGATTCTCTTACTTCATCATATTTCTCTTTGTCGAGAATCACCTCGCCTTCCACCAATTTCTTGAGCTTTGCATGTTTCATTAACGACCAAAACGACAAGAATTTTTCCATTTCTTTGAGCTCCTGGGAAAGGAAAACTTCTTTATCCAACTCTAATTTGCGCTGAACTATCTGAGTATCCTTTTCATCTATAGAAATTATAACTTGAGAGTCATGCTTTACAACCTTATTAATGAAGTCATACAACGATTTTCCTTTGGAGGCAAATTTCTCAGCCTTCTTGATAGTTGGATCCTCGGGGCTTACCATTTCCAATGGTTGTACACTTCTTGAAGATCCTGCAAGCTTCCTTACAATAGCGGCATAGTTCTCTACTCTTTGTTTGTATAAGTTTCGAGCTTGCTCCATTTTGTCCAGTCTTTTTGTCAATATATTCAAAGTTACTTGTGCGTCTGCCTTGGCACTTTCATTATGAACCTTGCCAAGTTGGACTCTTGTTACTGTGTAGTCCTCCATATTGACATCTCCTTCCTCTTGAGGTGGAATGCCAATCTCTGCATACTTTTGCCCTGTTTTGTCAACCTAAAGTCGTGAATACACTTTTTCCTTTTTCTTCCCCTTGGATTTTGGTGGGGCTATCTCTTCAAGATCGAGCTCTTCTGGGGAAATCATTTTCTTTTTTCGCTTTGATACTTGGGATACCAACCAAGGGGGAAGAGAGGAGGTAAAAGCTTCCTAGTTGACCATCAACTCTTTTGTTATCGCCACTTCTGAAGGAATGATTGGTATAGAAAAAATTGGCAAAGTAATTGTCATTATTGTTCCAGAAACCTACACATTGATTTGATTCTGCAAAGATTCATTCATAAACTTGTTAAACTCAACTTCTGAATTGAGATCATATGATGGGGATGACAAGCTGGGAATAGATGATGGAGAACTTGAAAAAATGTCAACCATTTGAATACTTGTTACCGAAGGAGTATCTAGTGTGGTTGACGCTGTAGGGAGTGGTACAATGTCCATTGCGGGTATGGTAGATGTAGGAATAGGTAACGTGGGAAAAGGTGGTAGAGGAGTGTTCGAAATACAAAGTGTACGAGGAACGTTTGAAATTACAGGTGATGATGACTGGAGAAAATATTCAATTACATGCTTGGGTGGAGACATAGCTTGTTCTTCATCATGCCTGAGTTCCTGTGGATCACTCTCTTGATCCTCTAACTCTTTTTCATCTTCTTGGTCACCTTCAGACTCATGTTCATCTTCAGAATGTTCTTCATCATCGGAGTCTGTTTCTTCTGAATCTTCATCATTAGTAGATTGATCACTTGAATTTTCTTTTTCATCGGAATCTATCTCTTCAGAAATAGACTCCTTTCCTTTTGAGCGAGATGGTTCAAATTTCGTTGTTTCTTCTTCACGGATGGCTCAATCATCCTTCTTGCCAATAGTGAATTTAATCGTAGGGCCTTTTCTGGAAGAAGTGGGAATAGCTGTTGATTTATCTTTGACGCGAGATTCTTGTTGTCGATTGAATCATGCTCCAGATTATTCTTCTTCGGACTTTGTCTTGAAATTTTTCATCTCAAAGCCATGCTTATGCAACCATTCAACAATGTTAGCCAAAATTGGTGCCAATCTTTCTCTGATGGAAACGTTCTCTTTCTTGGACCATTGGATCACAGGCAAAGGTTTCTGGGAGATTTTTTGTTCATCGTAAGCAACATTCATGATGTCTCCAGGATTTGTGAACTCCTCTGGTAGGTCTACAACATGAAGATCTCTAATCTACTGAACAATGAGCCTACAAAACTCCATCTTGTGGATAGCCTCTTCATCTCTGCAATCAACCCAGATATCTTCAAAATTGTATCCATGCTTGTGACCCTTTTTCAACCTCTTCCTGACATCCCGACAATCAAAATCAAGCCTGTATTTATAATTCCTAATTGTCATGACTTGCATCTCAACATAGATTGATTTAGCCTTTTGTACACTCTTGATGGTATACCTACCGATTGTCAGTGGAAACTTAAATCCAGGTTTGTGAATCCTTCGACGTTCCTTGTGGAGTGAAATCAATTGTATGCATAACTCCATCAATATCCACTTGTCTAAAGGATATTTGGGAATAATGTAAGGGCAACTAGTGTAGCATCCTACCCTTATGTAAGTAAAAGTTGGGAATGTTAGGAATAAGGTGTCTCAACCTTGGATAATTCCTATTCTTATTATTTGTTTTGTAAAATGTATTTCTTGCAAATAATGTAATTAAGTGTGAGTGTACATGTCTAGTTGGCATGTTGATGTATCACTCCACTTAATGTGTCGGCATCTTGAATTGTGTGTAAGGAGATCATGGCTGAAACGGTTATGACGGATTCCTATGACATGTAAGAGCTATGTCTGGAAGATTCAATGACAGGTGAAGACATGTGGCAACTGATAAAGTTGAGTACTTCGGGTTCCTATTTTCTCGGAGAATGGTAAAACCCTAATACAGTTATCTTCGGAAGTTGCCCTAAAAAGGGAAGCACATGATATAAGCATTTTTTAGGGTTGCGAAGATGTGTGATGTGAGTGTATTGTTGGAACGTTTTGATGCTGCCGCATTTTGTCTTCAAGTGTTGGAAATCTCCTGAAAGAACTTGCATTGCAAGTGTGTTGTAACCGTTGTGTTGAAGATAATACATTGTGCAGGTTTTGGAGTGCTGGGGTTTTTTACCGAAAGGTTTTCCCCAGGGTAAATCATTGTGTCATTCTTTATTTTCTGTATGTATGGTATATTGCTGCAATATCATTGTTAAGTAGATTAACGAATCTGAAATTATAAGGGTTTAAAATGAATTTGCACCATACTTTCCTTAAGAGATTAGTGTAGGAAGCTATTTCCGCACCTGAGTTTCCTTACAAGTGGTATCAGAGCCTGATCAACTTTTGATCCTAGTTGTTGGGTAGGGTTTTTTGAGCTAATCTCAAGTTGAGTGGGAGTTTTTTTGTGCAGAGCATTCTGAATCTTATTTGCAGATTGAGATGGCAAGTTCCTCATACAGTAGAATGGAGGTGGAGAAATTTAATGGCACTAATTTCGAGTTGTGGAAACTCAAGATGGAAGACATGCTTGAAGACCGCGATCTATGGGAGGCTACTTCACTTGATGTGAAACCTGTAGCGATACCTCAAGCGGATTGGGATATCAAGGATCGGAAGGCTAAGGGTCTCATCAGACTCTGTCTAGCAGATGCCGTTCTTCTGAATGTTCTTGATGAGACTACTGCAAATTCTTTGTGGAAACGGCTTGGGTCTGTGTATCAGGCCAAATCTCTGGTGAATAAGTTGTTCCTGAGAAAGAAGTTGTATTCTTTAAGAATGGAGGAAGGTGGATCCGTAACTGATCATCTCAATGCATTCAATTTATTGATTGCACAGTTGGCATCATCTGGTGCCAAGATTGAGGAGGAGGATCGATGTATGACCCTGCTTTGTTCCTTGCCGGATTCGTGGGACCATCTTGTGATGGCTCTCGGAAGTACTATAGTCACATTCCGTATGGATGATGTGGTGTCTTCCTGCTATCTGAGGAGATGCGAAGAAAGACTTCGGATTCGTCTAAGGAAGCCCTTGCTGTTCGCGGGAGATCCAACGACAAAGGAAAGCAGAATGACAATAAGTCAAAGAAGGGCAGATCCAAATCCCGTGGGAGTTCTAAGACTCCTGGAAAGTCCAAGGCGAAATGTTGGAACTGTGATAAATCTGGGCACTTCCGGAGGGACTGCAAAGAACCGAAGAAGAAGAAGAAAGGCTCAGATTCAGCTTCTGAAAAATCTCAAGAAGATGGAGATGCTTTTATTGCAGCTTTGGCAGCCCATGCATCTGATGATGTGTGGTTAGTAGACTCGGGTGCTTCTTTTCACATGACCTCTCATCGAAACTGGTTCTCAAAATATGAAGAGTTTGATGGTGGAAAGGTGTACTTGGGTGATGATTCTCACCTAAAGATAGTTGGACGCGGAAGGGTCACTATCAGATTTCCTGATGGACGAGTAAAGGGAATCAATGGAGTTATGCACATTCCGGGTTTGGCACGAAACCTATTATCTGTAAGTATGTTGAATGATGTAGGTGTGCAAGTTGTTTTTTCGAAAGATGGATGCAAGATGATAAGAGGTTCTATGGTGCTCGCTAAAGGTACTAGGAGAGGTACTTTGTTTCAGCTTGATGCATGCATTGCTCAGTGCAATAGTTCTTCTGTTTCAAAGAAGAGAGCGGCTATCACTTCATCCCCACCATCTGAACGAGCAGTAAAGAAGACTGTGGCAATGGGTTCCGATGGCAGTGCAGTAAGTGTGCCTAAGGGTGTAAACACTTTGGAAGGCAAGCTTCCTGCAGAAAAGACAATGTTGTGGCATATGAGATTTGGCCACATTGGTGAGAAGGGTCTTAGGACCTTGAAAACTAAAAATCTCGTTGAGGGGCTAAATGATTGTAATCTCGAATTCGATTTCTGTGAACACTGTGTTTATGGTAAGCAAAATCGTGTTCAGTTCTACTCTAGTTCTCACAAGTCTTCTGGACTTTTGGATCTTATTCATTCTGATGTTTTTGGTCCTGTAAAAGTTCCTTCTATCTCCAGTTCTGTATATTTTGTATCTTTTATAGATGATTACAGTAGAAGGACTTGGATATATTTCCTAAAAAGTAAGACACAGGTTTTCAGTCGGTTCAAGGAATTTAAGGCTCTCGTGGAGAATCAGACTGGTAAAAGAATCAAGTGTGTGAGAACTGATAATGGTGGTGAGTTTTGTTCCACAGAGTTTGAACAGTTCTGTAAAGAACGAGGAATCGAGAGACATAAGACAACTCCTTACACCCCGCAGCAAAATGGAGTTGCAGAGAGAATGAACAGGACACTGATGGAGAAGGCTAGGAGTATGCTTAGTGGAGCTGGCCTAGAACAAAAATTTTGGGCCGAAGCTGTTGCCACTGCTTGCTATCTGGTTAACAGATCTCCTACATCAGCTCTTGTTGGTAAGACACCCATGGAGGTGTGGTTTGGTAAGAAGCCTTCAATTAGACATCTTCGTGTTTTTGGTTGTGAAGCTTATGCACATGTTCCAAAGGAGAAAAGATCTAAGTTGGAAAACAAAGCTGTCAAATGTATTTTCATCGGATACAGTGTTGGTGTGAAAGGATACAAGCTTTGGAATCCTATGACTAGTAAGGTGTTGTATAGTAGAAATGTTATTTTCAGAGAGCTAACATCTTCTCCTATTGTGCTACAACCAGATGAAAAAGAAAAGGAAAAAGATGTTGTTCAGTTTCCTCCTACCCCTGAGAAGACTGAACAGAGAGACCATGTTGGGTCTAATGATGAGGAGAGCTCTAGCAGCTCTGATAGTTCGGAAGAAGAGGAAGAACAACCTCAACCTCAGCCCTTGAGGAGATCCATGAGAGAAAGAAAGCAACCAGAAAGGTTTGGTTATTCTATGTTAGATTCCAGTTGTGCTTTTGCTTTGATTACTAACACTGATGAGCCTAGATCTGTGAAAGAGGCTTTGGGCATGGAAGATGCAGGTTCCTGGATTGAGGCTATGGATGATGAGATGGCTTCATTGGAGAAAAACAAAACTTGGGACCTTGTATCTTTGCCTAAAGGGAGAAAATCTGTTGGCTGTAAATGGGTGTTCAAGAAGAAATTCTGTGCAGATGGCAGTGTTGAAAGGTACAAAGCTAGATTGGTTGCAAAGGGGTATTCACAGGTAGAGGGAATAGATTATGGTGAAATATTCTCTCCTGTTGCAAAGTTGACATCCATTAGATTTCTGTTATCTCTTGCTGCATCATATGATTTAGAGATAGAACAGATGGATGTGAAGACAGCTTTCCTTCATGGTGATTTGGAGGAAGAGATTTATATGTCACAGCCTGAGCACTACATTGTTAAAGGTAATGAATCCTTAGTTTGCAGATTAAAGAAATCTCTATATGGTTTGAAGCAATCTCCTAGGATGTGGTACCTTAAGTTTGATGCCTTTGTGTTGTCAATTGGATTTGTAAGATCGAAATCAGATCATTGTGTTTATTTCAGAGTTGAAAATGATCGCCTTCTTATTGTTGCATTATATGTTGATGATATGTTGCTGTTTGGGAAGGGTAAGGGTATGATTTCTGATTTTAAATCTCAGTTGTCAGCACAGTTTGAGATGAAAGATCTTGGGGCAGCAAGGTACATCTTGGGTATGGAAATCAGTAGAGACAGGTCTAACAGAAAACTCTGGTTGAGTCAGAGTAAGTATGTGAAGTCTGTGTTGGACAGGTTCAGCATGGCAGATTGTAGACCACTATGTGTTCCTATTTCAATGGGAACAAAGTTATCTGTAGATGATTGTCCAAAATCTCCTAGTGAGGTGGAGGACATGAGTAGAGTACCTTATGCTAGTGCAGTTGGCAGTCTTATGTATGCTATGGTCTGTACTAGACCAGACATTGCCCAAGCAGTGGGAGTCCTAAGCCGGTTTATGGCTAACCCTGGACGGGTACATTGGGATGCAGTTAAGCGAGTATTCAGATATTTGAGGGGTACATCAGATTACTCCATATGTTACCATGGTAACTCTTCTGGATCTCCACATTCAGTTTGTATTCGTGGATTTGTGGATTCAGATTGGGCAGGTGATATTAACAGCAGGAGATCCACCAGTGCTTATGTTTTCACTATGTTTGGTGGTGCCATCAGTTGGATGAGTAAGCGACAACCTGTGGTTGCTTTGTCCACTACAGAAGCTGAGTACATGGCTGCTACTCATGCTTGTAAGGAAGCCATTTGGCTTAGGAGATTGTGTTCTGATGTTGGTGTTGATGCAGAACAGATTACTATTTGGTGTGACAGTCAGAGTGCTATTTGCCTTGCGAAGAATCCAACTTTCCATGCCAGAACGAAGCACATTGATGTGCAGTTTCACTTTGTGAGAGATATGGTGGAAGATGGAAAGATAAATTTGGAGAAGGTAGATACTATGAAGAATGTTGCAGATGCATTAACGAAACCAGTGGGCACTGTGAAGTTCAGATGGTGTTTGGAGTCTATGGGCCTTTTGGCCTATAGCGGTTAATTCCTGTTATGTTCCTATTGCTCTTACAAGGTGTTTGACAAGTGGGAGAATGTTAGGAATAAGGTGTCTCAACCTTGGATAATTCATATTCTTATTATTTGTTTTGTAAAATGTATTTCTTGCAAATAATGTAATTAAGTGTGAGTGTACATGTCTAGTTGGCATGTTGATGTGTCACTCCACTTAATGTGTCGGCATCTTGAATTGTGTATAAGGAGATCATGGCTGAAACGGTTATGACGGATTCCTATGACACGTAAGAGCTATGTCTGGAAGATTCAATGACAGGTGAAGACATGTGGCAACTGATAAAGTTGAGTACTTCGGGTTCCTATTTTCTCGGAGAATGGTAAAACCCTAATACAGTTATCTTCGGAAGTTGCCCTAAAAAGGGAAGCGCATGATATAAGCATTTTTTAGGGTTGCGAAGATGTGTGATGTGAGTGTATTGTTGGAACGTTTTGATGCTGCCGCATTTTGTCTTCAAGTGTTGGAAATCTCCTGAAAGAACTTGCATTGCAAGTGTGTTGTAACCGTTGTGTTGAAGATAATACATTGTGCAGGTTTTGGAGTGCTGGGGTTTTTTACCGAAAGGTTTTCCCCAGGGTAAATCATTGTGTCATTCTTTATTTTTTGTATGTATGGTATATTGCTGCAATATCATTGTTAAGTAGATTAACGAATCTGAAATTGTAAGGGTTTAAAACGAATTTGCACCATACTTTCCTTAAGAGATTAGTGTAGGAAGTTGTTTCCGCACCTGAGTTTCCTTACAGGGAATTGGAGATATATGCATCCAAATTTACTTACCACTTTGTAGGCCTCATTAGACACTCTCTTTTTCTCGAGAGTTGGGTCAAAACTGAAAAAGAAAAGGTGTAAATAAAGCATCAGTGACCCTCCTAAAATGGTGATGACTTTCCTTCAATTCCAGCTAGTAGAAATAATTGTACATAGGTGTAGAAATTTGGTTCCCTTTTGTAGATAAGCCTGGGAATTGTCTCATCATGGCTGCAGCATACACCAAGTAAGAAGTCATATAAAACTTCAAGGTGGTTGGCACATTTATTAGTTGTTCATGAATTGCATCACTAATCTAGTTGCCCCAATCAATATGAGCCTTCTGCCTTCTCATGATTCGAATATACTCGTACATCCAATCCTGAAAATGAGACGTTTCAGGCAGTCCCTTAACTTTGCTCAAGAGTATTATCATGTCTTTGATATCTTCATTGAAGTCATCTCGCGGAAGTCCCTTCAGCCATCTAGAGATTGTATGCCTAGGTTCTTTCAACCATTGACTATTTATCAAATACTTAGCCTTGTTCGGATCTGAGTCATAGACTTCCTGTGTTGATTGTACTAAAATATCAATGTACTTCTCCATCTGTGGGACTTTGAAGACAATATCAAATAAATCTGGATCTAGTCTCAAAATCTCATGTCTGGAAGAATCAATGACGCTTTTGCTTTCCCGGATGTAGTGAGATGCAACTTCAAGGACAAATTTTGTATGATGTGCAGAAGTAGGGAATGCAAAAATAAGGTGTAGGTTATTGTGCACAATAGCTCTCAGAGAATCTTCGAGAGGCTTTTGCTCGATTCTCCTTGCAAAATCAACGAGGTCTTGATGACCAACCTCAATGTCTTTGATATTGTCCACTTTTGAAATTACTACTATCGGCAGATAAATGCCTTGGTATTTGTATTTAATTTTGGCTTTAGCTTTTGAAGACAAAGGAGGGTTCTTAGCTGTCATCTGAGAGCAACTGGCTCAAGATATGCAATCTCCAAGAATCCATTGACGAGATCTAAAAATGAACTACAAATAAGAATCAATAACTGTTAGCCAAAAAACAACATTGGGATGCGCAAAGTGAACAACGATGTCGAGCAAGCATGATTTGAGTGACGAGGCATGAAAAACAAGGTGGAAGCAGGGAAACGGGCTACAGAGTCAACGAAAAGCAACTCGAAAAAGTTTTTAAGTTAAAAACTGGGAAAAGTGTAAGGGCGTTGAAAATGGACTTTGGTGAAATGGCGTTGATTTTTCAGCGCCCTTGCACCAAAGTGTAAAGGACTTTGCAAAATATGTCAGGGTGTTGATTTTCAGCACCCTGACACTTTTGCTTGAGTCTTGAAGATTTTATGGTGTCAAGGCATGGAAAAACAAAGCCTTTTGCAATTGGTGAAAAATTGAGGGTGGGGAATGGCGTGAGGAAAGTTCACTTGGACACTTTTATGATTTTTCTTTTGAAGTCAAATAACATGGCGTGATTTGGAAACAAGTTTCACAAAGCCAAATCATGTTTTGTTTTGTGTTGCTTGGATGAGAGAAAAGAAGGTGCGCATGGAAGGGCAAACGAAAACCCCAACGTGAATGATAAAGAAGAGAGACAAAAGAAAAGAGCATAAAATGCATGAGAAATTAGAGAGAACCAGTACACAAAGAAGGGGAAAAATGTGTGGGAGAAAAGAGGGATTGTAAACTTCGAAAATATTTACAAACTAAAGAAAATTATAAACCAAAAGCAGAACGACACAAGAGAATTAAGGAAAAACATACCTAGAACGATAAGCAAATCCAAAACAAAAACTGGAAGTGATCTGGAAAACGCGGGTTTACTTTGAAGAATGGACGCCCAACACTTGGAGTTATAGAAGCAAGACAAAAAATGCATTGAAAACAACTTAGAAATAGTTTAAAGTGATTTAGAAGTGAAATGGTGAAATCTAGTCGAGCAAGCACGATCCATGGCATGAAAAGTGGAGAAAAAAGAAAAGCGTGCAATAAGCTTGAAAAATGATGCGCATATCGAAAATTTTTAGTCAAAAACACTTTAACTGTAAGGGCACTAAAATTCAGCACCCTAACACCAAAGTCAAAATCACTTAAGTGCAAGGGCACTGATTTTTGGCGCCCTTGCACTTTTCATACTTAGTAAAATTTTGGTTAGGTGCTTGAGCGCTCTTTTTTAGAGCTTTTACACTTTTGGCAATTTCATGAAGTATGATCAATGAGTGTTCGTGCAAGTAATCATTTCGAAGGTCTTTGCGAGGCGAATGTAGGGGGATGCTCAAATTGACTATCTGAGACTTTGGAACACATTTTGAGGTGGATCAAAAATTTCCTCATTTTGCATGCTTGAACATCACGAACCTAGGAAACATACAAGTTTTGTAGGGGGGTTATCCATGGAACGAGCGCTGCTAGTTTCCGTGATAATAGTACAGTCATTGAAAATTAAAGAAATAATGTTATTTTAGATAGTTTATTAATGGATATACACCTCAACATTTTTTTGACTCATTTTTTAGCACATTGCATTGATCTAATGTTGCAAAAAATTGATAAACTAGAGTGGATCAGATTGTTGGGGGCATGAAAGAAAAAAATTGCAAATACATTGACAACCATGCTTAGGTACTTTATTTCATAAGAGAGTTTGTAGATAATAGGGAGTCAATATTGATTTTTTTTTATTTTTACTTGTTAGTGTTTATAAATTTTATTTTTTCATCGTTTACAAATCTTAAGTGTATAATAGTCAAAGTTAATTTCAAGATTATGTTAATTTTGATTTTTAATAGGTAATTGAATCATTTCTCAACCTTGTACTATTAAAGGATCAAATTTAAAAATGAGCTACATTTATGATGGAATGGATCAAGCTAACTAACACATCAGACATTTCTATGGTGGTGTGAATGAAATATTTAAAACCATTTGGAATAAATCATAAGCTAATGTTGGATTAAAAACTTCATAGGCCACTTCATGCTTGTAGATACTTATTTAACCCAATCTTACATTTTTTTGAAAGCTTTGAGATTGATGAAGAGGTTATGGGATGCCTCTACACCATCATGGATGCTATGGAGTAGAGTCCATTGTTGAGGTGTGGAAAAACATGGGCTCACTTGGGATATTATAGACTAACACTTGGGCCACTTCATAGATCTAAAAACAAGTACTATGATCTATGTTCTTAAGTTAACAAGGAAATTTTACATTCTTTGAAATATTTTAAATTTTATCATTATAAATGCATTGTGATTTTTTTTGATGTGAAGATGCTTAATATTTTAGCAATTGTAATTCAAATTTTGAGCCAACCATGCAATTATTTTAGTTGTTAGCACAACTATGTTTGAACATATACACTCCAAAAATTCCAACAATTTTCCAATGAAAAGGTTGAATGACCTTGTATTTCTACCTTACAAATTGCACCTCCAACATAAGGAGATTTTAGCTACAAATGCATAATTATCCCTTGTTGAGTTGTTGGAGAATGATCTTGCATTTGTGGATGGCCAAGGATGGCCATGTCTCTATAAAGGGGGGCCACGTATGGGTTGATCACACAAGAAAATCTTGTAGTGATGGGGAGGGGGATGTGCTTGTCCATGTAACTAGAAATAAAGAAGTCATCCAAGATGAATTTTTTGTCTCCCTTAGACACAATAACATGCGTAATAGAGATACAAGGTCTAGTTACTTGTATCTAACACTAGATGAAGTGGCTCCTCTCAACTTGAGTCTAAGTTTCCTTTGCTTTTGCTAATACCGTATATATTTCTTTCTAAATCTATTGTTTGTGTACAAGAATATTTTTAAGCATATCAAAGCATGTTTTCTTTTGTATTAGTATTCAAGTTTGAAGCTTGTGGCATATTTTACTTATTTCATTGTTGACACTTGTATGACATATCTAATTGATTGGTTTTTTGTGTATGCAAATTCATTTAATATGTGATGTAATATAATAATTTTTCCCCTTAAAATTCACTATTTTTAATCGTTAAAGTTAAAATAAATAAATGTAGTATTGTTTCCTATATAATTGTATCGAGGGTTTAATAAATATTAGATTGAAATATAAAATATTTAAATAAGTTAAATCAAATGAGTGTGTGGTGATGTGTAAAAAAATATATATATATTTATTGAAATAAATAGTAAATCTACACATAATTTATGGTGAGATAATTAATTAAAATTGATAAATATATATTTTTTTAAATGTTTAAATATAGATATACATAAGATATGTCTAAAATGTTAGGGAACAGATGATAAGAAAAAAATGTCTTATTGTTGGTTATGTTTATAGGAATTAAATTGAAATATAATGATACTTTTATCTATTTAAATAATTAGGATTAATTAGAATCTTGATGTGAGCAAAAAAATTATATGAATCTTGATGATATTGTATTTGGATATTGTGTTGGACATTATGAAATGATGATACAAAATTATTCATGATTTCTATGAATTTATAAATTATTTATTAATGATTATGTATTTTGATTATTTGACAGATTATTGACTCTCATTTGTGGATTTTGTTGGTATGAATAAATGTCTTGTACCTAGCTAATTCTTAGTAGGGGGACTTATTCACATGTTAAGTTTATTGAAGTCCTAGGTGACCTTCTAGAAGTCTTAGTCAACTAGATAAGATCTTATCATATCTTATCTTTTTGACTTTTTGTCAAGTTAGTTGTCTCATAACATAAGATTAAGACACATGTCACAATCTTATCTAATCCCATCTTTCACCTTGCCTTTATAAGTAAGGCCTATCATGTACATTTAATACTCAATCTTGTAATCTTCTATTCATAATCAAGCAAGCTATTCTTGCCATTTTCTGAGTGTTACCCCAAGTTTCTATGACGGGGATGATAGGGGACAGCGGAACTAGTCCCCAAGTTTCTAATTTTTCAGGCCAAATTTAGGGACGGTGGGGAACAACTATATAAAATATAGAAAAATTTAAAATATATAGGGAAACATTAAACATTCATATGAAAACATGGATAAAGCATGCATATATACATTATAGAAACTTAGCATATAACATTTTTGTTAAGAATTCATTGCTAATATAGTTTTTTCTTCAATTACGATATGAAAATCAAAATAAAAAGAACATGGTACACTATTGTCATCCCCCTTGCCATTTCCGGGACGTGGACATTTCCGAGACGGGAACGGGGGGGTTTAGACCCGAGGACACGTCCCGGGGTAACATTGTATTTTCTCTCTTGTGGAACATATTTTGGTCTTGAAGTTGTTTCTAGAGTGTTGGGAGTTCACCATTAAATCCTACATGATATTAGAGCTCTAGTGTTGTATATTTTTCCTAGATCTAAGGGTGATTTGTGCATGAGATTTTCTTGGGTGCAGTTTGGAGCAAAATAGACCACACAGTTGAGTCCAAAAGGCTCGAAAACCTTATCTTCATATAAAACACTTCATGTTTGGGCAAAAAAAATTGGGCCATTTTTGGAGGGTTTGGCAAAAATCTGTAGGTTTTATGTCCATATAGTGTACGAATCCATACAGTCCATATACAGTTGTTGATAGGCATCATTGTTGTACAATTGGTGGTTAGTGGCATATTCTTAGAGAATATTATTTCTATCATCGCTAGAGTACTGGGTTTGTACAAGCGTCGACGTAACTTGTACGATCAACAATTTTAATTAAAATTTAATAGTAATTTATTTATGTGCTTATTTAGTTTGTTGTTTTCAACGGTTGGTCAAAACCCCTAGTCGTATTAAATTTGTGCAAGGGGGCTACGTTGCAAGTGGCAGGATTAAGCCCACAATGCTCTCACCTCCCACCCGTCACCCCTTTGGGTGATAATGTTTTTTAATAATAAAAAAATGCCTATATACTCTATGGGCAATCACGTGGTGACTAGGTGCCAGCCCCCAAGTGGCCAAATTTGTCCCTCTATAGCCCTAATAGTTTTTTTTTCAGATTACTATAACTTTTGATTTTGGAGGCAAAATTTTGAAAATGAGATGTTGGAAAGTTGGCTCTATGAATTTTCTAGTGGTGCAGGTGTTTTTTTCATACTTTTATTGTTTGATGCTTGTTTTTCCACCTTGAAGATAGATCTTGTTTTCAACCTCCATGCTCATAAATTTTTGCTCCAGACTTTTTTTTTGTGATTCTTGCGACATCAGGAAGGTATTTAGGAGCATTTCAGGTTTATACATGCACATTTTGCAAATTTTTTGTCAAATTTTCAAAAAAATTGTTTGAAGCTGGATTAGTCCTTTGGCATAACTTGTAAATTTGCAAAAAAAGTGGCATATTTTTTAGCACAAGGGAGTTATTTTCTTGTATTATGAGGGGTAATTTACTATTCCTTTATTATATTTTTTGATTTTATCATGGATTTGCTAAAAGTTGTACTTCTTACCCCATATAACTATCATGACTAGAGCTAAATACTACTTTTGTTAAAAAGTACAAAAGTATTATATTTTAAAAAGGGACGAGAACTAATAATTACATGCTAGATTCAAATTTGAAAGGTATAAGTTGTTATGAAAATGATAAGGTTTTCATTATCATTATTATTAATAATGACATGTGGGGGCTTCTAATGCTTGCTAGTAATTCTAATGATAAATTGGAAAGATATGCTATATCGTACATGTGTGAGAATTTAATTATTCACACGAATGTTATTTCAAATCCTATCCATTATCTTTTAGGTAGGAGGAAAAAGAATTGGTTTAATATTATTTATAGTACTAGCGAGTACTACATGCATGATAGGTGGAATTATTTTTAGGAGGATGTTCTTATTTTCTCAACTCATAGAAGGACGTGTGATTTTACTAATTTAAATTGTAAGGTTTCCTCTGAGAGTAAACATTGCAGCCTTAGTTTCAAACTATTCTCTCCTTGCATTACAGTGACTGGGTTATTGGAGAATAAGTTGGTTTTTTGGAAGGTTGGCTGGAGTACCATGGGTGGTCTGAGGAGACACTCAAAGCCATTATCATGCATTTTGTTGTAACAAAATGTGGAGTTGTGGCAAATATTTGAGGAGGTTGCCCTTACCCCTTTATTTTTTGCAATGTAAGGCTACAATGCAGACATGACCCTTCTGATTTGATTTCTGAAAAATCTACTTGTTGCATGCAAAAACTAATTGATACCCAAAAAATATTTTGGTGCTGCCAACAAAACCTAGAAAACTTTTTGAATCCGAAAAGTAAAAATGTGATTTGGTAAAAAACAAAAACTTCACCTACAAGGAAAATAGCCATGATTTTGACAATCGTTTCTTCAAGTTTTTCTCGCTATCTGTAAAATCTAGCAAATACCCAAATGGTATTTCACGGTTTTAAACAAAATCCAAAAATTATTTTTCTCAAAAATACATGGAAAGAAAGATATTGGTTGTTTTTTATCCAGTATGCACCAAAAAAATTCAAGGTTGATCCCTTGAGGATCCCCAAAAACTCTTTGATTGAATTTCTCTTGGATCTGAGAAGGGGCTTGCGGATTAGAGCTCTGATACCATGATAGAGTTTTCAATAAACTCCATAAAACCAAGATCACCTGCAAGACCTGTATTAGCCTTCTGCAAGGAGAAGAAACAATGATGCAAGAGCAATTTGCAAAAGATGTGCAAATAATATTATTGAGAATTATGAATTACATGGGATAACTTGCTTTTATAAAGCAATATGAAAACCTTAAAGGTAAAACCTAATTAAGACTTAATTAAACTTAATAAAGTGTAATTAAATATTTAATTACACCAATACCTTTTTTTCTTGTGTCTTCCCTTCATCATTACATCAATAAGGCGGATTCTCCTCCCCTTCATTAGGGCCTCATTTTAACCCTATATAAGTATGTTTTCTAGTCCACCCTACAAGATTTCCCTACCTCTATTGTCAAATTGTTGGAGATTAAGTTAATTGAAAATAAATCCCATCGGTCTGCAAAAAACTTCTCTCCCAGGTCTACATCAAAACCTAAAAAAGGTTTTTTGAAAATTGTTGAAGCTCTGGTTACTTCCTTTGAACAAGAGTTGCTGAAAATTACCTTAGAAAATATAAAAACCTCTTCAAACCTTCATGTCCCCAAAAAGAGGAAGCTAGAGACCAATACGAGTCGAGGGTTAAAATGAGAAACAATTGAAATTGTGGATGATTTCAAACTTGGTCATAAGAATGATAAAATTTGGGGGTCTTTTGGTCCTATCCAGTTGGGATGGTGTAGGTCCACTCGTTTGGCCAGTGTTGGGTATCAGACCAAATTTAAGGAACAAAAAGGTAAAAGGCTTGTCTTTGAGGAGGAGGAGAATGATTCTTTCGATGAGGAGGTTTTTCCTCACTATGAGAAGGAAAGTCTAGAAGATAACATCCATGACAAGAACAAGCAGGAGGATAAGGTTAATGAGGAGGAGGAAGAAAATAATAGTGAGGAAGTGAATTCTAAAGAGGTTAATGTGGAAGAAATAAATGAGATGGAGATGGGCCAAGATGTAGATAATATTGACAAAGATGAGGAGAGCCCACGGAAATCGGGCAAGAGGGTGAGACTATTATAGAGTCTCTCAAAGATCTTAAAGAGTGGATAAATGACTTGTGTGCTCATCTCTCTATAATGGAATCTAAGATTGATAATGATAATGTAATGAACAAGCTTATGGTTATGGAAAATGATCTTGGCAACATTGTTTCCATAACAGATGGCATGATGTAAGTGTTGATGGTGAAAATGACACAAACAACGTAAAACAAAATATTTCTACTCTAGTTCTCCTGAAAAAGAAATACAACATATAGTAGCCTAACTTCCAAGGTCCTAGTAGTTGGATCTCAACTGTCTGATGTCACTCAATTGGCCAATGCAACTATAATATTCAAGGGGGCCTTTGCTAGTGATAAGGAATACAAACTGTATTCGATTCATCAATCTATGTTTAATGGGGGGGTTTAAATAAATAGAAAAAGATAGCTCAAGTCACAAATCATTAAAACATGAACAAAATTATTTAACATCCAAACATATATTCTTAACAACAAGTGTTTCTTAACAAATCAAAACCATAACATGATGCAATTCACAGAACAATCCATACCATTGCATCCATTCATAGTGCTTAGTTTAATCATCACAAGATTCACAACCATTCATCAAAACTTCACAAGATTCAAAAATAAACTTCCTCATTCGTTGCCAATAATATAGATCAATAGACATATAACAATTCCATTCATAGATAATTTAATGAAATAAATTTTCTAATTTGGTTTCCCCTATTAATTCACATCAAATAGGAAACATTTATGCACAACAAAACCCACTGGCATACAAACTGATTATGATTCATTAACCTCATCCAAGAATTTTAATTCCAACATAAAACTATATAAAAAGTGTATCTAAATTCAACATGAACTTTTAAAAGTATCTTTTTCTCAAAGCTAAAATTCTATTTGCTACCATCAGGTGGCTAATTCTACTTTCATTAGCCGAACTTTACAATATGGAGCTCAAAAGTACATATAGAGATGCTTAACCAAAAACCCCTCTCATTCAAAATTGAGATCCACTAATCAAGGAACCAGAACCTCCTGAAAAAATTAGTTTGGCTAATCTTTAGTTCAAATGTTGATTGCCCTATGAAATAGGAGAGAAAAGGGGAATTCATGTGCCCAAAATAGATCCTCCTGATGCCAACTCATTCCTGTGTAGTTTTCTCAAGAAGGTACTCATTATAACTAGAGAAAACTTGTTGAAGAATATCCACATCAGGCCCATCGACCCAACTATCTTCAAATTTAATCCTCTTCAACTCTACTGAGGCAAATCCCTTCATATCTTTTAATTTGGTCAATCACCTCTTGGTAGCCTTCACCTCTTCTTTAACATCCATTAGTCTATCTAATAATAAGTCCTCTCCATCACCCTATTTCTGCATGACCTCTTGAAACCTATTGTCCCATTTCTCCTTTAATTAATTCAAATGCATGCCCTCCTTAATCGGTATGTCCACATTGACTAAAATGGCCACAATAGCTTCTAGTTCATCCAATCGCTCATTCAAGTCCTTACTAGCATCTTGAATTTCATTTCTATGCTTATATATGAAATCAGACCTAAACTGGAGTATGCTTGAGGCTATTTCCAAGAAATCTGCATTATCTTCTTTGAGGATTGATCGCTCAAGAAGAGTTGAGTTTGGCAGTTTACTGATATCTTTTATTTTTTGAACATACCCCCTATATTCCTCTTCCTGCTTTCCTAATGTTTCAGTTTTGTGACCCATTTCCTCTATCAACTCCAACATTGTCTTATGAATTTGAAAAATTCTTACCAACACCTCAACCACTTCTTGGTTAAGCTTATCTACCCATCTATCCACCATCCCAAACTTACTCCTCATTTGTACCAGATCATCAACTTCTCTTTTGTGGAGTAAGACTGGTGTTTCCAAGGCAGCAACTTGTTGCGACCTGAGGGTGGAAACATCTCTTAAGAAAGTATGTAACTGATCCAATTGAGCCTCAAGCTCATCCTTTGTTTGTTTGTCTTTGATCATTCTGGACTTTGTGGATGATGCTACAACATCAATCAAATTCATTTGTTGATTCCTTGTAGGCTTCCCTAAATTGACTGTGCCTGGTTGATAATCAGTCACCTGCATATCTCCTCTATCCTTGTCCACCACTAGAATTGCACATTCTGCAATGATCTCCTCTACCTCGATGAGCCTTGTGGAATGAAGAACTCTGACCTTCTTCTTTGGTCTTTCCTTTTCTATCTCCTTCATCATTTCTTCCCAATTAAGAGGTTGTGGTGGAGCTATTTTCTTCTTCTCAAGATCAAGCTTTAACCAGGTAGGAGCACTAGGAGTGGTAGCCATTACTGTAGAGGAAGAGGCAACAATTGTAGAAGATAGTGGCTGCAATAAAGTAACTTTAGGCTTAGAATCAACCTCCTGCATATTTTGCTATTCCTTTTCCGTATTCTCTCGTGCAACCTTCTCAACCTCCTCCCTATCCTTTTGCTCTTGTATCCTTTTATCCTCTCGTTCCTTTTTCAACCGTTATTCCTCTAACTTCTTCTCTTCAAGAAGTTTATCTCTCTCTCCCTCTAAATCCTTGAGCTTGTTCCACACTTCCTTTTCCTTTTGTTGTTGCTTAGCAAGCTCTTCAACATTTTTTTCTTTTTGCAAGCGTTTTTCTTCCCCCCTTTTCTTATATCCCTCTTCAATCATTTTAAATTTATCCTCAAGGGCCTACCTTTCTCTTCTTTGTTTGGCCTTCTCTTCCTCCAACTCATGGATCTTTTGCAACATCTCCAATTTGTCATTTTCCTCCTTTACTCTGAGCTCCTGCTCCCTTTGTTGCTGCTCGGCACTCTCCTCAGCTTTCTGCTTGGCCTCTAATTGTTGTTGTTGGAGTAATGCATTGAAGCTTGTGCCTTTGCATCCATTTCCTTATGCTTTTCCAACACTTCATCTTGTGCCTTGGCATCTATTTCCTTCTATTTTTGCAATGCTTCAGCATGTGCCTTCACATCTGATGCTCTCTTAGCCTCTTCAAACAGCACCCATTGGTCCTCTTTTGTCAAAACATGCTCAACTTCATCAAGAGGCATCTCCTCCAGTGTCTCTTTATCTAATAGAGTACCCTCAAAGTCTATCCCTATATCATGGATTTCTACCTCAACTTCCTTTCCCTTTAACGTTTCAGCTTCCTTATGAAGGTTTCCCCTAGGCATTTATCCACTTGGTTACTCTATAGGATGGAGTTGATATGGTGACTCACCCACAACCGATGCTGAGGCCACAAGTCATTTTGGGAATTCTTCTTCATGTTCTTTAGGAAAATCTTAAGTCGAAGCCTCAAGTTCAAATTCCTCTATGTCAAGAGGGAAGAATTACAAGGGCTCCTTTGGAGGCATTCTTCTCTTCGTTATCTTGTACCCTTGTGTGGTACTTGTACCTTTTCTTTTCTTGGAGACCCCCAGGCTCCTTGGTTCACAACACGACTCATTGGATACTTCTATCCAACACCAGTCTTGCTATCTGCTTAATATCTATTTTCTTCTCTGTGCCCCAATCTACAGGATCTAAACTCTTGGTGCCTACATTTTGTGCCTCATTTAAGGGATCCAAAATTACACCATCATCTGATAGTGTTTCAGGAATGTCCACTTTAACCCCATATTCCACCATGAGTGGGATAGGAAACCTTTCATAATTCCTCTTCCTCAAGTAATATTCATCCTGATGATCACTCCAGAAGTCCTCCAATAGATTGAAGTGTCTATCAAAGACGAAAGCAAGCAAGGCATTCATCTTCTTCTTTGGATCAAAGTGCTTCCTAGCAGTATACAAGCCCAATTTCAGATGCATCAATTCATTGCAAACAACCTTAGCTCCCACAAGGTGTGGGCAACTATATTCACCCAAATGCATGGGGAACTTATGACAACCATGCTTATGCTTTATACCAAATTTAGCATTAACCCCGAAGGCTTGGTAAACAAACTCCATTAAAACCATCCTATTGCTGCAACATCTAGGGAGTGAGGATGACCATCAAACCTAAACAACCTGAAATAAGTAAACTTGGGGTACTAGATAAACCAATTTACATACTCTGTAATGAACGCCATAGCCTCCTAGCTCAATCTATACCCTGCATCTCCCGTAAGCTAGTTAATAATGACATACAAAAATGCATCATTAACCCTTATGTAATGCAGTTCAAAAATCTACAAGGATAGCTGATCATAATGGTTCCATATTTTATTTTGTCCATCAGCTTCTCCCAAAATTCCCACTCTGTTTAAACCTGAAAAGATGCCTTTCCTTGTTGTTGCATAAATGACATAAGAGGTCATAAAGAAACTCTTGGTTTCCCTCACTCTAACCATTTGATTGTGTATGCTTTTAGACACAATCATGGTCCAATCAAACTATTTCCTACCATCTAAGATTGTCTGAATGAATGGAAACATCCATTCTTTAAAGTGAAAAGCATCCCTTTTTCCAAACACTCTGGATAACATCATTATTATGTCCCCAACCTCTTTGTAGAATTATGCCCTTTTAGGCTGATCTGGAAGCTTAATTAGAGACTTTTTCTCAGTCCTCATCCATTTCTTATTCAAATGAGCTTTGTTGGCTTCCTTATGATTACGATACATTTTCAAAGCCTCTGCCTCATTGAGCTGCTTAGGATTCCCTGGATTGGGGACATTGAACATAAATTGGAACATTTGGGGAGTTGAATCAATGATGGCATTGCCTTGTGAATCCACACACTATCTAGTAGCCTAATTATAGACTCCAGTTGTTGTCATTATTAGTTCAGGACATTGGATTGACAAAGGAAAAACGGTGATATGAGCCAAGCCAGATTCAACTATTTTTTGGGTCCCCCCTGTTACCTCTTCAACAAATGTTTCGGAGTACAACTCTTCATAATGTTATAGACCCAAATTTGTATTAGTTATGTCCGCCCAATCAAAATCCACCTTGCTAGCAGTGATGACAAGACCCTGATGATTATACCTCAAGGTATAAGGGTGTTGTTCAGGCTTAACCTTTTTAGGCTTAGCTTCTGGTTTTGAAGTTTCTGCAGGTTGAATCCTTTGAGAAGCCTCCCCCGATGCTCCTGACATTCTTTAATTTATGCAACAAAACCCCAGATTAGATTTACAAGAAGTATAACAAAACCCAGTCAGAGATCTTATCCTTCATATACACCAGAGGCGAGACCAGGTAGAAGACATTGAGCTCTCAACAAACCATATGGCGGGATCGGAGATGGAGTCAGAATGGCAATCAGAACTGGGATCAAAATAGACATTGATTTGGTACAATGAAGAAATTTCAGACTTATATCCCGATCTGCCTGCAGTTTCGACTATGGCGAACAAAGTTTTGATAAACTACAACTCATCGGAAGTGGGGTCGGAGATGGAGTCAGAAATTCATTAGAAACCAAGTTTTGAGAATGAAATCAATCCCGAAACCGATCCCGGTTAAAAACAACCATGACGTCATTAGGGACTTCAACAGGAAAATGAATGACATCATAGCCTAAAAATGAGGTCACCTGACAAGCCGAGGAGGCTTAAAATAATTGTATGAAACCATCCCCATATGATCGAGAGGAAACCCAACAACTAGGGAACAACTTTGTAATTAAATCGAGATGTGCATAAAAAACCTAGTTTATAAAAACCCTCGACTCCAATAATTAGGGCACAAGTTAACCCTACTCGAAACCAACAAGCCGATATGTAAAAGAACCGGAAGGTAAAGCCGCATATCAAAAATAAAATGCCATAAAATAATGTAGCAGACGATCGACATCCCCAAAAACCCATGGCACCATGGTACGGGCACGAAGAAAACATGAAAATGACCATGACATAACAAACAAACAAACAAGAAAAAAAATGACAAACAGTAAAATAAAAGACGAACCGAAGACAAGGAAAACAAAGCAGAACAAAAGAGAAGAAAAGCAAAGAAAACAACAAGGATTCGAATGAAAATGAAGAGCTACGAACCCACGCGAAGAAGATAATTCAGATTTCTTGGAAAGAGCCTCAAGCATAATCCGGTTTAGGTCTTATTTCATATGGGTGATCCCACAATAGTGGTTTATAATTTTTGGTCAAACTAGACACTGAAATTATTATTTTTAACTAAATCTTCACATTCAGGCACCTATAGCGGCTAAACCGTGCGGAATTTGAAGATGATGCAAACTAAAATCTCATCACATTTTGTCTGTAGATTCTAATTTTTTTTTTCAAAATTTATGGAATCAGATTGCACTTCTTTTTCCATCTCCCAAAAAAACGGGTTTTTTTAGAAAACAACATTTTTAAAAAGTGACACACATCGTATAACGCATAAATTTTTTTCCATGAAGAATAAAATTATAATTCTTTCAAATTTAGATTGTTAACTCCGATATCTAGTGCTTCCACTTGGTTAGATAGTTTTTTATTGAATATTTTTTCTTTAATCAAGTTTTGAAGTCAAACCGATTACAATTCAGACACAGTGTGATTGTATAATGCGTAACTGTTTTTGTATATCTCAAAATTCAATTTAAATTTTTTTTGTTGGATCAAGGACTTCAATATCTGGTGCACTCATATTTTTCAAAAATATAATTGATAATCTGTTATTTTTCCACATGTGTAGAATAGAGACCTTCATTTTTGATGAAAAATCTATGTTTAATAAAACTAAAAATGCAAATACATAATAAAACCAAAACATATTAAAATTATATTCATTAGATAGCTTGTTTGAAGGAATACCATAATCATTTGAAATAAATTTTAAATGAATTCATTTGATCCCCCAAAAGGTAAATCAAAGGTTATTTTTTATCAGCATTTTGATAGGTGTAAAGGAGACTCACTTATAGTTATGGTTTAAAACTAGTGAGGTTCTATCCAAGGGGGTTTTATCTAAGGTGGTTTGATCAAACCCTCTTCAATTGGAATCCTTAAAATGGAACTTTTAAATGCTTAAATCATTATATTTTCTAAAAATATGTGATTTCAACAAAAATCAGTTCCTCTCAAAAATTATAAACCAACTTTATGGGATCACCCATATATAAGCATAGAAATGAAATTCAAGATGCTATTAAGGACTTGAATGAGAAGTTGGATGAACTATAAGCTATTGTGGCCATTTTAGTCAATGTGGACATACCGGTTAAGGAGGGCATGCCTTTGATTTAATTAAAGGAGAAATGGGACAATAGGTTTCAGGAGGTCATGCATAAAGAGGATGATGGAGAGGACTTATTATTAGATAGACTAATGGATGTTAAAGAAGAGGTGAAGGTGTCCAGGAGGGAATTGACCAAATTAAAAGATATGAAGGGATTTGCCTCAGCAGAATTGAAGAGGATTAAATTTGAAGACAGTTGGGTCGATGGGCCTGATGTGGATATTCTTCAACAAGTCTTCTCTAGTTATAATGAGTACCTTCTTGAGAAAACTACGCAGGAATGAGTTGGCATCAGGATGATCTATTTTGGGCACATGACTTCCCCTTTTCTCTCCTATTTCATAGGGCAATCAACATTTGAACTAAAGATTAGCCAAACTAATTTTTTCAGGAGGTTCTGGTTCCTTGATTAGTGGATCTCAATTTTGAATGAGAGGGATTTGTGCTTAAGCATCTTTATATGTAATTTGGAGCTCCATACTGTAAAGTTCGATTGATGAAAGTAGAATTAGCCACTTGAAGATAGCAGATAGAATTTTAGCTTTGAGAAAAAGATACTTTTAAAAGTTCACGTTGAATTTAGATACACTTTTTATATAGTTTTATGTTGGAATTGAACTTCTTGGATGAGGTTAATGAATCATAATTAGTCTATATGCCAATGGGTTTTTTTGTGCAAAAATGTTTCTTATTTGATGTGAATCAATAAGGGAAACTAGATTATAAAGATTATTTCATTAAATTGTCTATGAATGGAATTGTTATATGTTTGTTGATCTATATTATTGGCAACGAATGAGGAAGTTTTTTTTTTAATCTTGTGAAATTTTGATGAATGGTTGTAATGATTAAACTAAGAATTGTGAATGTATGCAATGGTATGGATTGTTCTATGAATTGCACCATGTTATGGTTTTGATCTATTAAGAAACACTCATTGTTAAGAATATATGTCTGGATGTTAAATAATTTTGTTCATGTTTTACTGATATGTGCCTTGAGCTATCTTTTTCTATTTGTTTAAACCCCCTCATTAAACATAGATTGATGAATCAAATACATATTGTATTCATTATCACTAGCAAAGGCCCCTTGAACATTACAGTTGCATTGGCCAATTGAGTGACATCAGACAGTTGAGAACCAACTACCAGGACCTTGGAAGTTAGGCTACTATATATTGTCTCTCTTTTTCAGGAGAAATAGAGTAGAAATATTATGTTTTACGTTGTTTGTGTCATTTTCACCATCAACAGTAAGGAGCTATTTTTGGAATTGTTTTAGGCCAGTGTAAAATCAAAAAGCAAAGGAGGAAGAATGTCAAGAACCAGGAGGGTATTGTTCAAGATAAAGGTAGCTAGGACAAGATAGAGAAGGATTGGATGGACTCCCTTGACATGCTAAAGGAGAATTGGGACCTCATAAATGGTCCTAAGGAATGATGGCTTCTTTGGATTCCTGTTGTTTTCTTTTTCTATTTTGTTTTAGTCATCTTTGGCTTGCGTGCCTAGTTTTGTTCTTCCTGGGGGCTTATTTTCATATGTTTTACTACTTTTAGTTAGGCCTATGTTCCTCCTTAGGCTATAGGTGTTGGTCATGGCCTTTGTGCCAGTTTTTTTTTAGTTTTGTTGTTTTTTTCTGTACTCTCAAGATTAAGGCGCTTTCCCATCTTTTTAATAAAAAAACTATCATAAATTAAAATCACAAATGGGGTTTTATTGTTAAAATTAAAGTTGCAAAGAATCAGATTTGGCATAGACCTAGAACCCACGTGAGCTACAAAAAAAAAAAAGAAAATGGTTTGATAGAAGGGATGAAGCCCTTAATTAAATAACCAATCTATTTATAGCTATATATGTCATAAACATAAATATAAGGCTAAATATTATATCAAATAGAGCTATATTAATGTAATTGGGATCACTTATAAATAAGTACATAGCCCCCCAATAAATGTTATTCTCTAGCAATATTAAATTTGTAATGAGAAATGAATTATATTTTTAGAATTATTTATGTTTCATCTACATTTTTTTTTCATTTTATTAAATTTGGTTTTAAAAAATGTCAAGTTTAATTGCAAATTTGAGAAAAAAAATTATGGTAACACAAAGCACGTAATTTTCCAAGTTTGGGACTCTCACTTGCCTAAAGTTAGAGTAATCAAAAGGAATTCTTGGATCAAACATAAAATTGAGCTAGAAATGTTATCAAGTTTTCACCTAACAAGATTTTTTCATTGTCTCTATTTATTGCATCAATAATTTGCATTCATTCATGAGGAAATAAAATCATCACAACACATAAAGAAGTGAGAAAAAAATAATGTCTTGCTATAATTGAATGAGAGATGAGGGACAAATCTTCATTCTAAACTTAAGTAAAGTGAGTTTAGTCCTCTCCACTAGACCTAAGTTATAATGAGTGCATATATTTTAAAACTATACCTAGGTTCAAGCTAATTACATTTATGTTGAAGAGACTATCCCAAGAAGAGACATAATATAGTAACCTAAATGGAAATATTAAATCCATAATGGGGTGTTGAATCACAATAGCTCACATACTAAAGAAAAATGGATTAGGAGGGTAGTATACCTTTAAAGATGTATCTATGTTTTAAAGGAATATTGTATGGCCAAATAAATCAAAAGTTGACTAATTATTGAAGTATAGAATTTAAGATCAATATTATATGCTAGAAATTGTGCAAAAGTGATTGTTGATCTACATGACTATATCCATGTAGAATATAAAGATGGTATTTCTAAGGAAACAATTTAATCTTAATCTGCATCCTTAACCCAACCAATCATGAAGATTTATCATCGATCATTGTTTAAAATACCAATCGAGGTCATGCATTCACAAAAAAGCAAAGTGTGTGTATCTACAGAAGCTCGAAGCACTCATTTGGTAAAAATGGAGATGTCACTGGCCCTGGATACCGACAGGCAACAACAAGCATTTTGTGGGGAAATAACGGACAAAAGGCTCAGTGGGCTACTAGCCTAGTCCCATCCAGTTGTGCTCTGGGCAACCAAGAAGGTGCTCGGCCCTGAGTTCCTAAATGCATACCACTGGTTTAGGACAAATGCAGAAATCCCAGCCATGTTTTTGGTAGTCATCCTCCACATGGGATTGCCAAAAAAATTAGCGAAGAAGCTAACCCAAATGGTGTTCGTTCACACGTGGTTGGGAGACATTGATGCGGCTCTCAACAATCTGGATGAAAAAAATCTCATCCCAATGCCTCAGCACTACAACATGCTGAGCATGCGCAGTCGTGAGGTGATGAAATTCCCACTGATCAGGTCAGTCGACTCGGAAGGATTCAAAAAATGATGGGACAAGCATGACCGAAGCATCACCTTTCTTCTCAGAGTGGCGAAGCTAACCACCAATCTACCCCGTGGATGGGTCCTGAGGTATGTGAAGAATGAAGGGCTCGCAGAAGATCTACCCTTCAGGGATGCCACCGTCTGGGACTTCGGCAGCGGTGAAGAATGGGTACCAATGGATGACAGAGACCCCAAGGAAAAAGCACTTGGACCAGCTCACAAGAAGTACAAAGCAGATTGCCTGGAGGTTGCAAACTACCTAGCATACAAAAAATAGGTGGTGTTGGAAGATTCTAAGGATGACGCTCCTGAGGAAGAAGATGAAGGTTGAAGGTGCCCAAGCCTCCGTTATTTTCTAGTATATTGTTAAGGTTTACTAGCTTTAGTCAGTCTCGGGTTCATTTTAGCATAGCCTGCCAAATTCAGGCCTTTTTTGTATTTGCAAAAATAGAACAGTTATCTTGGAAGTCTTTTTAGTAGATAGTAGTTGTTTGGCCATTTTCAAACAGGGCCTTCAGCTGCTCACTTCCGTAACCTGCAAACTTGTAATTTTTTTTTTTTGGATAATCAATATAGGGTGTTGCACCTCTGCAGCGATTTAACTAGCAAAAAGAAAATTAATCTTAATCTAGTAATTTAAAAAATAGAACTATGCTATAGGGATCGATGTAGAAATACATAAAATACAATAAAGTTGGTATGCTCTAATGGTAAAAATTTAATCTAGTTAAATACTAAAGAAACCATACACAACACTAGTATTACAAAAATAATGAAATAATTGCCTCTAAAATCCTCAATTGAGATAAGAAAGGATCATGGAATTGTAAAAATTAAAATCTCTAATATCTTATAAACAAAATGAATGATTCCCAAAAGAATTTTTATCTATTACTTCTTGTTTTACTAACCACAATCACATGGATAGACATAAACATTTAGAGTCTGAAAAGCACTTAGCTAGAATTGGCTCAATTTTCTTACAACATTCAACAACCTTGGGTCATGAAAAAATAGTCCATATCAAGAATCACATGGATATCTACTTCATTAATTGAAAATTATATTCACATTTCATACCAATTCTATAATCATCGTCATATATTTAATACATTCATCTTCTCTAGAAAGGTATTCCTCAATAAGGAAACTACAAACCCAAACAAGTTGGAGGAGAGAAAAAATGTGTCATCTAGGGTTAGTATAACCTTAAACAAGTTTTTTGCAATCTCCTTGATCAAGAGGTAAGGATTTAAAAGTATTCAAAATAAGAAGCAACGATATGGACTTGTCAAAAGTTTCCTTAAATATTTTTTTGAATTACAGTAACTAGTTGGCTCTCCAAAAGGAATAATAATTTCTCTCCAAAGTGCTAAATCTCCAAAAGAACACACAAATATTAGTGGAATAAAATGGTCCTTTCCTCTCCATATATTCAAAAAATTAACACTCCATGGTAAGATTGAAAACACAAGCTCTACAGTTGATGAATTAAAAAATAATTAAGCCTTCAAATATAATGAGTTAAGAAAACCAAACTTGTAGTGCCCCTCCATTCTCACTGTGGATGTGCAGGTAGTTGGCTTTGGAACTTGGAAGTGAAGGTAAAAATAATAGTGATTTAAATATATATACTAATGATGTTAAGCAGTTGATCGATTTTATGATACCATATATGATGTTAGATGCATTATTTTGATCAGCATGTGAGTATCACTTTGATTGCTATGTAGCTGATTTTTTATGAGTTGATTTGATTATTGAGTGTTGTCTTCTGATGTGATTCAATGAAAGGGACAGTGCCGCATTACTCACTTTTGAGTACCCTGTTACGCTGCAATTCTCGTTTCGCGGTGTGCTTGATTTGATATACATGTACATATAACCGTTTTGTGTGTTGCAGATTGTAGGTACTAGACATCAACTCCACCTAAATTGACATGTCTGAGCGTGCCTTAAACCCAACGGAAGTTTTGAACGGAGATAGCATGTGGTCCCCTACCCTATCCATCATCCTCAAAGAGGATGAGTATCTGGTCTGTCACCTCGTCAGTGTCATTTGTTTCTGCGGTCAATTGGTCTTGTCGTTTTGACCCTGATTATGTTTAAGTAATTGTTGTTGATATTTGAGCTGTTTGATTTAAATTTTTTTTATTAATGTTGTTTTGATTAATTGATGCATTTAATTAAATTATCATGCGACAAGTATTTTGGTAATTAAATATAAATATATTTATCGATATTTATGGTTTATAATAAATTTAAGTGTAATTTGATATTAAAATAAAATAAAAATTGAATTATAATGAAATGAGATAATTAATAAACAACAAAATAATTAAAAAGATAGAAATATTTTCTATCTTGCACATGCATAACTTCAAATAAGTTGTTGAAAAGGAAACGTGTTGTTTATTGGAGATTTTAGAGATTTTATCTGATTTTTTGTTTTCAGAATAAAACAGCCTTCTTTTTGTAAATAAGGATCTTTTTGTGAGATTTGGATGTTTTGGGATTTTTGTTTTGATTTTATGAGAAAAGGGAAGAAAATTGGGTTTGCAAGAAAATTTGACATGTTCCTCTGTTGTGGGGAAAATGGATTAAGGATTTTGAGAAGAAAATTTCTGATTTTTTTTTAAATTTTTATCATTGATTATAGAAAGGGAGGAGGAACGTAGAAGGATAGGCGAAAGAAGGCATTGTTCAAATCAATTTTAAGGATTGCAGTATCTTATATGTGTTTGTATTATGTATCAAAACCTAAATTCGATGGTTGTAAGATCGTATTTAAGCATTTTATTTTTACTGTGAAATACAGTCAGAAATTTTAGGAAAACTTATTTAAATAAAGGGGAGATTATGGACACACCATATATATAGTTTATAATAAGATATGTACTATGAAATTTAAATCTTATATGTTATATATGAATGTTTATGTTGCCATTTATAATTTTTTATTCTGAAAATTGCTTTCTATTTAAATATATATATATGTGTGTGTGTGTGGGTGTGTGTATGCGAGTATATATAGATATTATGGTCTTAATAAAAAGAGTAATTTTTTTCTTATGAGATTGATGTAATTATATTTAGATAATTGAAAATATTTGTTTAAATAAAAGGATTAGATTATCTTGTGTATAGTGACATGTGCTAGTAAAACTTTTATACTGAAATTTATTTGTCATTATTTATTATTTTGATAAACTTGATTATAGGTTGAATATATATCTTGTTATTTTAATTGTACATATTGTCCTAAGGTTTGAGTTTAATCATTGTCTTTTTGTTATTCTTATTTTAAATCATGATCCTTATAATAATGAGATTCATTTGTGACTATAGCCTTATTCTTGTTTTAATCTAGTTAAGTTATTAAATTGTCAATTTTCTTTTTAGAAAAAATTCAGTTATCTTATATTGTTGAGTGGATATTACCTTAAGATATAATTTGATAATTCGTGTAAATATTAATAAATTATTAGTTGACAATTAATAATTGATTCATTTACTATTCATTAAGTTCAACAAAAGGTCTATGAAGTAGAGTGGTATGTTGAATTTGGTATTAATTAAATGGATATATAAACTTGACTTCTATAAAAGATTTTATGTTAGGATTTGGAATCGGTCTTAAGTGTTTGTATAATTGTTGTAAGTGCTTTGATTAAGTGATTAAGTTAGTGAGTAAAATGAAAAATGGAAATAATGTTTTTCATGGTTGTATGGTTGATTGGTTGCTTGTTTTGAATGATGTGTTTGATTAGTGAAATTAAGGTTTTGGGTTATTTTTTTTAAGTGGGAGTCTATGTACAAAGTGGTTAAAGTTGGTTCCAGAGGCTTAAGAAAGATAATTTTTACATGTATGAGTCTTATGTTTGTTTCACATGGAAGTGGTTGGTAATGTGTTTGAGATGTGTGCAAGAGAGTCTATGCCTTCCACTGAGTTTGCATTCTTGTGATTGTGATATGTGCGTGAGAGGGTCAATGCCTTGCACTATTTGTAGATCCACATAATTGTATTAAGTTGCAAGATGATAAATGTCTTGCTTGTTTGTAGGGTCTTCTAGTTGCAAGTAGGGGGAGTGGCTCTAAATGGGGGTCGAAACCCAAAGTGGTGTCCAGGATAACCCATTTGGAAGTTTCTTAATACAGTGATAATCTCAAATGAATTAGGGGGATGGGTAAATCTCTCATTAAACAGGATAATTGGATGTTTCACTCATGGCTCAAGTGCTCGTTTAGGCTTGATATGAGATGGGAAGGCTTGGAATGACAAGATCAACTACCTTGTCCTCATGAAAGGTATGTCAAGTTTGCATGAGGTTGTATTGGGGTCGGGGATCGAGAGAGGTCAACAAGGTAACCCAAGATGGGGGTTGGGGCCTAGGAAGATCCACATGGGTAATCCATATCAAGCTATGTGATGACACTCTTCCTTATTGCAGTCTATCATTCCCTAGTTATGTGTTCCCCTTCTATTGTGTGGGTGCCTCTGGAAGCGATGTATGTGTTGTATGTTATTTTTATGTTGTTATAGTGTTGTGTTGAAGTCATTTACAACCCTGGTTTGTGTTAGCCTCTGTCTTCTTAACTGTTTATTTGTAGTGGAACCTTATGTTATCCCCTAGCACAAGGGGTGGACCTTAGGGTTCCAAATAGTCGCGAGGTTGGTGCTTTTTCCTCCATTGGGTTTCCCTTGTTGCTCATTCATGTGTATGGAGGTGGAGCTTTTTGTAGCGGATTTTAGTTCATGTTCCAACTCGAGAAGGCAGTCTCTTATGTACATGTATTGGTATTGTATATTATATGTACCATTCATTCTAATATTGATGCAATCTTCTTAATTGTATTTGGGGAAAGCCATATTGTAACCGATGTAATGATGTAACTGATTATGATGTATTCCCTTGTAATGTAACTGTATATATATTGCTAGTTGGTTACAAATGATCTTTCATACTATTTAACGGGTGACTTGTTATGAAAATGTATATTGTAGAATCATTTAATGTGATGATTTAAAATGAATCTTGCTTGTTGGTTAAATCATGTTGTCATAGTAGTTAATGAAATGATTCTAGTTCTTTACTATAGTTGTGTTAGTAGCGTAGTCATGGAACCTTAGAGGACTTGGAGTAGATTGTATGATATGTTATGTTATGTGTTTCATTGATGTTTACTCTTTAAAAAAAAAATGTTTCGTTATTATGTCATGTTTTGGTTTGTTCTCTGGGGTTCTCTGGTGGGGTGTTACAAAACTACTATATTATTGCTCCATGTCTACTTAATACCAACAAGGTCTTCAATACATTTTGTTATAATTTATGGCTTCATGGGGTCAAGTTCATTTTTTTTTAAAACAAGATAATAACATATTGTTGAATAGTCCAAAAAATAGAGTCAAGCAAATTACCAACAACCATGATCACTTTCTAATCCATGTTTTCCTATATGAACTCAATGTAAAGGGATTCATAATAAAACAATCACTCAAAAATTAAGTTTGTTTATAATGGAGTTGAAGGTTTTATTTATAAATTCAAGTTAATAGAAGGTGGTGTACAGGTGAAATGACCCCTATACAATTATGCAAACCATAAGTCAAGTGGCCATACACTTGCATAGTAAGAAAATTCAATTTACTTGTTAATATGGTGTACCACTCCTTGCACTAACGTCATATGACCTATGTCAATCGTACAATCATCCTCTATGTTGAAAGAAAAAAATTCATTACCCTCTCCATCACACAATCAAACCTTGTTGCCACACCCATATGGCTTAAAATTGTTAATAATTGGAGCTATTATACACCATATGACCCCTACCCACCTAGATTTCATATGACTCAACTTTATCCATTATCATATTTCCTTCATCACACTCATCATATGAATTCTAGTCTAACTTGTTGAATATTATATTATACATGAAATCCTACTTAGATTTTCTCTAACATACATCTCACACTTAAAGGTTTTCCTTTGTACATATTGCATCAACATTCTTCACTATACAACCTAAACTAACTTTATTTTCCATAAGGTTTGTACCTCCATCATCTATTCTACAACCTATTGGAACGTGGTTTTTCCTCGAATAAAATTGGGGTTATTCTCATATTTTTATCGAAGACATTATATTTTTTTCTTCCTCAAACTACAACTTTGGCATGACCAAGGGGTTTTCATAAATGTTGAATTGGGAGAAAGTACATTCTTAGAAAATGGGCAATATTTTCATGATCATAATGATTCTAAGGTGCCAATAGTACAATTTGGGTTTAATGATCAATTGGGCATAGCATCCTCGACATCTAGTGTGCAATCAAACAGGTCCCTTGGTTGATTGGTCTGAAGCATTATTCGCATACATGAATATGTTGGTTACACACTCCAAATCTCTATTTTATTGTTTGTCCCTCAACTCTACCAGGGGAAACACTCCTAGACCTCCACCAATCTCATTTGATTTACCAAGTACTCTCCAAGTCCAATTTTGTGAACTGTTCTTCCCAATTTTCTTAGAGGTCTTAGTCTATAATATTGTCATTTGTTTGGAAATTCTTCCCTAATATTAATTATTTCTTAAATATTTTTTTTGTCATCTAAAATATGAATTTTTATTTTAGGGGGATAATTTAGTTAGTTTGCAATGCCTATTGTTATATTTTGATAATATGGTTTGTTCGATAATGTATCAATTGTTTGTCAACTTCATGTGGTTATAAGAAATGGTTAGTTAAAAATTTTGTTTCTCTTGACAACTATTAGGTAATTTAGATTTTTAATCATCAAGGAAAGTAGTATGATCTAGTTGGATTGACTTTGATCCTTGGCTAACCATATCTAGTCTACTTCTATAATAAATTCATGTACAAATGTATATATACTTTTACTCCTTTATCTAGTATGCACCTTAGAACCCTTTATAACAAATAACAACCAACAACCAACACAAGAGCCATTCATTGGTGAAACTATAGCCCATTTGTCCCACAACATCAACTACTTCACAATAATGATCAAACCACAAACGGTCAAAGAAACATGTTATACAATACTTACCCCCCTTGGCAACATGCACATCCAAAACATGTGTATTAGAAATAAGATAATATTTAGGAAGACCTTTCTTCCTTCTTTGGAATATTATACATGAAACATCATTTTTCAATTCTTCATATCAAGGGGAAAGGAGAGGAGAATCCTCTACCGTCTCCATGATATGCTCCACCATCCACAAAGAAGAGGAGCATCTAACTAAAAAAGACAATTTGTACCAAATCCAAAGGTGTTAAAGGAACAAACTATCAAATTCATCAAAAATGCTAAGATAAAAAATAGGAACAAACAAGGTAGGACTAGGAGAAGGCGTTCCAACAAGAGAACAAGGCATCAACTCATCACCTATAAAATAGGGTACCATAGCTCATTACTTATAAAATAGGGAACCATAGCTCGTCACCTATAAAATAGGGAACCATCCCCATAGCTAACCTAGTAGTATTCGGGGAAGCACATGAGCTCCACCAAAATTAATATTTTATCTAAACATATAATTATAAATTTAAGAAAAAAATATATTTATAACAATATTATTCAAAATAAATATATAATAAATTGGATATATAGTTTTTATATATTTTAAATAAAACAAAGCCTAAATGAAAAATATTTGTACTTTTTTACATTCACCCTAAACCTATTTAAAAATCTATATAAGTAAATTTATTATTATAATGATAATAATTTTTATTATGTATATTAACAAAATCAAAATCTTTAGTTTCTATAATATACTTAAGCAAAAATCAACAAATCAACAAATCACATGAAAATTATTATTTTATTATATTAATATCATTTACTTTATATTTTATTTGAAATACTATTTTTATTTATTGAAGGTTTTTTAATTTTTAATTTTTTAGCTAGATTTTTTTTTTTTTTTTACTTAATTTATTTTACTTAATGAGAGTTATTTAATTTTATTTATTTATTTATAAGTTATTATTTTTATAGAAAAAAAAATTATTACTTATTATATTTATATTATTTACTTTATATTTATTTGAATAATTTTTATTTATTGAAGGATTTTTTTAATTTGTTTTTTTACTTCTAGAAAGTTATTTTATTTTATTTATTTATTTGAGTTATTGTATGTGTGTGTATATATATGACAAGTTGTTATCATGAGAGTAGCTCCCATTATAAAATAAAAAATAATCAAATATGAATCCTTTGAGGCATGGAGCTTGGCCAACTATGACCTATGGTGCAACAAGGATCTAAGCCCTAATGCCATTTCCTACAGTCTCTCGATTTGTGGTGGGAGTAGGAGCATCTCATGGTGGTCGATGAAGAGAGAATAAATTTACATATTGTTTCTCTTGATCCCCTCCTTGAATAGTGTAATTGCCTATTTCAAATCCTTTCTTACCTTTGGCTATTATGATACTGATAGAATCACCAATGAGGCCTCCATTTAGGCATTTGTTAAAGGTTGATATAGTCTTGATAGCTTCTCCTTTGTACCTCTAATTTATAAATCGTTTGCTAGCAATTTCCCCCATCTTTTTCTCCCCAACACCAAACCATAGTTTGTTAGGAAAATATCCAGTAGCGTCCCACCATGAATGTGTGCCTTTTTCAATTGTTTCTCACCAACTATATCTTGTATCAGTTTCTCCATCTCCATAGATTCAATATGGGATACATTGTGCAACTATATTAAGAGCTCCTCATGGTTGCAAGCACAAACATAGCTAGGAACAATAATTTGATCCACCCTATTCATTGCAAATTATGAAGGTCATCCCATTACACTATTTTATATCCTACATTCAATCTCCCATATATAATTATGGTAGTAAAAATATTCATTTTTCTCATTATTTCCCAAACTTGGATGCTTGAGAGTTATCAATCAATGCATTGTGATCTTCCCATCTAGTTCCTAGGGTTTTTTTTGTTGGAAAATTGTTGTTATTGATGTCAAAGGTGGTTTGGTGTAGTTTGGTGTCCCCACAAATTATTTATTTATTCATATCTTGGTCACCCCCCTTGAAGTTTAAAATAAAACTTCAAAATAAATTTTTGAAGGAGTTTCTTGCCTAGGCCGACCCTTCCTAGGTAGGCACCCATTTTAGGGTTGTTTTCTTTTAAAAATAAATAAATAAATTATTATTTTTGGTGGCTATAAGGTCAACCTGATTTTAGGCGCCCAAATTAATTATGAAAAGGTGCATTAAATTGAAGGGTTATTAAAATAAAATTAAAAGGAAATCTTGTTAGGCTGACCTTGTTGAAGGATATGACTATTGATTGAAGGCATCTCTTGAAGATGTATAATAGAAGATTGTTGTGGATCATTTAGGCATCCATTCATTGAATATATTTCATATTTCTAGGGAATATTTAAGCAAATTGTAAGTGCAGATCTGAGGAGTTCATGTGAAGAAATTTCTAAAGATTCTTTCAAATGATATGAGCAAATTATATTAGACATTATGAGAAGTCAATTCTCAAAATTTTAGCATTTTTTTCAGAGCTCTTTTGAGCAAAAAACTTTAGTGTATGAGTAGACATTCAAGGTAATTTATTACAAACATTAAGGGAAAATAAGTGTAGACCTTTGAGTAGAGTTTCTTGAAGAATATAAGTAGATTTAAGAAGAATTTTTTTAGCAAACTAGTGAAGGGTTTTAGAACTTATTGAAGAAGGGGATCAATAATTTATCTTTTATTCTTTTGGAGGTCGGTGCCTCATTCTCAAAGAGATTAGTGTCTCTTGTTGATTTGGTGCTCAGTGGAGGGGATTGGTGTCTCCTGTGGGTTGGTGCCTCGGAAGTTGTAAAAAGATTTCTATAAAAGCAATATTTTTTCGTGGTTTTCTCTCGCAATCTGGGTTTCCACATAAAATTGTGTGAGCATCTTGTGTTATAATTTTCTAGATCTTACTTGTGTGGATGTTTTGATTATTTCTTATGATTGCCAAAGTTATAAGCTGAATTTTTTTCTTATACTAATTCACCCCCTCTTATTATAAGTGTGTGTGTGTTTTTCAATTGGTATTAGAGAAGGTTCCTTTAAAAAATCCTAACCACTTGAAAGAAAGATCTTAAGGATGTACACATGGTGAGTCAAGAAGGATTTTCCTCAAGTCAAACACTATTGTTTGATGGAAACAACTATACTTTTTGGAGTATGAGGATGCACATTTATTTGATGGCCCATGGATATGATATATGGTAATATTTTGTGGATGGCTATGTGGCACCAACTACTCAACCAATGGATCAAGTTGAAAAGAGGGCTAGTGAGAACAATGCTAAAGGTATGAATGCAATGCTAAGTGGTCTAATTGAATAAAAAATTGTCAAATTTATGCAATGCACATCAACAAAAGAAATGTGGGATAAGGGTAAGTGCACCAATCTGTGACACAATTTTGATGCCAAATTGCAAAAAAAACCCGTAATAGGCCATATTGTGCTCACCAAATTTGAAAAGCGCCACATTTGGCGAGCGCCAAATGGCTTGAATTTTTCAATGAGTGAACAAGTGTGAGATCTCTTTCTTTTTGCAATGAATTTTGGAATGCATTTTTCTAAACTCTTTTATTTTCGCTTTCTCTTCCAAGAAAACTATATACATGAAATATGGACATTTACTTTCTTATACTTTAATTTATATTACATGTATATAGGCAGGATTTTTAAGAGTGGTTTTAGATCTCTAGGAATTATAATGCAAATTCTAGTTTTTGGAAGATCTTAAAAAATTTAGACTAAGTCAAATTTCAATAATCAGCAATTCAAATTTCGGTAATCAAGAGGTCAAATTTTAGTAGTCAATAAGTTGTATCAACTTTCTCTCTCCTTCTCTCTACTCTCTATTTCTCCACTCCCTCTCTCTCTCCCTTGCTCTCTCTCTCTCTCCCCTCTCTCTCTCTCACACCCCTCTATCTCCTCCCTACATCTGCCTCCCCCTCCCCTCTCTCTCTCTTTATCTACCTCTCCCTCCATCACTTTGTATCTCACTTATGTCCCCCTCCCTACCTCTTTCCCTCTCTACTCTCTATCTCTCCTCTCCCTCCCTCTACCTGCATCTCTTTCTCACTCTTTATCCCTCTCTTACCCCACTTTTTCTCTAACTCTCTCCTCTCTATCTCATACTTCTCTCTCCCTCCCTCTCACTCTCCCCTCTCTATCTCACCACTCTCTCTATCTCTCTCTCTCTCTCACACAAACCTCTATCTCCCTCGCTAACACTCCCTCCATCCATCCTTCCCTCTCTACTTCTCTCTATCTATCCTCTCCCTCCCTCTCTCGACCTCACCCTTCCTCCACTTCTTTTTGTCTCTCCTCCCGATCTCTCTCACTATTGTCCCTCCCTCCCTCCCTCCCCCTCTTTCTCTCTCAATCAATCTTTTTCTCTATCTCGCCATTCTCTCTCTCTCACTCACACACACCTCTATCTCCCTACCTCTCCCTCCCCTCTATACTCTTTATCTCTCCTCTTGCTTTCCCTCTCTATACATACCTCTCCCTCCATCACTCTCTCTCTCCATCCCTCTCTATCTCACTTATGCCTCCTTCCCTACCTCTTTCCCTCTCTACTCTCTATCTCTCCTCTCCCTTCCTCTACCTACCTCTCTCTCTATCTCTCCATCCCTCTCTTTCTCTCTCACTCTCTCCTCTCTATCTCACCATTATCTCTATCTCTACCTATCACCCCATCCTCTCTAAATCACCATTCCCTCTCTCCCAGTTTCCCTCCTTCCCTCTCACTTCTTCCTCTCTAAATCACCATTCTCTCTCTATCCCACTTTCCCTCATTCCCTCTCTATGTCTCACTTATCCCTTTCTACCTCTCCCTCCCTCCAACCTCCCTCTCTCTCTTTATCTATATTTCTCATTCTCTCCTTACCTCTTTACTCTCTATCTCACCACTCTCTCCATCTCACTCTCCCTCCTTCCCTCTCTCCCTCCTATCCATCCCTCTCCTTCCCTCTCTACCTACCTCTCACTCCACTACCTACCACTCTCTCCCTCACCCATCTTTCTCTCTTACTCTCTCCTTACCTCTCTACTCTATATCTCTCCCCCTTCCTCTGTCCCCTCATTTTCTCTCCTCTCACACACACTCACCTCTATCTCCTCCTTTCCTCTCCCACCATCCCTCCACTCTCAAATTCTCTCTATCTATCATCTCTCTCTACATCTCCTTCCTCTATATTTATCTTTATCTCCCCTTTCCCTCTCTTTACCCACTTCTCTCTCCATCACTCTATATCTCAAC